>CM056735.1:10892500-11253991 GCA_029844215.1 Przewalskia tangutica | reverse complement strand
ACATCACGGGTAGCAAATCCATGGCATAAATAATAACCTTGTTTACCCACATAATATAAATATATATAACATAGCTCATCCCATTTATTAAACATAACATACACTACCGCTATCACATCACAACATAAGCACTACCGCCTATCATAATTTAAGCAAGCAAGTAATCACTCTAACTTCTTATTAATAGTATTAATACATCCTCTCATTTTAGTATACCTACACGATCATGTCTTTTAGTAAAAATCCGAATTTAACTCAAGTATCATGCACTTCTAACCTTTAAAAAATAACTCTTATATAAATTCCAAGATACTAATCACCATAGTATCAAGTTACGGCTTCTTTCTGTGCCAAAAGTCACATTTCCTTTTAAAACTATCTGCTTCTAAATTGCTGACTTCATTTCTTGTAAACTCCAGTAATCTACGCTTAAAACCATTCTTCCACAGTTCAAATCATCAAAACCTTTTCATTAAACTTTCACAAACTAATATAACTAACTCCCCATAAAGCCGTTATATTAGAGTTAAACAATAGTAAAACACATTCCCTTAAGTCCAAGTGTGGATTCTATACTTTTCTTTAAAACGGGTTAAGTATCAAATACTTGCAATAAAACGAAGATTTCAAATCTGTGACGCCTACCGTACTACATACAGTACAACTAATCATGCTCAAGAGATGTGAAAGCCCACATACCTCTTCTGGCCAATCCACAAGCTAAGTCCAATTTAATGCACGTAGTATGTCAACCTAAAACGCATCACAATACGCTTATCAAGCTCTAATTACAATGCGTAATTTTTTCCTAAAGTCACCACCTCTTTGGGCCAAAAATCGTGCTGCTTTCTTTGTTTCTACATTAAGACACACCTTTTCCAAGGTCGATTTTTAACGCTCAAATGCCATGTTTAAGGCTCAACAACCAACCAACACTGCGATTACACACCTAAACTTTCTGTAAAAATTCACCACACATAACAACTAACCCAAATGTCTAAATTTGAAGATTTACAACAACATGCTCATAAAACCCCCTAACCAATTTTTCATAATCACACCCCATTTCTTACATTTAACTACTCTAAGTGCATTTTTCCAACTACGTCTTTCCTATTAAACACGAACAATCTAATACCAACTATGCAGGTTAAATGTTACTCTAAGCTTTAGCCAAACTTATTCCAACACCTTGCTAGCCTTTTCTCCAAGAACACCACCACAATAGCACTGCTAGTCACAAGCTCCTTCTCGCTTTTTACTTTTCGTGATTTTCTTAGCTGGTAACACTTCTTTGAGGTTTTGTAGAGTAGGCTTGTTTCTCAAGCTTGAGAGGAGAGAGAGAGAGAGTAAAGACGAAAGATGGAAAAGTGACCAAGCCTTGGTCAATTATATTGCATGCATTCTCAAATCGATTGGGGACACTGTCACCCACGGCCCTTTAAAACAAAAACTGGGGATTTTCGTTTTTCCGCCCAATTTTCGCTTTCTTGTACGGCGCCGTGAATCTCGCGGGACTGAGCTGCCACATGCCCTGCTTCCCAAAGGGCCATGCCATTGAACTTCACACTCCCGCCTTTGGCGCCATGCGCTCGCTTCTCCAAGGCCACGCCTGGCTCGACCGTGTTTCTTAATTCCTCGCGACACCCAACCACGGGGTATAACATTCTTTCCCTTAGAAACATTCGGTCCAATGTTCCTTCTAAATTTCTTACACAAAACACAATATAAAACATATCTTCTTAACTATTCCTTCAGAATAAGAACGCCTCCTTTGAGCCACAACATTACTCAAGCATAATCAACTGTACCCAACACCCAATCGCAGGAGCGGGGTTACTCCCGGAGGTATATGAATAAGTGTGGGTATTTCTTCATCATATCATCCTCGCTTCCCACGTCATCTCCTCTGCTCGGCTCCGCCATAAATCCTCACTGCTCTGGCCACCGCCCGAGTCGCCATCTCGGGATGACGAGTATCGCTACGACTTCCTCACGCGACACAACCTCTGTCACCGGATATTCCACCGGTACTTCAGACGGATCTCCAACGATTTCCGCGAATATAGACATCGCGAAAAATCGACGTAGCCACCAAGATCGGGACGGCATTCAACTTCATGTGCAACCTGCCCACTCTTCGACATCTCCGACATTTAGCCTAACGTATTCTGGCCGGCTTTCCTTTTTCTCCCAAATTCATCACACTCCTTCTTATGGGTGACACTTTTCGTAAAGACTCCAATCATTAACTCTCAAACTTGTGTGTCGACGCTGACGACCGTGACATGATTGCCGACTTCGGGTCGCCAATAATCGCCTGATAAGCTTCACCATCGCACCGCTCACTGGTAACCAAATCAAACTTGACAATCACACTTCCACTTGAAACCAACCCACGCAGACTGGCATTTCTTCCCGTAGAGTAAGGCTCTCGCAAGTGCGCCATTCGGTCACTCGTATCGGTAGTCATTACAGGCAAAACCTGGCCAAGAGGTAAACATCCTCCTGGGCCAATTTCCGGGAATCAATAAACACAAGCCCGCAGCATATCCTCGCAGTCTTTGATAAGGCGCTGGCTCCGCACCTCGTCCGCTCAGGGATTAAACGCCGCATGAGACTTACTAGATCTCAATCTTCGGAAGGGACTCTGGTTGGGCCGGGTGAATCGCCTTCATTCGAGCAGTAATCGCATAACGGGACTCGCAATCTTTCACCTCAATATATAACTCGATATAGTTCTCGGCCGAAAGTCGCTCCGACCGGAATAGTGGCTGGAGCCACGCTCACAATACAATCAATGAATTACGTTTCTTCCGCCATGAGGCAGAATTCGTAATAAAGTCTACGTTACCACTACTTCCACATCTAATAATAATGTGAATAATTTACTCCAAGTTCTCGTACTCAACCTTAATCGCCGACAATTAGGACACTGGCAACAAAACTGCCACGTTCTCTTTGAACTAACTACCAATATACGCATTCGGTGTCACGTGGTACATCTTAATGTAATTTCTACTTAATCGAATAATCTAGCGATCGCAACAGCTTCCCGCACTGGCCACGCGTTCCGCCACACGGGAATACAGTCCACTCAAATCTTAGTAATCATCCGCATACCTCAAATAGACTTTTCCTCGGTTTATCTCTGCATCGCACTAAAATCTGATTCATATCGCCGCTTCTTTTCACTCTCTCGATTAATAAGCACTTAGCACTTTCAACTCCACCGCTATCGATGCATCAACTAAACTAACCCTGGCGTTTGCTAATCGTGTAATTTCCGGGATTATATCCCTTTCTTCTCGCCTCAACATCGTATAATACCCATCGACCACATTGCGGCATTCGTAACTACATCGCTTTCTGCAGTATGTATTATCAACATCGGGAATTTGGCAGTTTCAACCAATGCCTTCGCCGCAAGTTCGCCTCTGTCGAGATGTATCGAGACTCGTGGTCCGTAAACGCCCACACAACTCCATATAAATAACGCCTCGCATCTTCACGACGACCACTCGCCACCCAAGTCATGCTGGATGGGCTCTCATGTTTCCGTCAGTCGGGATTTACAAGTTATAACTCACAGCCAGACGCGACGCACTCAAGCTCCGATACCACGCTGGTCAATAAAACCACATGTCCATCTAAACCCTTCCAAAGAGTAAGAACGGGCGGTCCTCAACTTCTCCTTTTTAGCACCCGAAATCTCTCTCGCAAGTATATCCGTCCATCGTAACATAGTCGCTTCACGCCCAGTCAAAAGGTGTCAAATAGAAGCAAATCGCTTCCACAAACTCGAGACAACCGCAGTTCAAACGCGCACTTGCTTATGGTAAATGGTCAGCAAGCTTTCGATCGCTTTCACCTGGGCTAGACACCCGGAATACTATCGGCCCATAAAATATGTTCTAAGAAGCACTGCTACTAAGATCAGATTTCGAATTGCATAATCATGGCCTCGGTGATTTCCTAACACTGCCTCAAATGGAGTATGTATGCCTCAAGCCTGGCAAGGCTAATGCTACCAAGATAATATCGATGAAAACTATAACAATATATCTGGCACAGCTTCCGAATAATTTATTCATCAAATTCATGAATGTCATTGAGCATGGTTAACCCGGAAAGCATATCATTCTCAACTTCATAAGTGCTCTATACGGGTCTCTGGAATGCAATGTGGATATTCGCTTTCTAACTTCGCACTGGATGAGCAATTGCACTATGTCTATCGGAAAAACATCTCGCACTCTCGCAACCGGTCAAACAAATTCATCAACTCGTAGGGATATCTATTCTTATGTTACCTCTTTGTTCACCGGCTCGTAATCACTACACATACGCAGCTGCCCCATCTTTTCTTGGCAATAACACGGCTAAGCTCCTGTGGAGAACATCTGCCTGAGAAGTTTTTTCCAAAGAAATTTTTCTACCTGGTCTCTTTCACTTTCAATTTGGCAGGGTAAGTATCCTTTGTGACAAGTGATGGAGTATCTGGCTGAAATGGTTCGTGCCAATCACGCAAAAACCAATCTCCTCTCGCATGATATTCTGCTCGTTCGGGAAAACGCTCCGAAACTTTCTAACCACGGAATCGATCGGGTTGTCCCAGATTCACTTCTCGTGATCAATACCCTAACCAAACGGTAAATATACCCTTTCCGCACATCTTCCTGGCTCGAGGTGTTAGCAACCTCACCCTCTGGGCTGGACGCAGTGATTCCCCTTCCACTGATAAACGCCACCAGAAACCGGAATCAACTTAATCCTCTCTCTCAGCCCACATTGCATAGTGCACGCTAGCCAATCCATACCCATAATCATACATCGTAAGTCCGGCTAATACCTAACTCTATCAAGTCATCTAGAATCGACGCACTATCTATAACACGGCAGTTTTATACCCGGGCCGCCCACACCGGAGACCGACGGGCTGGTAGCCACCTCAGCGATTCATGGACTCGCTTCATCCTTATTCTACCAAAGAATAATGGTGAGATATATAAGCGACAAGTGGGTAGAACTGATCTATCAGCATAAACATCACAAAGAAGAAACTAACAATGCACTGCAGATTTATACATCGCGACGCCCCGGTCCCGGGCGGGTACCGATTACATAGCATAAATGCGCTCGGTGACCGCTGAACTGAAACTCCTCTACCACGACCGCCGCGCTCGCCTCGTCCGCTGGATACTTCTCGCCCGGCGTGACGCTTATCGACGACGTAAGATCTTACCATCGACTTCGCTTTCTACCGAAAGCTATCATATTCCCGCCACTGGACGGACAATCTTCTCAAACGTACCTCGCCGCCGCACAAGGTACACAGCTCCCGGAGGAACACGCAATTTCTCTATAATGGCAATTTACCATATCGGCCACACCGGTCAGCATGGGAGCCGGCCTTACTGGTCCGACCGAACTTCGTCCCTCCGGGAAACTCCAAGCCCCGAACCTCCGCCTCCCGCCTCCCCAATACTCAGACGCCCCGCAAGACGCGTGCGGGTGAGCGCCAATTTCCATTAGTAAATCGTTTGCCGTCGGGTTGTCTACCCTTGAAACTACCGCAGACCCTCGCCGCCCGGCCCTTCGCCGATACTCGCCGATCCGCTTACCGCGTTTCTACACCCTTAGTGAGTACGTGCTCGCATGCTGGTAATGTCCATGCCCACCGAGAGCCACTCCCGAGCAACTTTCCCCGCTAAGTTGATCATCGAAAGTCTCGTGGACATAGCTAAGGCACCGCCTCCTCCATGTCTGCTACTAACGCGTGGCATACCTAGCTAATGAATCAAACTCTCCACGCCATTCTGACCGGCCCGCCATTCTGCTCTCGGGCCACATTAAAATCTATTTGGCCGAGCCTCTCTCATCCGGCGTGTGGCAAGAAATGGCTAAGTAACGCCTCGGAACTCCCAAATAAATTTGACGCGCGATGCCTCTTCGACAAGCTTCCTACGACCAATCATACTGGCCAATCGCAGCGCCCTCGCAAATTGATGCAACTCTAATACCATCGACCGTTCCGGTCTCCATCAGCCTCGACAATTTCTTACGATCTCTTCTCGCAGAATCGCTTCTGATAAACTCCTCGCGATCATCTCGTGCCTCTCACCTATAAAACTCGCGGGTCGTGAACTCAAAAGTCTTCGCCGTTAGCAACTGGTCGAATTCACGCGCGCACTGAATCGCCGTTTCAACCTATCCTCCCCGTTCGCCACGACCGCAAGAATCGGCTATTCTCAGCCTATATCCTCTCGGGCCGGCCGGATCGAGGCTCAGTACGCGTTCGTAGGCCGCTGCCGCCTCCGACTTCTGGTTGGCGCACGTCAGAGAACTCGCCAGTTCAAACACTCGCTCGTAAGCGACTGCTCAGGCCTCGTACCTTTGCCTCTACTGTAGTTCTCATCGCTGGCTTCTTCGGCTGCGTCAGCTTTGCGCGAGACATAATCGATACAGAAAAATACGCTGAGGAAATTCAACTCTATAGTACGCCTCTATCAGACGATCTAGAGTGAAAGAATGGGAACTAATCCTAAATATCTCCGCAGCTCTTCGACATATGGGATGCAAGCACAACACACCGATAATCAAGACTTACATTTAGATACGCCTGCTCAGACTCTTCTTTCTCGAGGATTAATCGCTCGATACTACTTTTTGTCACGACTAACCTCGACTCCGGATCGTGCCTCAACTCCGCACTTGCAGGACACATCATCGTGAGAAAACCAGAATGTAAATCAAGATAAACAACCATTAAGATATAGAATAGTTCCAGCCCAAAATGGTTAACCTAAAAGTACATAAACCAAACAAGCATCCTTAACGAACCAAGTTCCGACAAGACTACACGCCTCTAAGAATGAATAACACTATGACGGGACAGGCCCCGCCATGCCCTCGAATGTACAAAATATCAATGACTCAGGAGAACCATACCAAAAGTCGAGCCTCCAAGAAATTGAGCTCCCGACACTTCGAGTACAAGATCCTAGAATGAGGATCTACCACCGCTTCTTACTCGCAGATGAACGCACTTCGGCGAAGCGGGGCCGCACACAACGATCAAGTATGTAAAATCGAAAATATCGTAGTAATATCATAAGTCCAAAATACATCAAGTTATAGATAAAACCAAATTATGTAGCACTGCATCTTACTAATAATGAGAGTAACAAGTATACATTTTATAGCATAAAAATAGGAGGCTCATGATCAAAACAGGTACCTCGCCTCGTAGATCATTACAATCCTACCTCGGGACTATTTCACCCGCATAGGTCCTGTGGACCCGCATGAGGTCATCCGCTCACATAGGACTATTTCACCCGCACGGGACTATTTCACCCGCACGGATCCTGTGGATCCGCATGAGTACCATCGCGCACTGCACGGGACTATTTCACCCGCACGGATCCTATGGTCCAGATCCGCACGAGTACAAGTCACGTGACTCGCATCACGGGTAGCAAATCCATGGCATAAATAATAACCCTGGTTTACCTGCATAATATAAATATATATAACATAGCTCATCCGCTATTAAACATAACATAAGCACTCACCGCCTATCACATCACAACATAAGCACTACCGCCTATCATAACTTAAGCAAGTTAAGAATCACCTAACTTCTTATTAATAGTATTAATACATCCTCTCATTTTAGTATACCTAAGGCACGATCATGTCTTTTAGTAAAATCCGAATTTAACTCAAGTATCACGACTTAACCTTAAAAAAATAACTCTTTATATAAAATTCCAAGATACTAATCACCATAGTATCAAGTTACGATTTCTTTTCAAAGCAAGTCACATTTCCTTTTAAAACTATCTCAAGCTTCTAAATTAAGTGACTTCATTTCTTGTAAAACCTAGGCAATTCATGCCTTAAAACCATTTTCCTTCCACAAGTTCAAATCATCAAACCTTTCTCCATTAAACTTTCACAAACTAATATAACTAACTCCCATAAAGTCATATATTAGAGTTAAACAATAGTAAAACACATTCCCTTAAGTCCAAGTGGATTCTTATACTTTTCTTTAAAACGGCAAGTATCAAATACTTATAACAAACGAAGATTTCCAAATCTTGTACGCTCACCGTGATTACATAGGTACAACTAATCATGCTCAAGAGATAGGAAAGCTCCACATACCTCTTCTGGCCAATCCACAAGCTAAGTCCAATTTACCGCACGTAGTATGTCAACCTAAAATGACCACAATACGCTTATCAAGCCTCTAATTACAATGCAGAATTTTTCCAAGTTAAAGTCACCAATTTCCTACTAAAATCGGGCGCTTCCTTTGTTTCTACATACATCGCCACCTTTTCCAAGGTCGATTTTTAACGCTCAAACGCCATGTTTAAGGCCCAACAACCAACCAACACCGCGGATTACACACCTAAACTTTGTGTGTAAAAATTCAGCCCCACAAGTTACAAGTGGATTACACACCTAACGCTTCAAATGACTGCTCAAGTGCTCTCGCTTGTCGATACCAATTTTGACCCGCTTTTTGTTTATTTGTCGTAATTTTAAGTATTTTAGCACACCACATTTTAATCGTTATTTTGCATATTTTTACATAATATTCTATGTTTATTTCTTCACAAAATGGTATTGCATCTTTTATTTTTAAATTAAGTATTATGTCGTCATATTATTATGTTTTTATTATCATATACCGCTGCTTTATTTTAATAATATTTGCATCTCTTTAAATAATTAATCGACATCCTGCTTTGATTTTAATTAGACATTAAACATTTCTTAAATATTGCATTTTAGTATTATTATACTGATTTGAATTTTAATAATCTTGCATCTTTTTAAATACTTTTTCATAAATAATGAACCCGCCTTTACATTTTGTCAAAACTACCCACCCAAGACGCAATTTGAATCACCCAATCCAACATTATCTTTTAAACACCAAATCTAGTCCCATCATATCTTTATCATTTTTCAACACACTACCCATACTTTTTCCTACTTTGCAAAGACACTAAACCCATCCCCTATTCCCTACCCTATTCTCTATCATTACCTAGTGCCCATCAATCACGAATCTCTCTTTAAAACCTAAAACATGCACTTCACACACTTCTTAACCCCAACAAATTTCACCCTCTCTCTACTTAGCCTCCACCTCACTTTATCCCTTTAACTCACCTGCTGCCGCTGCCTTCACGCCTGAGCTCCAAGCTCCGCGAACACCCTACTTCACCAAAGACACCCCAACCCCACTTCACCAAAGAACCCTTTCCCGCCACTCCTCACCAGACACCCTCGCACTGCCTCTCGCTACCACCACAACTCCGCGAACACCTTCACGCAACCCCGCCACCTTCTCTTCTCCCGCCTCCCGCCGCACACTCCCACATCCCCATAACCGCCAAACCACCGCTCTCGCCGAACCTCACCATCGACCGCCACCACGCACTCCGCCGCCATCGCTCAACCACCACAACCCCTTCAACCCTCTCGCCGCTAATCCGCCATCGCTCCTATCAATCATCGCGGGCCGCCCGCGACTCGCCGCGGAAGCGACGCCGCCACGCTTTTCGTGTTGTTAACTCCGACAATATCACCGCTTGTATCTCTTTGTCTGATTTATTATTAATGTCGCGAGTTTTAACAAACTCCGCACGGCGTTATGTTTCGTTGATCGATTACAACCGCTTGTTCGCTGGACCTCGTTGGCTCGATTTTCAGCTGGTTTGTTTTTATTTCTGGTTTCTGGTTGTTGTAATGATCGTTTTATTTTGTTTATTTCTCGTATTTGCCTGGTTAAAACTCCGCGAATCGTCGCTCGTTAAGCTTGGGGTTCGCTGTTTGCTTCTCGCTTTGTCAATGATTTTGTACCATTTAGTATTTTGGCCGAGTTTTAGTTCATGATTCGTTTATCGATGATATTTTACTATCGTTATACTGCTTCGCACTTTCACGTATTATTTTCAAGGAACTCGCTTGTGGATCGGTTATCGACCGATGTTTTGGCTATTTTGCTACTTATTTTTCGGGCTATTTTGGTACTTATTTTTGGCTATTTGTCGGATCGGTTTTGGCCACGCTTGTTCGCCGATTTTGCCATGTTGACACCGATTTTCGCCATTTTGCTATCGATTTTTGCCATTCTCGTTGATTTTGGCCTCATATACTGATTTTGACATATATTTTTGCCGGTTTATCGATTTAGAACAAATACTACATCGTTGGTATTTTATCGATTTGAACAAGATGCTACACTCATCGTCACGAAAAAGTTATCCGTCGATTTTGAGGCCTCCACAGCTTGCAAAGACGGAAAATAAAATAAATGGCTTTCGGCAAGGATGATTTCTTCCACTTACATCGGATAACCAACATGCGCTGCAAGGCGAATTCTCGCACTCGCACTTGCTTAGTCATTCTACTTTATATTTTTACATATACGAGCCCTCCGTGTTTAAAACTATTATCGCTTTGGCGGATCCAAGGTTTTAGTTATTTTATTATTTTTAGCAATATTGGCTAACGAAGGAATCCTGCCTGATTTCCAAGGCCTCCCTGCATAAAAGACTGATTTATTTGTTTTGTTTGTTAATTTTTGCTATTATTTTAAAATTTATGTATTCTATTACTAATACTTTCACTAAGTGTTTATAGTATCCTGAGATGCATTTCAAAAGAATGCCCTGAGTTTATTTTATGTCGATTTAATTTCATGTTTTATTATTTTGCATTGTATTTTATTTTAATTGTAAATTATGTAAAATGCTTAGAATAGGTAGAATAAAAAGAGTAATAAATAATTAACCTAGGTTTGAACGAACAACCGCAGTTAGCGGATCTTAAAGGATGCCTAACCCTTTCCTTTAGGATAATAAAGAACCCCGATCCGTAATCTCACTAATTTCGCAGACTATTAAACGGAAGTCAATTGCAGATTTTTATCGCAATAAACTAAGTGTCCTAATTCACTATAATAATTAGGTATACTCATTAAAATACATTTAGAATCAACCATATGTTAGCAAGAATCCCGCTTCGACTCCTAAAATGGGTGTTACATCGCTTCCATCAAGCGCCAACCAACCTTTACGCTTTAGTTTTTCCATCAACCTATTCCTGTGGATCTCCTTCAGAAGTCATGTCCACTATATTGGTTTTTATTGATCGGTTTTAAGCTCATTCCCTAGATAGACAGGTCATATAATCTATGGGTATTACCTTCACATGGCGGATCTTCTATATTTTTCTTAGATTTTATGTAATCAATGGAAATAATACCCGAGGTGATCACCGTCTAACGGACTCATGTCTCCGTCGAATATGACGAGACTTGTCGTTGTATATAGAACTTCGTGTCTTTCCTAGAGTCGACTGACTATCGCAATGGATCATTACAGAAGACACGAGTTTATCCCAACATGGGACATCCTCTAGAAAATCGCTAAGTCACCGCTTTCTTCTCTCGCTTTGTCTAGCGATAAATTCGACTTAATCGTGGATCGCAATAAGTGTTTGCCTAGAGGATTTCCAAGACACGCCTCCACCACCAATTGTAAAATATATCCGCCGCGGACTTGATGTCGCCGCCATCGATATCCAGCTTGCATCATCGCATTCTATAGTACACCGATATCTCGAATAATGTAACCCGTAGTTTAGCGTGAACTACATGAACCGTAGTACTCTATTCAATGTTTTTCAGTGATCCTCACTTGGATTACGGGTGAACGTAACCAATTTATCGATCGCATTTAGCGATATCGGGCCGAGTGTAGTTTTAGATATACATCGACTACTAATCACTACGCAAGCACCGCCTCCCGTGTACGCGCACTCAAGATGTTTGTCAATCTTTTGACTTATATCCAATGGTGTCGCACGCGAACCGCCGAACATCCCAAATTTCTTCAAGCACATCCTCGATGAGCGAGATCGAGACAAGACTACCCATCGACGCCTTAGAGATTTTGATCCCTAAGACGACATCCGCAATGCCAATATTTTTCATGTCAAAAACTGCTTTTAACATGTTTTTAGTCTCAGGATTATCCCAGACCGCCTCATGATTAATGTTGTCTACATAAAGGCATATCATGACGAAAGATTCGACATTTCCTTTCATGTAGACATTTGTTACATCCATTAATGGCGAACTCTTTTGATAATAGTACTATTAAATTTCTCGCGCCATTATTTAGAGGCCTGCTTTCAGCCTGCATAATGATTTACCAAGCCGACACACTTTTGTCTCTTGTCCCGAACCACATACCCTGCTGATCCATATATATTTCTTCTTCTAAATCACCATTTAGGAAGGCTGTCTTAACATATATTTGATGTATTTCAAGATCCCGCAAGGCGGCTATAGCTATGAACATATGTATGGATGTCCTTCTAGACAATGAGCGTAGTGTCAAGAGTCAAGGCCCTCCTTTTCGCGATAAATTTCGACTACCAACATAGTTCAGATTGTCGATAGATTCATCCGCTTAACTTCCGCTTAAGGATCCACTTACAACCCAAAGGTTTGTGTCCCCGAGAAGTTCACCAACTCTCGTGTGGTTACGCAGATGAATTTTATCTCACTTTCTAAAGTTTTCTTCATACGGCAGCTTCGAGTCGATAATGCTTCAACGATCGTCGTGGTTTATCCCGAACCAAATAAGCTTCAAAGTCCGGATCTGAATGACTTGTCCTTCCGCTCTTTTGCTTCGCTTCGTTCCATCTCTCTCGAGTCTTTCAAGTCCCGAGAATCTGTAATATCGATTCCTGATAATCACCACTTTAGAATTCATCGATCTCGAATCGCTTGATTTCGTAGTCGCGACTCCTAGATCCTCGTGAGGTTTGCTCATAACTTCGCTTGTGACAAAGTTATGTCGCTTTCTTGTATGGAAACGTGCCTTCAAAGAACCACGCATTTCGATTCTACGATCGCACCTTCATAACCGTGGTACATCCTTCTTACGCACTATGAAGTAATAATCACTATCGTATCGCATATCCTATGAATATGCAATCCACATTCTTAGGTCCAATCTTGACTGCTGGCATATGTACTTTTACCTTAGTCGCATGCACATACCTTCAAATATTTATAGTAGGTTTCTTTCTTTCCATAATCAGATGAAGTCTCGTCCTTACCTTTATGCTGGACTCTATTAAGAATCTTATTTATGTAAGGACAACTTCTCCCACGTGTTGGGAAGGCCCGAATTGACGAGTAAATCATTCATCATTTCCTTCTGTTCGTTTCGCTCACCACACCGTTGATCGAGGCGAGTAAGTGGTCGTTGTTTGATGAACTATACCCATTGGGTACATAATTCTTCAAAAGGCGCCATATTCTCCCTTCTATCGCTATAAATTATTTTAATCCGCCCGCTTAGTTGGTTCTCAACTTCGCTAGTAGGCTTGAACGCTTCAAAAGCTTTATCTTTACTTTTAGTAAGTAAAGGTAATAAAACTCGTGTGAAAGTCACAAAATACTTGTTCTCTAGTTTGAACTAACTTTAAATCACATATATCAAGCAGGCATGTGTTCTAGACGCAGCAGCTCGCTTCGACTGATCTAAATGGATTCTGGAAATTTTTGTCTCTACGCACACCTCACACTTACGTTGAGGGTTTATGTCGATAGATTTACAATAATTACAACTTTACCAATCTTTGATATATTGATAGTTAACATGTCTTAATCTATGATGCCATAAATTAGATGACTCACAAGTAAGTGTAAGGCTCAATTTTATCGATAGTTGAAACATTAGACATTATATGTGCAACATTAACCTTAAAGAGGCCTTCACAGACGAAGCCCCTTCCTACAAATGTTCTGTGTTTAGTGATTACAAATTTGTTAGCTTCTAACACTAGCCTAAAACTAGCATTTACTAACACAGGTCCAGAAATTAAATTTCTTCGAATTTCTGTGACATGCATCACTTCCTTCAGAGTCAGCTCCTTCCTGACGTCATCTGATCACCTTCCTACCCCCAACACCTCTCAAGGTTAATTGCTTCATAAATAACTTCTCGTTCGGATCGTATATAAGTAGAGAAGGCTTCTTTGTTGGAACATACGCGGCGGTGGCGCTATGTCCAACCACTATCGCACTGCATTCTCAACGAGGTTTGCTTCAAGAACCACCGGAACTCCTCAATCATATCGCTCATGTGTGTCTTCGACGATGTTGCTTTGGCCTTGCCTTTGGCCTTATTCTCACGCTTGAACCTCGCGGCGCCTTTTGTCTATATGACCAACTATACCACAATAGTTACACTCTCCTTGAACTTTTCATTGTTCGGGCTTGCCTTCTTTCTCGAACTTTCGCTTCGCTGAGTTCCTTTGAATTCGCCAGTTTGCTTTAGCCTCAACATGTTGTTTTCCTTCGCATGACCTTCTTATTGTCCTCATGAATCGAGTTTGATAATAAGTTCGCCAAGGTCATCTCATTTGTTTTGAGTTTTAGATAGTTCATAAACTCACCACTTATGAGACAACTTCTCGATCAACGCCCCAACCAAAAATTGTTCTGAGCTTTAATCCTTCCAAATACAGTGATGTAGTAATCATTTGAAATTTCGAACTCGGGATGACACACTTTTGTTGTCCACTATTTAAAATTTCAAGAATTTCCCAATGATGAACTTTTACTATCCGCATCTCGAGTGTTGTATTTCTTCCAAGTTTGTCCCATAACTACTGCGCTTCAACTGCAATATACCGCAGTAGAGGATCGAACAAACCGCTTAGAATATAGTTCCTAGACACGAAATCACTATGTTTACATGTTTCGCGAACCATCCTCACGTCGCCGACACGGTTGTTTCGCCCTCCCACCCAATCATTTGGCCGAGGTCCACATCTTCCCAACTAGTTGAGAGTCTTCGTTATGAAACGTGACATTCCCATAACCGTGAGGAAAACAACATCTTTTGCTATCATCGCTAAAATGAGCACCCATGAACTTTTCAGACGCCATGGTGAAAACTACAGACGTAGGGCGCTGGCGCTCGAGCACTCGCAGCGCTGGAAATGCCTCTAGCAGAGCATAGGCGGTCGACGCCGATTTGAGCTCAGGCACTATAAGTGCCCGAGCAAAGAGGACGCATTAGTCGCGCTAAAAGTGATAACACTATGTCATAAATGCAGTAGCACTAAGTGCCAAAAGCGCTTGTTTGGAAGGCATTAGAATGTCATGATCAGTGACACTCGTGCCAAAACAATGGAGTCAAGGCAATGCAGGCTCGAGCAAATGGGATTAAAGTCTGGATTGTCTCGAGTATCGGAATTTTCAGCTGAATTGATCTTGTATACCATGTTGTTGAAACAACGCTTATTATCTTACGCCAGTGAGAAACAAATGTGTAATAACAAGAAACGAGAAATGTAACAACAACAATAACTAAATAAGAAATCAAAATTAACAAAGAAATTGTCATGAAGCTCTTGAAGTTTCAATCTATCCTTAAGATAATATTGCCCTGTATATCATTTCAACGGTGTAATGACAACTTATCTCCCAAGATAAAATAGCAATCAAACAAATGAACAAAGAAAACTCAAGTGTTCGCTTAGTAAGAAAGATCTTAGAGTGTAAGATTGCCGTATAAGAAAGTATTCAAAACGTGTTTCAACGTGTTTTGCAATTGTACCAAAGACATCAATTTATAGGTAAATGATTATGTCTTCTCAATTAACTAACGAATGGTATCAATGTCAAGTAATGACCATTGATATCAAGTTAATCCAAATTTAGTAATGGCTAAAATCAATAGCCAAATAACGGAGATTAATTGCTCCAAAATTAGCCCAAGAATCAACTTTAATTCGCCCAACAGATCGAAAATTGTCGGTTACCGCGTCTTCGGGAGGGCACCGCGGCGCCTTAATTCCAGTAACTCACTAGAACCGAAAAACCAATTAGGGTCGCGGTCCTAGGAAGAGGCCGTGGTGATTTCTGATTCGTTTCATCTTTTACACATTTCTTCCTTTCATTTACCAATGTGAAATCACTTGTCATTTGGCCAATAACCGTCTATTCTCTTATGTCTCAAATAATTCGTATACGTACCAATATCTTTTCTATTTAAGGAAATTACGATTTTTGACACTTTATGTGCACGTGTGTGGAAATCATATTTCCGACGCATGCCTCAATTGTTCGAGTCATAATTAATATGATTAACTTTATTTCACGCTTAGTAAATTTTCAATATTTCTTATGAATTAATGATTACATGTCACACATAGTATTACTTTTTCTTGTAGTAGGAATTTCTACATTTTTATCGTATAAAATCTATATTAGTAGGAAAATCCTTAAAAATATAGGCCTAATGTAAATGTATTAACATGATTAAAATATATTTTCAAGTTATTGGTATGACTCTATAAAACCTTTTTCTGAAAGAATGATAAATAAACGGAAAATAAAGATTAAGAGTGTGTTTGGTATGAAGGAAAATATTTTCAAAAATAAATGTTATTCAATTTTTCCATGTTTGGTTGGTCAAAATGTTTTGAAAATATTTTCTTAGAAAAACAAGAAACATGTTCCTTAAAAATGGAAAAAATGACTTCCCTAATAAAATTAGGGAAAACAAGTCCTAAATAATATTTCAAGTTTATTGTCTCCTCCTCACCCATTCAAAGCCCCCACACCCTTCACCATCTCACCCTCACCACCCCGAACATCCACTCACCCATCCCAACATCATAGTATTTTGGTATATTACATATAGTTGCTCTTAGGATAATATTATTTTGCTTACATATCAAACACTAGAGAAAATAAGTAAGAATCCATTTGTTTTTTAAGAAAATATTTTCTAAAAAAACATTTTCGAAGAAAAATATTTTTCTTCACATCAAACACACCCTAAAGAGTGAGATAGAGGGGAGGGAGAGAGGAAAAATCATTTTTGTTTGGGTTGTCGAAATGAAGAGAAATCACAATTAAATTTTTGGCTAAGAATAAAATGATTTCTGTACTTTTCTTTGTTTCCTCATTCGCTAACATCTATAAAACCAAGATAGAGGAAAGTTTACCCGCATGGCGACTCACTGGCTTGGTGACATGATTGCTCCCAAGAAGACAGTTTGAGCTCCGCACCGCAGCATGGGAGTTCATTTCTTCTTTACGAGGATGACTCTTCGGGCACTAGACATCGCGCCTCCCACCTAGCGGGCCGAGTACCATGATTTACCTTCCTCCACCAATCTCCGCTGCCTGAGGGGCGGAGGCCCCGCGAGGGATGTCGCCTTTTGCTCCCAAGATAAAGGAAAGTTATGTCCGCATCAGCGTGACTCAGTTGGTTTCAGGTGGTAGATTGCCCCAAGATAGAGGAAAGTTTCAAACTAAACTACATTTTTTATTTTTCTCCAGTTTCTAAGCAAATCTATTAGTAGAAATTTATTCAGCTTGTACGACTAATTAGGAGCTTTATCTTATTGCTAAGGATGATAACGGACGGATCTCGAGTCTAATCCTATTAGATCTAGATTTAGATTCGCTTTTTCATATCCGAATTCAAATTGATCGAGATTCATCGAATCCATTAAAATCATATCCAAATACGGATCCATCAGTTCTACGGATCGGATCTGGATCAACATGTAATTTTTTACTTATAAAAGGCCATGCTAACAATAATGCATTTTCATGACTAAGAATAAAATAAAAGACTTTTAAAATTTGTGGTCTAAAATAAATCTTTGATATATGTGTAACTATAAATAGTTTCATAAAATATAAGATCGATACTTTTAAAAGTTAAGTTATTTCTTATTATAAAAAGATGATATACAGAACGAAAAAAAGTAGACCACCTTAAATTGTGATGGAGATAATAATTCATTTACCATCATATCAGTTTGTAAGACTACTACTACTATATGAGTTCCTTTAGTAGTTACAGAATGTTGGTTTAATTAAAAGTAATTAAAAGTAATTAAAAGTAATTAAAATTTCTGAACAGATATTCCATTGCTAAAATTGCAACATCAAACTAATTATTTCAAAACTGGTTAAACAAAAAGAATTGTCGGATTTTAGTTTTATTTTGATGACATTCTATGACAGAAGTAAATATCTATGGTGTAGAAGTAAATATCTATGGTGTTGATAGGTGGCAAAATTACCCCAAATTTAAATGACCATTCAACCCGCTTGAAATTTCATGGGTTTGGGCAAGAGTATTTTTAATGATGATTTGAAATTTTGTTGCCAATTGACTCCATCATAAATTAACATTTATAAATAATTTAAATTATTTCAGAACAATAAAAATACAACAATGCACTCCAACCACACTATCTATCAACCCTACCTCATCCCCTACATCAACCTTTCACTCAAGCACCGAATCACCCTCACATCTCTGCCCTTACATTGCCTATTCAACTCCACCCCCACCCACTTCTACCCCACCTAACCCCACATTCCACCCTACCCCCCAGCCCGCCCCCATTCTGAAAATTTAATTTTATATTATTTTACTGTTGTAAATAATTTATAAAAAATATGAATATTTTTCTTACCACCCCCCTACCCCCACCCCACACCAGCCTCAAATTTTTATTTCATATTTTTTGTAATATTTATAAAAACAATATTAAAAATATGATTTTTTTCTTAATTCAACCTACCACTCCCCTCATTCTCAAATTTCTATTTCATATTTTTTGTATTTTTATTAAAAATGTGAATTTTTTTCTTACCTCCCCTACCCATCCTCCCACGCCCTACCCCCTCCACCCCACTGCCCCACCACATCCTCAAATTTATATTTCATATTTTTGTTACTTTTATAAAAAAAAAAATTAAAAATAAGAATTTTTCTACCTACCCTTACCCCGCCTCTATCCTCCACTCCAACCCCATTGCCCTACCCCATTCTCAAATTTTCATTTCATATTTTTTGTTACTTTTATAAATAAAATTATTAAAAATGTGAAATTTTTTCTTACCTCCCCCTACCCCCCTCCACCTCACACCACTACTTCACCCTATCCTCAAATTTCTATTTCATATTTTTTATTACTTTTATATAAAAAAATATATAAAAAAAAATCTTACCTCCCCCCTACCGCCCTAACCTCACCTACCCCTCATACCCACACCTACCCCTCCCATCCTCAAAATTTTATTTCATATTTTTTTTACTTTTATAAAAAATATGATTTTTTTCTTACCTACCCCCTACCGCCCTAACTCCACCTACCCCATCCTCAAATTTCTATTTCATATTTTTTGTTAGTTTTATAAAAATAAAATTAAAAATATGAAATTTTATCTTACCTCCCTTACCCCTACTCCCGCCCCTACCCCGCCCTACCTCAATCTCAAATTTCTATTTTATATTTTTTTATTTTTATAAATAATTTATAAAACTATTTTTTCTTACCACCGCATCTACACCTACCCTCTCCACTCCACCCCATCCTCAAATTTCTATTTCATGTTTTTGTTACTTTTATAAAAAAATTAAAAATATGATTTTTTCGCACTCTCTAACCCCGCCTCTACCACATTCTCAAATTTCTATTTTTTTACTCTTATAAACAATTTATAAAAATATAAAAAAATTCTAACCCCATTCTCGCCCTAACCCAACCTACTCCGCCCCCACCTCACCCCCACTCCATTCTCAAATATCTATTTTATATTTTTTTACTTTTATAAATAATTTATAAAAATATGAATATTTTTACCCTACGCCCTATCCACACCTATCCCCTTCCACCTCACACCATCCTCAAATTTTTATTTCAATTTTGTTTTGCTTTTATAAAAATAAAATTTTTAAAAATATTATTCTTATTTTTAAAATAAAGATATGAAAAATCAAATATCATACAAAATAAAATAATATCATGTATGTAAGTTTGAAATTTGTAAAAGTAATGTGAAGTTGGCAATTTGGGTTTGATCCATCATTTAGCCCATCTCGACCTGGCCCATCTTAGCCCATATAAGTTTTGGACTGGTTGAATAAAGGACTCATCTACAACTTCAAATTTCATGTTGACTGGGCTTAACTTCAAATTTCAAACAAATTATCCGCCACTTCTGTGTTGGGCACGATATCGAGCGTGAAATCAAGAAGTTGAGCTCTTTTATTATTTTCTTAAATCGTAACCCACAAAAGATCCTATTTTGGGTCATTGCCTAAAATTATTTATGAAGTTTATTTATAGTTACACAAATATCAAGATTTATTTTAAACCACAAATTTTAAAAGTCTT
This sequence comes from Przewalskia tangutica, assembly GCA_029844215.1. Taxonomy (NCBI): domain Eukaryota; kingdom Viridiplantae; phylum Streptophyta; class Magnoliopsida; order Solanales; family Solanaceae; genus Przewalskia; species Przewalskia tangutica. Next base: position 11,233,723 of record CM056735.1, on the reverse strand, counting down.
TATTTTATTCTTAATAATGCAAATGCATTATTGTTAGCATGACTTTTATAACTATTTAAGAAAATACTTATAAAATTACATTATAGGTTATGAATATATTTAATAAAAACGTTCTACGGTTGATTTGATCCGATATCGATCTCAATACAAGATCCACATCTATATTCGATCCACAAAAATGGATCCGGTCCGATCCGATCCATCAGTCCAAATTTTAAAGATACATATCCAATAAAACAAATCTAAATCCACCAAATTCGAGTCTGTCCAGGCTCCACTTTCATCTCTAGGTCATTACATTCTGAAAACATAATTCGTCTATGCACTCACTGAGACTTCTTACGCATATGAAAATAGACAAGGGAATTTGACACAAATATATATTGATTGGAAAACCAAGACTAATCTTACCAAAATTCATGTATATATGGGCATCAGATAGTAATTTTGTACATGTTACTAAGTCTATTTTGTCTTTCTTACTGATAATATGTTTGGCCAAGTTTATTTTCCCCCAAAAATATCTATTTTTAAAAAATATGATGTTTGACCAAGCTTTTGGGAGAAAATAAATGTTTACGAAGAGTATCAAAAAAAGTTTTTCAGAAGCTAAAAGAAATTGTTTTTGCCCTAAAGCACTTATTTTGAAATATACTTTCGAGAAAAATAAAATAGAAGAGATGAAGTTCAGAGAAACACTTGTTAAAAACTTAGTCAAACATTAATTGTTGCTCAAAGTGTTTTCTAAATTAATTGACCAAACACGAATTATTTTTCGCCAAAATTACATATTGAAAAGCAATTTTCAAAATAAGCTAATTTTAGAAGTTTCACCGAACATGCTATAAACATGTTGTTGACAGTCAATTTTGACCCGTTTTTTCATATATTTCGTGCAATTTTAAGCATTTTAGCACACCACATTTTAATCGTTATTTTGCATATTTTTACATAATATTCTATGTTTATTTCTTCACAAAAAATGGCATTGCATCTTTTATTTTTAAATTAAGCATTATGTCTTTGTTAATATTATGTTTCTATTATAATAATATTTGCATCTCTTTAAATAATTAATTGGCACCGCATTTTTATTTTAATTAGGCGTTAAACATTTGCTAAAATATTGCATGTTTATCATTATTGCGCTTCAGATTTGCATTTTAATAATTTTGCATCTTTTAAATAATTTTTCTTTAAATAATTAACCTGCCTTGCATTTTGTCAAACCGCCTAGTCCAAGACACAATGTGAATCACCCAATCCAACACCATTTTTTATTTCATCCAAACACCCTTTTATCCCCTTTTAAATTTCAAACCCCACTTTTCATTTTTTTCCCAAATACCAAACCCTAATCTACCTCTATAAAAACAAAACATTCCCATTTTGTGCAGGTCACCAACACACATCACCCCCTCTCAAAGATCATCTTCTCATCCCTTTCTTTCCACTACGCCGACACCCCGCCACCATATCTCCTACAACCAACAACCTCACCCTCTCCTCTCTCACCTCTCCCGCCGCCTCTCTCCTCACCCTCCCTCGGCCGACCACCACCAACTCCACCGCGGCGAAACACCCTACAACCACTATCTCTCTCACCACAAGCCTCACCTTCCTTTTACTGCCGCCACTACCCGCCGACCATAACCACCGGTTGCATTTAACCTCACCTTCCCTTCTCCTCTACCCGCCGCCATCGTTTCTCCTGGCGAACTCCCCAAAGAACACCTCCAAAGAAGCCTCCATCACACCACCTTCACCACACACCCTCCAGCCAACCCGCCACCCCAGCCGGCGGAACATTCCCGCCGCAAATCACCGACGCCGCTTATCACACCCCACCACCGCCTGCCACCGCCCCAAATGCTCGTTGTCAGCGCCGCCCTGTTCGCCGCGAAGTGACGCCGCCACCATCGCCGCTCGGGTTTGGTTCCATTTTTAGATTTATTGGCATATTTTTATTCGATCGATTTTTATTTTTGAATCTCGCCGAGTTCGAGGAACTCCGCGGCCGCTGGTTATCGCTTTCGCTGTTGGTTTGATTTGAAATGATTTCTGTATTTTTGCCGAGTTTTTAAACTCCGCGCCTCGCTTTCCGCGAATCGCTTCCATCGCTGGCTATTCTCGACTTATTTTTTGACATTTTGACTCACAAATTTCTCGCCCTATTCTCGCGAATTTTCGCTTGACTGCTTTGATGTTTTCGTTTCTTCGGGATGCATTTTGCCGTGTTTCAGGATCGCTTTGACTATCAGGTTTTTGTTTTATTAAACTGCTGAACTGACATCGCACTTGGTATTAAATCGATGAACAAATACTACAATGTTGGTATCACGATTTGAACAAAATGCTACACTTGTTTGGCCGATGAAAAAGTTATCCGTCGATTTTGAGGCCTCCAGCCAGTAAAGACTAAAATAAAATAAATGAAGCTTTCGGGCAAGGATAATTTCTTCCACTTACACCGATAACCAACATGCTACCGCAGTATAATTTCGCAAACGCACTTGTTTAGCCGCCCCACTTTATATATTTTTTATATCTGAGCCCTCCGTGTTTAAAACTATTACTGTTTTGACGCGGATCTGAAAGTTTTATTTATTTTATTATTTTTAGCAATATTGGCCGATGAAGGAATCTCCGTCGATTTCAAGGCCTCCTGCAAAAGACTGATTTATTTATTTATTTTGCTTTACTTATTAATTCGTGTCATTGCTTTAAAATTATTTATTCTATTACTAACACTTTTACTAAGTGTTTATGCAGGTACCCGGAGATCATCTTGTGCAGAAGGCCTAAAAAGGGCTAAAAGATGTCCCGGAGCTTTATTTTTTATGTCGCATTTAATTTTAGTTTTATTATTTTATTGCATTGCATTTTAATTATAAATTATTAAAAATGCTTAGAACACGAGAATAAAAAGGCAATAAATAATTAACCTAGGTTTGAACGAATAACCGCAAGTTAGCTGATCTTAAAGGATGTTTAATCCTTCCTTTAGGATAATAAAGAACCCCGATCCGTAATCTCACTAATTTCGCAGATCATTAAACGGAGGTCAATTGCAGATTTTACCGCAATAAACCAAGTGTCCTAATTCACTTAAATAATTAGGTGGCACTCTAAAAACAACATTTATTGCTCCATCCGTAAAATCGTACAAAGAGCAACGCTATGATACCGCTCGCACTCGAGGTCTAAAACGCACGACACATGTTTCGATCACTACACAATTGCAAACTTACTCTAGGAGAGAGGAATATTTATAATTCAAATGATGAGGAGTTTTTTTAGTAGTATAAACCGCTTCATTAGGAGCGCTTTACCCTCAATGTGAGACTTTTCAAAGGCAAATTCAAATTTAATCGAGCTCAAATACGAATACGAACAATGAGCACTGAAAAATTTGGTTGACACATTGAAATTTCCCAGTACATTCCATTTTAATTTTTCCTTTTCCATGTGTAACAAAAATGTTCACATAGTTCTTTATATTTTCCGTTCGTATATACTCCGGTCTATTCTTCATAGGAGCTCACCTAGACCAAAGAGTGTATTTCATGAACTGTATAAGAAATTAGTAAACATTGAGTAGAAGAAAGCAGTTCATACGCTCCAATTTATGGGTCAACATTTAATCAATTATAGAGATTAATATGAAAATTAAATAAGATATTCCAGTATGCTAATGACAACGTAGAGATATTCAAACAGTTGTTCAAAAGTTAGTTTAATTAACAAAGCATAACATCAAAAGATTAAATTTGAATAGTTAAAAAAATTAATTTGTTTTTAATGAATTCTATAAAGGTAGTAGTGGAGTGTATGGAATGTTTCAGTTCGAAACATGAGAGTTCACATAAATTGCTGACACATGGTATAAGTTGAGGGAAAAAATAGTAATATGTACAACTAAATTGTATAGCTCTGAATATCAAATTTCCAATATTTAAATTTAAGTTTCATGACTAACAACAAACCAATAACAATATATCAAGTATCATCCCAACAGGGCAGAATTTGAAGACAAAAGGGGCACCATAAAAGATGATGTACGTAAATCAAGCTTCGCTTTCAATTCTTGACCCGCTTCGACTATAATGTTATCCACTACCGCTCGCTTGAAAATTTTCTTGAACACTCATAGAATTGATGTGTTTATAAATATAAATTACATGGCATTACGATAAAACTTGTTTTATGCCCTGGTTTTGGCACTATTCTTAAGCCTTATGTTGCATGTTCAAACTTGCCACCAATTTGTTTTATGCATTTTTTCAATCGTTCGAGCCGAGGACGGGCGCACACCAATCGACCTAAAACAACAAATATGATTAGAGGAGCCCTTTTAGAATATATCTAAATTTTAAATGTATATACAAATATAGTTTTTAATTTTATTTTAACTAAGGCACGTGCCCCCACCATACCATGTGGGTCCGGCTCTGACTCCTATAAGCTACAAGGTATTTCAACGATCTCGAGTAGTAACTATTAAGAAAATTGTATGTTACTGTTAATAAAAATATAAAGGGGTAGAATCGAGTATGAGGCTCAGAGCAAAGAAACTCGCTATTGGGTCATGGTCCGCCGTAGATTTCTCAATAAGTACCGTCAAATTGTAGAATGTAGTTTGATTTAGAGAAAAGTTTTTTTGTTTCTTTGTTGAAATAGAGTAGAAGATAAGAAGAGATTAGAGAATCTGTCCTTTTAAATTTAGATTTGTTTTTTAATTAAATGAAAAGTGGGTTTGGCCTCTCACGAGGTCACGAGGTGACAAAAATTAGATTTCAAACGCAAAAAAATTGACGCGAGAACTATTCATCACCATCTTCAAGTATTAAAATAAAATGTCCAAATCAAGTCATCGAGTGACATAAAAACATAATCTAATTGAGATCTCTCGCAATGGATGGTTGTTGTTTCTCGATCGCAAATACAGGAGTTCGAGAACTCACGCTCGCTACTGAGTGAAAGTAAGTTGTGCAGATAGACAAGTGCACCAACATGGCATTTGAAAATTATTATTTATTTACTTTAAACTTCATCAGATTGTTAAAACGCCTCTCGAGCTTCATTGTATAGTTAAAACTTGTTAATAATCACTGATCGCATGCCCACAATTCATGTATGATATATTAGATTTGATGAAGAGATTTGAGAGAAGAAGTGGTTCGAGAAGAGCATAAGAACGAGAGAGAGAGTATTTGGGAGCAATCGCTTCTTCTTCATATATTTTCATTATTAACAAAAGCGAGTACAATGTATCCTATATATACACATATATACATCACCGCTAACACTTTTGCTAACTAATCAATTAGTCACTAACCATCAATAACTAACTTAATGACTTAATGAAATAATCATCTACCATTATCCTCACGGTACTTTAGTGCACATGTCCAATACTTCTATTATTTCTCAAGCTGTGAGTGATGAATATATTCTTCATTCCTAGCTTGATAATAAGAACTTGTGTTGCCCACGATCGACAACTTTAGTAAACAAGTCCGCTGGTCGCCACAGGCGTATGTACACCGTATGAACGAGAACAACCATAATCTTCTCCTAGAAGTGACAATCAATATCGACGTGTTTTGTACGCTCGTGAAAATCGGATCGCAAAGAATAAGAATCGCAGAGCGATCACAAGATAAACTGGAATGAGCAACTCGACAGATACACCAAACTCCCTATACAGACCTTCAAGCCATACCACTTCAGCTACAGATGCTGCCAATGCTCGATATTCAGCCTCAGCTGAACTACGGGACACAATGACTTGCGTCTTGGATTTCCACACAATAGGAGATGTCCCAAATAATACCAAGTAACCAGTAATGGATCTTCTGCTATCGCGTGATCCCCAATCAAGATCACAAAATACCGCAAACTAGATTTAACTAGTTATGCCTAAAAACATCGCCGTGCATCCTTGATTTATCTAACAATCTCTAGCCCCGCCAAGACGAGGTCACAGCAGAGCTCGCATGAATCGCTAAGGCACTGAACTAAATAGGAAATGTCTAGCCTGGTATTCGTGAGATAAAGTAACCTGCCAATAAGTCTCCTCAGAACTCGTGATCCGTATAATGAATCCTTTTGCATAATGCGCCTCGTAAATGAGATGCAACAAAGGTGTTGATCAAACTCTAAAGTTGTCAATTTCGATGCATTTCAGAGAAGGAGACGGCTTAGCCCCGCCAACCCCATGTCAGATATTAACTCCAATGCATACTTCCTCTGATGCATGACAAATCCTTTATCATTCCTTGCAAATTCAATGCCCACAAAGTATCTATGTTCACCAAGGTCATTTATCTTGAATGCAGATTGCAATGTCTCCTTAGTCGACTGAAGTAAGCCTCTATCATTTCCAGTTAACAGTAGATCATCTACATAAACCAGTACAATGACAATATTTTCATCCTAATGATCGTAACAATGAGTAGTCTCGAGACTCGTAAAACCGCACTAACCAAAGCCGAGGTTACCTCGACGCCCCATCACGGATGCCGCTTAGTCCATATGATCGGTATTTTATATACATTTTTTGAGTCATTTTTAGTTAGTATTTTACTCATTTCATTTATGTTTAGTATATTATTAGGTCGCTTTCCTTTCTTTTGGTCACAATGTCGAAACAGAGAAATGACGAAAAGGAGATGAAATGAGCACAAAAGAGATGGAATTGCACACTAAAAGGGCCATGAAATGAAGTCTAAGAAGTTTCGAAATTATAGAGGAGATCCGACGGTCCGACGAAAAAGGACGACGAAACAGATCCGCTCAAAACGCCACCATGCGCGCCGGCAAGAGGCCGCGCCCAAAGTGCCGAAAGACCCGAGAGTTTCGATTTTGGCCGCGCGCCAGGTCAGGCCGCGCGATGCGTGATTTATGAAGTCCGGGCCGAATTTGACATATTTTCGTAATCCTAAAGTGATTACTTTTCCTACCTAAAGGATAACTTTTCCTACCTAAAGTGATAACTTTTCCTACCTTAAAACCCTTACCTAAAAGGATTCTAATAACTTTTCCTACTTACAAATCCTTAACCCTTCACCTAAAGGATTCTTGGTCTATAAATAGTCTCTACATCATTAGAAGAATTCAATTCTCCATTCCACCATTCACCACTCTACATCCATCCTTCCACCAATCCATTTTGTAAATATTCCACAACACAATCCTCGACGCTGTAAGGCTCGAGACTCATTCTAAGTATTTTTCTTTCTTTTCTTTTCTTTATTTCGCTTTTATGATGAACCTCAATTAGTTCTCACATGTCAACGGCTAGGAACTAATTCCTTTATAGGTTTTCCATGTTAAATCACTAGAAACTTATGTTATGAATTGACGATGTTATGGTTATTCTTCTTCTTGTTGAGATTTATCCAATAATTGCTTTAATGCTTGGTAATTAATTGATCACTAATTATCATTACTTATATGATTTCTAATCAAACTTCGAAATATGAGGTTGTGAATATGTCAGAAGTCAGTAGACATATTTTGATCGGGATTAAAATACCTCAATTACTTATGTAGTGTTAATGCAGGCTTAACAACTCCTAATGTTACGCATGGCGCGTGATGCTTAACTAGGTTTTTGGTCTTAATCCTCCTATGTAGTCATCCTTATCACCGAAAGGTAGAAAGGAGCAATACTGGGTCGAGTGTTTATATAGCCTTAACGGAGTATAAAACGATTTAGTAAACCCGCTAGCTCCAAAAGAAGAAAATCATAATTCATCGCATTAATAAGTAACATGTCGATAGTCGGCGAGACGGGAAGCCCTATTCCCATCACTAATCAAGTAAACATATAGTTAATTAGCTTTTATAATTGTTAGTTACAAACAACAAAATCAATATCGCTACCAAATAGATACCAAAAGATAGATAGTCGGGTACTTGAACACTAATCCTCGTGATTTATATTCGGCCTTACCAAGACTATATTACTTGTCACGATAACGCACTTATGCTAAAATGTGTGCATCTTTCGCAGATCACCATATAGTGACTTCATCAACCTACACACCTTGCCATCACCGTAACTGTAAAATCCTTCGCAATCGTGATAAAAACTTTCTCAAATAGACCACCTTGTAAAAGCGTCACACGACCAACTCGACTCGTGACCTGCCTTAACCCGCACCCTAGTGACACATCATCGAGAAAACCAAATGGAATGTAAACTCAAGATAAACAACCATTAAGATATAGAATAGTCTAGCCCAAAATGGCTAACCTAAAAGTACATAAACCAAACAAGCATCCTTAACGAACCAAGTTCGACAAGACTACATGTGCCTCTAAGAATGAATAACACTATGACGGACAGGCCCCGCCATGCCCCGAATGTACAAAATATCAATGACTCGGAGAACCATACCAAAAGTCGAGCCTCCAAGAAACGGAGCTCTCGACACTGAGTACAAGATCCTAGGAATGAGGATCTACCACCGCTTCCTTACTGCAGATGAACGCAGCCTCGGCATGGGGTCAAGACACAACGCATCAAGTATGTAAATCGAAAATATCGTAGTAATATCATAAGTCCAAAATACATCAAGTTATAGATAAAACCAAATTATGTAGACTGCATCTTACTAATAATGAGAGTAACAAGTATACATTTTATAGCATAAAAATAGAGGCTCATGATCAAAACAGGTACCTCGCCTGCAGATTATCATTAAGCAATTCTACTCGGGACTATTTCACCCGCATAGGTCCTGTGGACCCGCATGAGGTCATCCGCCACATAGGACTATTTCACCCGCACGGGACTATTTCACCCGCACGATCCCGTGGATCCGCACGAGTACCATCGCTGCACTCGCACGGGACTATTTCACCCGCACGATCCTACGGTCCGCATCCGCATGAGTACAAGCGCCGCACTCGCATCACGGGTAGCAAATCCATGGCATAAATAATAACCCGGGTTTACCCGCATAATATAAATATATATAACATAGCTCATCCGCTATTAAACATAACATAAGCACTACCGCCTATCACATCACAACATAAGCACTACCGGCCTATCATAACTTAAGCAAGTTAAGAATCACCTAACTTCTTATTAACAGTATTAATACATCCTCTCATTTTAGTATACCTAAGGCACGATCATGTCTTTTAGTAAAATCCGGGAATTTAACCCAAGTATCATGACTTAACCTTTAAAAAAATAACTCTTTTATATAAAATTCCAAGATACTAATCACCATAGTATCAAGTTACGATTTCTTTTCAAAGCAAGTCACATTTCCTTTTAAAACTATCTCAAGCTTCTAAATTAAGTGACTTCATTTCTTGTAAAACCTTAGGCAATTCATGCCTTAAAACCATTTTCCTTCCACAAGTTCAAATCATCAAAACCTTTCTCCATTAAACTTTCACAAACTAATATAACCAACTCCCCATAAAGCCGTTATATTAGAGTTAAACAATAGTACAACACATTCCTTAAGTCCAAGGGATTCTTATACTTTCTTTTAAAACGGCAAGTATCAAATACTTATAACAAACGAAGATTTCCAAATCTCAGACGCTCACCGCACTACATGTGTACAACTAATCATGCTCAAGAGATAGGAAAGCTCCACATACCTCTTCTGGCCAATCCACAAGCTAAGTCCAATTTACCGCACGAGTATGTCAACCTAAAATGACCACAATACGCTTATCAAGCTTCCTAATTACAATGCAGAATTTTTCCAAGTTAAAGTCACCAATTTCCTACTAAAATCGGGCAGCTTTCCTTTGTTTCTACATACATTGCCACCTTTCCAAGGTCGATTTTTAACGCCAAATGCCATGTTTAAGGCTCAACAACCAACCAACACTAGCGGATTACACACCTAAACTTTGGTGTGTAAAAATTCAGCCCCACAAGTTACAACAACTAACCCAACAAGTCTAATGTAGTATTTAGGCAACAACATGCTCATAAAATCCCCTAACCAATTCTTTCATAATCACACCCCATTTCTTACACGCAACTACTCTAAGTGCATTTTTCCAACTACAAGTTCTTCCTATTAAACATGCAACACCCAATACCAACTACAAGAGAAGAAATGTTACCTTAAGTTTTAGCCAAACTTATTCCAACACCTTGCTAGCCTTTTCTCCAAGAACACCACCACAATAGCACTTCTAAGCTAGTCACAAGCCTCCTTCTTGCCTTTTACTTTTCAGATTTTCTTAGGCTAGAACACTTCGAGGTTTTAGAGAGAAGGGAGCTCAAGCTTGAGAGAGAGAGAGAGAGAGTAAAGACGAAGATGGAAAAGTGACCAAGCTCGTCAATTATATTGCATGATTCAAAATCGATGTGGGGACACTTGTCACCCTCCCATGGCCCCTTTTAAAACAAAAATCAGATTTTCAAGTTTTTCCGCCCAATTTCTGGCGCTGCGCCGCAACTCTCCCGCGGACTTGATCTTTCCGCCATGCTCGCTTCCTGGCCACATGGCTGAACTTCGCCACCAAGACTTCACCCGCTTTGGCGCTGCCCCGCTCCGCCATGGCTCGAGGCCCCCGAACGTGTTTCAATTTCTCGACGGCCAACCACGGTATAACATTCTCTCTTAGAAACATTCGTCCCGAATGCTCTTCTAGCCTTACACAAAACACAATATAAACATATCTTCTTAACTATTCCTTTGCAAATAAGAACGCCCCTGAGCCACAACATTACTCAAGCATAATCAACTAAATTAACACCAATCGCAGGAAAGGGGGTTACTCGAGGTATATGGAATAAGTGTGGTATTTCTTCATCATATCATCCTCCGCTTCCCACGCCATCTCCTCTGCTCGCTCCGCCATAAAACTCGACTAAGCCACCACCTTCGTCCGAGTCGCCTAACTTGACGATCGAGTATCGCTGGGACTCTCTCACGCGACAACTCCTCACACCGGATATCCCGAATCGGTGCACTCTAGACGATCTCCAACGATTTCCGTGAACATAGACACGCGAAAATCGACGTATCGCCAAGATCGGACGGCAGATCCAACTCATAGGCAACCTTGCCCACTCTTCTGACAACTGATACGCCCAACGTACTGGGCCGAGTTTCCTTTTCTCCCAAATCTCATCACACCCTTCATGGGTGACACTTTCGTAAAGACCCAATCATTAACCTCAAACTCTGCGTGTCGACGCCGATGATCCGTATATGATTTCGCCGACTGGCCGCTAATAACCGCCTCGATAAGCTTCACCTTATCCATCGTCACAACCAAATCGCCCGATTAATCGCACTTCTCCCACTTCAAACCAACCTATCGCGACTGCACTTCTCCCGTATAAGGCCTCATAAGGCGCCATTCGAACACTAGAATGGTAGCCGTTGTTATAAGCAACCTACAAGAGGTAAATGATCCTCCCTACCCTCAAATCAATAACACAAGCCCGCAAAGATATCCTCGTGTTCGATAGCGCGCCGCCCGCCCGTCCGCTCGAGGACGAAACGCCGCACAGACTCACTTGTCTCCTAATCCTTCCGAAGGACTCTGGTTAGCCGTGAACTGGCTCTCTATTCGATATAATCGACACCGACTCGCAATCTCACAATCTCTAATATATAACCCGACATAGTCTCTAAAAAAGTCGCCCGATCGGAAGAAGTGGGCTGATTTCACACCACAACAATAACCCAAATGGAATCACGCTCCTCCGTGCGAGGTAACCCCGTAATAAAGTCCATGTTGACCACCTCCCACTTCCACATCTAATATCAATACCGTAATAGCCCATCGGCTTCGTACTCAACCTTAACTCACGACAATTAGACACTGGCAACAAAACCGCCACGCCCCTCTTCAAACCATCCCACCAATACACGCACTGAGGTCATGGTACATCTTAGTCGACTCGATGTAATCGAATAACGAGCACCGCGCGCCTCCCTGCACCGACGGTTCTCACATCGGAACACACAACCGACTTTCAAATCTTAGCACCCATCCGGCTACCTCAAATAGACTTTCTCTTCCCGAGAGTCGCATCTCTGCATCGCATCAAAATCGGATCTCATATCGCCGCTTCTTCACCTCCTCGACGATGGAAGACTCGGCGACCTTCAACCCGAATTCCGCATTAACTAATCAACCAAACGAACCCCAAGGCTTGCTAATCGTGTAACTTCTGACCATATCCCTTTTTCTCCGCTCAACATCGATAGACTACCCATCGACCGCGATTAAGGGCATCCGCAACTACATCGCCTTTCCCGGTGGTACGTAATATCAACATCGTAATCCTTAAGCAGCTCTAACCACCGCCTTCGCCGCAAGTTCACTCCTCTCGTCAAGATGTATCGAGACTTCGCGTCAGGTAAATGTCCACACGAACTCCATATAAATAATGTTCTGCATCTTCAAGGTATAATCATCGCCGCCACTCCAAGTCATGCGCGGATAGTTCTTCTCATGTTTCCTGCCGCCGGACGCATAAGTTATAACCTTGCCGCGGCCGCATCAAGACGCACTCCAAGCCCGATACCGACGCCACAATAAAACCACATATCCATCTAAACCTCCGGAAGAGTAAGAACGGGCGCCTCAACTTCTCCTTTAGCAATCGGAAACTTTCTCACAAGTATCCGCTCCACCGAACATAGCCGCTTTCCGAGTCCGCTTATTCAAAGGTGTCAAATAAGCAACCGCTTCCACAAACCTCCGATAATAACTCGCAGTGCCCAAAGTCGCAGACTTCGCTTGCAGCTGGTCTAGGCCAAGTCTCGATCGCCACCTTTGCCAGACAACCCGAATACCATCGGCCCGATAACATGTCCTAAGAAAGCCATCAAGCCACCAAGACTCGCATTTCGAGAACTCGCATACAATCGCCGGCCCCTCGAGGACTCCTAACACCGCCTCAAATGATATGTATGCTCCGCTCGCGCGAATACACCAAGATATCATCGATGAAAACTATAACGAATATATCCAAGAATGGCTCAACACCCTATTCATCAAATCCATGAATACCACTGAGCGCTGTCAACCCGGAAGACATCACCAACTCATAGTGCCCATACCGGTCCCGAATGCGCTTCGATATTCGCTTCTAACTCGCACTGATGATAACCGTAACGCATGTCTATCTTGAAAACATCTCGCACTCGCAATCGTCAAACAAATCATCAATCTCGGGAGGGATATCTATTCTGATAGTTACCTTGTTCACCGCTCAGAATCAATACACATACGCAGCTGGCCCCATCTTTCTTTCTTTACAAATAACACCTGCTCCTGTGGAGAAACACTTGGCCCGATAAAGCCTTTTCCAAAGAAATCTTTCACCGTCCTTCAATTCCTTCAACTCGCAGTGCCATCTCGTATGGCGATAGATATCGGCCGAGTGTCCGTGCCAAATCGATAAAACTCAATCTCCTCTCGTGAGGGATACCCTAAGCTCGCCCGGGAAAACGCTCGAAACTCTCTAACCACCGAATCGATCAAGGTCCAGATCTCACCTCGTGATTTAATACCCAACCAAATGGTAAATATACCCTTTCCGCATCATCTTCCTAGCCTCGAGGTAAGAAATAAACTCACCCTTCTACGATGCAAGATTCCCTTCCACTGATAACCGGCCACCAGAAACCGAACCGAACTAACCTCTCTCGCAGCCCACATTGGCATAGCAAGACGCTAGCCAATCCATACCCATAATCACATCGGTTCGCTATGTCCAACTCTATCAAGTCATCTGTAGTCCGACGACCATCTATAGTCACCGGGCAAGCCTTATATACCCGCCGCCTAACACCGGCACCGACGGCGTAGCCACCTCAAAGGATTCTATGGACTCTGCTCTATCCCTATTCTACCAAAGAATATGAGGAGATATATATGATGTAGAACTCGGATCTATCAAAGCATAAACATCACAAAGAAGAAACCAACAATGTACCGTGATTTACATCGTGACGCCCCGGTCCCGCGGCCGGACATAGCATAAATGCGCTCGAGGACCGGCTGAATCGAACTCTACCACGACTCGCCGCGCCTGCTCGTCCGCGAATACCTCGCCCGGCGACGCCATCGACGATGAAGATTCAACCATCGACCGCTTACCGAGCCATCATATTCCCGCCACCGACGGACAATCTTCTCAAACGCCTCGCCGCCGCAAGAATAATAAGCTCCCGGAGGAACACGACACTTCTATAATGGCAATCACCACATCGACTACACCGAGGCATGATGGCCTCATCTCGACCGGAACTCGTCCTCCGAAACCCGGCCTCGAACCCCGCCCCGCTTCCCGAATACTCAGACGCCCCGGATGGTGCGCAGAGCGCTCGACCGGCAGGTGCAACGTTTGTCTGGGTTGTTTACCCTTTAAACTACCAGAGGACCTCGCCCCGCCTCTTCTCCGAGCACTGCCGATCCGCTGCCGCGCTCTCACACCCTAGAGTACGTGCTCGCACGCGGTAATGTCCATGCCGGCCGAGAGCCACCCCGAGCAACTCTCGCCAAGTGATCATCGAGTCTCGTGACATAGCGGCACTCGCCCTCCATGTTCGCTACCAATGCGGCACATACCTAGCCAATGAATCAAACTCCACGCCAGATTCGACCGCCCGCCCATTCTCGCCTCGGGCCACAAAAATCTATCGCCCGAGCCTCCTCATCCGCGGTGGCAAGAAATGGCCAAGTAACGCTCGAGAACTCTTCCCAAACACCGACGCGCATGCTCCCGACGCTTCCACGAATCATACTACCAATCGCAGCTGTCCCGCACCGACGCGAACCTAATACCATCGACGGCCTCCAAGCTCGACACTTACGATCCTCTCAGAATCGCTTGATAAACTCCTCGCGATCATCTCGTGCCTCACCCATAAAACTCGTGGCCGCAACTCAAAAGTCTCTCGCCTCGTTAGCAACTGGTCGAATTCACGCGCAAATGAATCGCCGTTTCCAACCTATCTCCCGTTCGCCACGATCTCGCCAGAATCGCTATTCTCAGAGCCCATATCCTCTTCGCCGCCGCTGGATCGAGGCTCGTGTCGCGGTCTCGCAGCCGCCGCTTCCGATCGCTTGGCGACGCCAGAGAACCCGCCGTCCAAACACTCGCTCGTAAGTGACTGCTCGTGCTCTCGTGACTTCTGCCCTACCGTAGTTCTCATCGCTTTGCCTTCTTCCGGGCCGCGTTGCGCGCGAGACATAATCGATACAGTGAAAAATACGCCGAGGAAATTCAACCTATAGCATGCCTTATTGCACGATCTAGAGTGAAAGAACGGGAACCAATCCTAAATATCTCGCACTTCTCGACATAGATGTGGTGCACAACACACCGATAATCAAGACTTACTAGATACGGCTCAGAGACTCTTTTCCGAGGATTAATCGCTCGATACTCACTTTTGTCACGACTAACTCCGACTCGTGGACTGCCTTAACCCGCACCCTAGTGACACATCATCGAGAAAACCACGAATGTAAACTCAAGATAAACAACCATTAAGATATAGAATAGTCTAGCCCAAAATGGCTAACCTAAAAGTACATAAACCAAACAAGCATCCTTAACGAACCAAGTTCGACAAGACTACATGCCTCTAAGAATGAATAACACTATGACGGACAGGGCCCCGCCATGCCCCGAATGTACAAAATATCAACGACCTGTGGAGAACCATACCAAAAGTCGAGCCTCCAAGAAACTGAGCTCCCGACACTGAGTACAAGATCCTAGGAATGAGGATCTACCACCGCTTCTTACTCGCAGATTTAACGCAAATTTCGGCGAAGGCGGGTCAGACACAACGCATCAAGTATGTAAATCGAAAATACTGTAGTAATATCATAAGTCCAAAATACATCAAGTTATAGATAAAACCAAATTATGTAAAGATCGCATCTTACTAATAATGAGAGTAACAAGTATACATTTTATAGCATAAAAATAGAGGCTCATGATCAAAACAGGTACCTCGCCCAGTAGATCATTAAGCAATCCTACTCCCGGGACTATTTCACCCGCATAGGTCCCGTGGACCCGCATGAGGTCATCCGCCTCGCCATAGACTATTTCACCCGCACGGGACTATTTCACCCGCACGGATCCCGTGGATCCGCACGAGTACCATCGCGCACTGCACGGGACTATTTCACCCGCACGATCCTATGGTCCAGATCCGCACGAGTACAAGTCACGCGACTCGCATCACGGGTAGCAAATCCATGGCATAAATAATAACCCGGGTTTACCCGCATAATATAAATATATATAACATAGCTCATCCGCTATTAAACATAACATAAGCACTACCGCCTATCACATCACAACATAAGCACTACCGGCCTATCATAACTTAAGCAAGTTAAGAATCACCTAACTTCTTATTAATAGTATTAATACATCCTCTCATTTTAGTATACCTAAGGCACGATCATGTCTTTTAGTAAAAATCCGGGAATTTAACTCAAGTATCACGCACTTAACCTTTAAAAATAACTCTTTTTATATAAAAATTCCAAGATACTAATCACCATAGTATCAAGTTACGATTTCTTTTCAAAGCAAGTCACATTTCCTTTTAAAACTATCTCAAGCTTCTAAATTAAGTGACTTCATTTCTTGTAAAACCTTAGGCAATTCATGCCTTAAAACCATTTTCCTTCCACAAGTTCAAATCATCAAAACCTTTCTCCATTAAACTTTCACAAACTAATATAACCAACTCCCATAAAGCCGTTATATTAGAGTTAAACAATAGTAAAACACATTCCCTTAAGTCCAAGGGATTCTTATACTTTCTTTTAAAACGGCAAGTATCAAATACTTATAACAAACGAAGATTTCCAAATCTTCAGACGCTCACCGCACTACATAGGTACAACTAATCATGCTCAAGAGATAGAAAGCTCCACATACCTCTTCTGGCCAATCCACAAGCTAAGTCCAATTTACCGCACGAGTATGTCAACCTAAAATGACCACAATACGCTTATCAAGCTTCTAATTACAATGCAGAATTTTTCCAAGTTAAAGTCACCAATTTCCTAAAAATCGGGCAGCTTTCCTTTGTTTCTACATACATTGCCACCTTTCCAAGGTCGATTTTTAACGCTCAAATGCCATGTTTAAGGCTCAACAACCAACCAACACCATGGGATTACACACCTAAACTTTGTGTGTAAAAATTCAGCCCCACAAGTTACAAGTGGATTACACACCTAAACGCCAAATGACTGCTCAAGTGTTTCGCTTGTCGATACCAATTTTGACCCGCTTTTTGTTTATTTGTTGCAATTTTAAGTATTTTAGCACACCACATTTTAATCGTTATTTTGCATATTTTTACATAATATTCTATGTTTATTTCTTCACGAAAATGGCATTGCATCTTTTATTTTTAAATTAAGTATTATGTCGTTGTTAATATTATGTTTTTATTATTGTTATACCGTCGTTTTATTTTAATAAAATTTTCATCTCTTTAAATAATTAATTTAAATACCGTTTTTATTTTAATTATAAATTAAAAATTTATTAAATAATTCAATTTATTATTATTGCGCTAAGATTTGAATTTTAATAATCTTGCATCTTTTTTAAATACTTTTTCATAAATAATGAACCCGCTTTACATTTTGTCAAAACTACCTACCCAAGACGCAATTTGAATCAGTCCAATCCAACATTATCTTTTAAACACCAAATCTAGTCCCATCATATCTTTATCATTTTTCAACACACTACCCATACTTTTTTCCTACTTTTGCAGCACACTAAACCCATCCCCCTATTCCCCTACCCTATTCTCTATCATTACCTAGGGGCAGCCCATCAATCTGTCGACCCCTCTCTCTTTAAAACCTAAAACACAGACCCTCGCACTCTTAACCCCAACAAATTTCACCCTCTCTCTACTTAGCCTCCACCTCACTTTATCCCTTTAACTCACCTGCTGCCGCTGCCTTCACGGAGCTCCAAGCTCCGGCGAACACCCTACTTCACCAAAGACACCCCAACCCCACTTCACCAAAGAACCCTTTCCCGCCACTCCTCACCAGACACCTCGCAGCTGCCTCTCACTACCACCACAACTCCGGCGAACACCTTCACGCAACCCCGCCACCTTCTCTTCTCCCGCCCCGCCGCCGACACTCCCACATCCCCATAACCGCCAAACCACCGCTCGCCGAACCTCACCATCGACTCGGCCACCACGCACTCCGCCGCCATCGCTCAACCACCACAACCCTTCAACCTCTCGCCGCCAATCCGCCATCGCTCTATCAATCATCGCGGCGTCGCCCGCGACTCGCCGGAAGCGACGCCGCTCACGCTTTTCGTGTTGTTAACTCCGGCAATATCACCGCTTGTATCTCTTTGTTGGGCTGATTTATTATTTGAATGTCGCCGAGTTTTAACAAACTCCGCGACACCTATGTTATGTTTCGTTGGGATCGACATTACGCAACCGCTTGTTCGCTGGACCTCGCTGGCTCGATTTTCGCTGTTGGTTTGTTTTTATTTCGTTTCGCTTGTTGTAATGCATCGTTTTATTTTGTTTATTTCTCGTATTTGGCTGTTAAAACTCCGCGAACCGTCGCTCGTTAAGTTTGGGGTTCGCTGTTTGCTTCTCGCTTATTGTCCGATTTTGTACCATTTTAGTATTTTGGCCGAGTTTTAGTTCCGCGATTTCTCGTTTATCGGCGATATTTTACTATCGTTATACTGCTTCGCGACTTTCACGTATTATTTTCAAGGAACTCGCTTGTGGATCGGTTATCGATCGATGTTTTGCTATTTTGCTACTTATTTTTCGGGCTATTTTGGTACTTATTTTTGGCTATTTGTCGGATCGGTTTTGGCCACGCTTGTCGGGCTGATTTTTGCCATGTTGACACCGATTTTCGCCATTTTTGCTATCGATTTTTGCCATTCGTCGTTGATTTTGGCCTCATATACCGATTTTGACATATATTTTGCCGGTTTATCGATTTAGAACAAATACTACATCGCT
Organism: Przewalskia tangutica; assembly: GCA_029844215.1. NCBI lineage: Eukaryota > Viridiplantae > Streptophyta > Magnoliopsida > Solanales > Solanaceae > Przewalskia > Przewalskia tangutica. Next base: position 11,214,698 of record CM056735.1, on the reverse strand, counting down.
GGTATTTTATCGATTTGAACAAGATGCTACACCATCGCCGATGAAAAAGTTATCCGTCGATTTCGAGGCCTCCACAGCTTGCAAAGACTAAAATAAAATAAATGAAGCTTCGGCAAGGATGATTTCTTCCACTTACATCTGATAACCAACATGCGCTGCAAGGCGTAATTCTCGCACCGCACTTGTTTAGCCGCCCTACTTTATATTTTTACATATACGAGCCCTCCGTGTTTAAAACTATTAATGCTTTGGCGCGATCCAAGGTTTTAGTTATTTTATTATTTTTAGCAATATTGGCTAACGAAGGAATCCTGCCTCGATTTCCAAGGCCTCCTGCATAAAAGACTGATTTATTTGTTTTGTTTGTTAATTTTTGCTATTATTTTAAAATTTATGTATTCTATTACTAATACTTTCACTAAGTGTTTATGCAGTATCCGAGATGATTTCAAAAAGAATGCCCTGAGTTTATTTTATGTCGATTTAATTTCATGTTTTATTATTTTGCATTGTATTTTATTTTAATTGTAAATTATGTAAAATGCTTAGAATAGGTAGAATAAAAAGAGCAATAAATAATTAACCTAGGTTTGAACGAACAACCGCAAGTTAGCGGATCTTAAAGGATGCCTAACACCTTTCCTTTAGGATAATAAAGAACCCTGATCCAGAATCTCACTAATTTCGCAGACTATTAAATGGAAGTCAATTGCAGTATTTTTATTGCAATAAACTAAGTGTCCTAATTCACTATAATAATTAGGTGGCGACTCCTTAAAATACATTTAGGAATCAACCATATGTTAGCAGTAATCCCGTTTCGACTCCGGTTAAAATGGGGTGTTACATTGCTTCCATCAAGCGCTAACCGAACCTTTACGCTTTAGTTTTTCCATCAACCTTATTCCTGTGGATCTCCTGTCAGAAGTCGTGTCCACTATATTGGTTTTTATTGATTGGGTTTTAAGCTCATTCCCCTAGATAGACAGGTCATATAATCTATGGGTATTACCTTCGTCAAGGGATCTTCTATATTTTTCTTAGATTTTATGTAATCAATGGAAATAATACCCGAGGTGATCAGCTGTCTAATGGACTCATGTCTCCGTCGAATATGACGAGACTTGTCGTTGTATATAGAACTTCGTGTCTTTCCTAGAGTCGACTGACTATCGCAATGGATCATTACAGAAGACACGAGTTTATCCCAACATGGGACATCCTCTAGAAAATCGCTAAGTCACTCGCTTTCTCTCGCTTTGTCTAAAGCCGATAAATTCGACTTAATCGTGGATCGCAATAAGTGTTTGCCTAGAGGATTTCCAAGACACAGCTCCACCACCAATTGTAAAAATATATCCGCTGGTGGACTTGATGTCGTCGCTATCAGATATCCAGTTTGCATCACCGCATTCTATAGTACACCGATATCTCGAATAATGTAACCCGTAGTTTAGCGTGAACTACAGGAACCGTAGTACTCTATTCAATGTTTTTCAGTGATCCTCACTTGGATTACGGGTGAACGTAACCAATTTATTGACTGCATGAGCGATATCGCCGAGTGTAGTTTGTGATATACATCGATTACTAATCACTTCGCGCACCGCCTCCCGTGTACGCGCATCAAGATGTTTGTCAATCTTTTGACTTATATCCAATGGTGTCGCACGCGAACCGTCGAACATCCCAAATTTCTTCAAGACATCCTCGATGAGCGAGATCGAGACAAGCACTACCCATCGACGCCTTAGAGATTTTGATCCCTAAGACGACATCCGCAATGCCAATATTTTTCATGTCAAAAACTGCTTTAACATGTTTTTAGTCTCTAGGATTATCCCAGATCGCTTCCTGATTAATAAGTTGTCTACATAAAGGCATATCATGACGAAAGATTCGACATTTCCTTTCATGTAGACACATTTGTTACATCCATTAATGGCGAACTCTTTTGATAATAGAGTACTATTAAATTTCTCGCGCCATTATTTAGAGGCCTGTTTCAGCCCGTACAATGATTTACCAAGCCGACACACTTTTGTCTCTTGTCCTGGAACCACATACCCCTCGGGTTGATCCATATATATTTCTTCTTCTAAATCACCATTTAGGAAGGCTGTCTTAACATATATTTGATGTATTTCAAGATCCCGCAAGGCGGCGATAGCTATGAACATATGTATGGATGTCATTCTGCATACGAGCGTAGGTGTCAAGCAGTCAAGGCCCTCCTTTTCGCGATAAATTTCGACTACCAACATAGTTCAGATTGTCGATAGATTCATCCGCTTAACTTCCGCTTATGGATCCACTTACAACCCAAAGGTTTGTGTCAGGTCCCGGAGAAGTTCACCAACTCTCGTGTGGTTACGCAGATGAATTTTATCTCACTTTCTAAAGTTTTCTTCATAGCTTCGAGTCGATAATGCTTCAGCGATTGTCTGTGGTTTATCCTGAACCAAATAAGCTTCAAAGTCTGGACTGAATGACTTGTCCTTCCGGGCTCTTTTGCTTCGCCTTGGTTCCATCTCTGAGTCTTTCAAGTCCTGAGAATCTAGAATACCGATTCCTGATAATCACCACTTTAGAATTCATCGATCTCGAATCGCTTGGATTTCGTAGTCGCGACTTAGATCCTCGTGAGGTTTGCTCATAACTTCGTTTGTGACAGGTTATGTCGTTTTCCTTGTATGGAAATGTGCCTTCAAAGAACCACGCATTTCTTGATTCTATGATCGTACCTTCATAAATCTGTGGTACATCCTTCTTATGCACTATGAAGTAATAATCACCATCATATCGCATATCCTATGAATATGCAATCCACATTCTTAGGTCCAATCTTGACTGCTTGGCATATGTACTTTTACCTTAGTCGATAAAGCACATACCTTCAAATATTTATAGTAGGTTTCTTTCTTTTCCATAACTCAGATGAAGTCTTGTCTTACCTTTACGTGGGACTCTATTAAGAATCTTATTCATGTAAGGACAACTTCTCCCCACGTGTCAAGGCCCGAATTGACGAGTAAATCATTCATCATTTCCTTCTGTTCGTTTGCTTCGCTCACCACACCGTTGATCGAGGCGCAGTGGGTCGTTGTTTGATGAACTATACCCGATCGGGTACATAATTCTTCAAAAGGCGCTACATATTATCCCCTTCTATCGCTATAAATTATTTTAATCCGCCCGCTTAGTTGGTTCTCAACTTCTGCTTTGTAGCGTTTGAACGCTTCAAAAGCTTTATCTTTACTTTTTAGTAAGTAAAGGTAATAAAACCAGTGTGAAAGTCACAAAATACTTGTTCCCCTCTAGTTTGAATCTAACTTTAAATCACATATATCAAATGTGTACATGTGTTCTAGACGAGCGCTCGCTTCGACGATCTAAATGGATTCTTGGAAATTTTTGTCTCTACGCACACCTCACACTTACGTTGAGGGTTTATGTCGATAGACGACAATAATTACAACTTTACCAATCTTTGGATATATTGATAGTTAACATGTCTTAATCTATGATGCCATAAATTAGATGACTCCGTCAAGTAAGTATAATGCTCAATTTTATTGATAGTTGAAACATTAGACATTATATGTGCAACATTAACCTTAAAGAGGCCTTCATGCATAAGCCCCTTCCTACAAATGTTCTGTGTTTAGTGATTACAAATTTGTTAGCTTCTAACACTAGCCTAAAACTAGCATTTACTAACACAGGTCCAGAAATTAAATTTCTTCGAATTTCTGTGACATGCATCACTTCCTTCAGAGTCAGCTCCTTCCCGGACGTCATCTTTTGGATCACCTTTCCTACCCCCCAACACCTCTGAAGAAGAATTGTTTCATAAATAACTTCTTGTCGCGGATCGTATATAAGTAGAGAAGGCTTCTTTGTTGGAACATACGCGCGGCGCCTATGTCCAACCACTATCGCACTGCATTCTCAATGAGGTTTGCTTCAAGAACCACCGCCGAACTCCTCAATCATATCGCTTCATGTGTGTCTTCGACGATGTTGCCTTTCGCCTTGCCTTTGGCCTTATTCTCACGCTTGAACTCGTGGCGCCTTTTGTCTATATGACCAACTATACCACAATAGTTACACTCTCCTTGAACTTTTCAGCTTGTTTGGGCTTGCCTTCTTTCCGAACTTTCGCTTCGCTGAGTTCCTTTGAATTCGGCCAGTTTGCCTTAGCCTCAACATGTTGTTTTCCTTTGGCATGACCTTCTTATTGTCCTCATGAACTGAGTTTGATAATAAGTTCGCTTAAGGTCATCTCATTTGTTTTGAGTTTTAGATAGTTCATAAACTCACCACTTATGAGACAACTTCTCGATCAACGCCCAACCAAAAATTGTTCGCTGAGCTTTAATCCTTCCAAATACAGTGATGTAATCATTTGAAATTTCGAACTGGGATGACACACTTTGTTGTCCACTATTTAAAATTTCAAGAACTTCCCAATGATGAACTTTTACTATCCGCATCTCGAGTGTTGTATTTCTTCCAAGTTTGTCCCATAACTACTTGGCGCTTCAACTGCAATATACCGCAGAGGATCGAACAAACTGCTTAGAATATAGTTCCTAGACATGAAATCACTATGTTTACATGTTTCGCGAACCATCCTCATGTCGCCACGACATGGTTGTCTTGGCCCTCCCACCCAATCATTTGGCCGAGGTCCACATCTTCCCAACTAGTGGAGAGTCTTCTGCTATGAAACGTGACATTCCCATAACCGTGAGGAAAACAACATCTTTTGCTATCATCGCTAAAATGAGCACCCATGAACTTTTCAGACGCCATGAAAAAAAACCAGACGTAGGGCATGGCGCCCTCGAGCACTTGCAAAGGCGCTGGAAATGCCTCTAGCAGAGCATAGGCGCTGTTGACGCTGACGTGAGCTCAGGCACTATAAGTGCCCGAGCAAAGCTGATGCATTAGTTGTAAAAGCAGTTGATAACACTAGAAGTGTCATAAATGTGAGTAGCACTAAGTGCCAAAAGCGCTTGTTTGGAAGGCATTAGGAATGTCATGATCGGTGACACTCTGCCAAAAACAATGGAGTCAAGCGCAATGCAGGCTCGAGCAGCTGGGATTAAAGTCTGGGATTGTCTTCGAGTATCGGTGGAATTTTCAGCCATTGAATTGATCTCAGATACCATGTTGTTGAAACAACGCTTATTATCTTACGCTGTGAGAAACAAATGTGTAATAACAAGAAACGAAATGTAACAACAACAATAACTAAATAAGAAATCAAAATTAACAAAGAAATCGTCATGAAGTCATTGAAGTTTCAATCTATCCTTAAGATAATATTGCCTCAGATATCATTTCAACTGTAATGACAACTTATCTCCCAAGATAAAATAGCAATCAAACAAATGAACAAAGAAAACTCAAGTGTTCGCTTAGTAAGAAAGATCTTAGAGTGTAAGATTGCCGTATATAAGAAAGTATTCAAAACGTGTTTCAACGTGTTTTGCAATTGTACCAAAGACATCAATTTATAGGTAAATGATTATGTCTTCTCAATTAACTAACGAATGGTATCAATGTCAAGTAATGACCATTGATATTGAAGTTAATCCAGCCTAGTAATGGCTAAAATCAATAGCCAAATAACTGAGATTAATTGCTCCAAAATTAGCCCAAGAATCAACTTTAATTCGCCTCCAACAGATCGAAAATTGTCGGCGCCGCGTTCTTCGGAGGGCACCGCGCGCTTTAATTCCAAAGAACTCACTAGAACCGAAAACCACCAGTGGTCGCACCCCAGGAAGAGGCCGTGGTGATTTCGATCTGCTTCATCTTTTACACATTTCTTCCTTTCATTTACCAATGTGAAATCACTTGTCATTTGGCCAATAACCGCCTATTCTCTTATGTCTCAAATAATTCGTGATAATGCACTAACATCTTTTCTATTTAAGGAAATTACGATTTTTGACACTTTATGTGCACGTGTGTGGAAATCATATTTCCGACGCGCGGCCTCAATTGTTCGAGTCATAATTAATATGATTAACTTTATTTCACGCTTAGTAAATTTTCAATATTTCTTATATGAATTAATGATTACATGTCACACATAGTATTACTTTTTCTTGTAGTAGGAATTCTCTACATTTTTATTGGTATAAAATCTATATTAGTAGGAAAATCCTTAAAAATATAGGCCTAATGTAAATGTATTAACATGATTAAAATATATTTTCAAGTTATTGGTATGACTCTATAAAACCTTTTTCTGAAAGAATGATAAATAAACGGAAAATAAAGATTAAGAGTGTGTTTGGTATGAAGGAAAATATTTTCAAAAATAAATGTTATTCAATTTTTCCATGTTTGGTTGGTCAAAATGTTTTGAAAAATATTTTCTTAGAAAAACAAGAAACATGTTCCTTAAAAATGGAAAAAATGACTTCCCTAATAAAATTAGGGAAAACAAGTCCTAAATAATATTTCAAGTTTATTGTCTCCTCCTCACCCATTCAAAGCCCCCACACCCTTCACCATCTCACCCTCACCACCCCGAACATCCACTCACCCATCCCAACATCATAGTATTTTGGTATATTACATATAGTTGCTCTTAGGATAATATTATTTTGCTTACATATCAAACACTAGAGAAAATAAGTAAGAATCCATTTGTTTTTTAAGAAAATATTTTCTAAAAAAACATTTTCGAAGAAAAATATTTTTCTTCACATCAAACACACCCTAAAGAGTGAGATAGAGGGGAGGGAGAGAGGAAAAATCATTTTTGTTTGGGTTGTCGAAATGAAGAGAAATCACAATTAAATTTTTGGCTAAGAATAAAATGATTTCTGTACTTTTCTTTGTTTCCTCATTCGCTAACATCTATAAAACCAAGATAGAGGAAAGTTTACCCGCATGGGTGTAGCTCAGTTGGTTTCAGGGTGACAGATTGCTCCCAAGAAGACAGGTTTGAGCTCTGGCAGCCGCAGTGTGGGAGTTCATTTCTTCTTTATGAGGGATGACTCTTCAGGGCACCAGACATCGTGGCCTCCCACCTAGTGGGCCGAGTACCATGATTTACCTTCCTCCACCAATCTGCTGCCTGAGGGGTGAGGCCCTGTGGGCGAGGGATTTCGCCTTTTGCTCCCAAGATAAAGGAAAGTTATGTCCGCATCAGCGTGACTCAGTTGGTTTCAGGTGGTAGATTGCCCCAAGATAGAGGAAAGTTTCAAACTAAACTACATTTTTTATTTTTCTCCAGTTTCTAAGCAAATCTATTAGTAGAAATTTATTCAAATTTATTTACATTAATTAGGAGCTTTATCTTATTGCTAAGGATGATAACGGATCGGATCTGAGTCGAATCCTATTAGATCTAGATTTAGATTCGTTTTTCATATCTGAATTCAAATTCGATCGAGATTCATCGAATCCATTAAAATCATATTCAAATACGGATCCATCAGCTACTGGACGGATCCGATCAACATGTAATTTTTACTTATAAAAGGCCATGCTAATAATAATGCATTTTCATGACTAAGAATAAAATAAAAGACTTTTAAAATTTGTGGTCTAAAATAAATCTTTGATATATGTGTAACTATAAATAGTTTCATAAAATATAAGATCGATACTTTTAAAAGTTAAGTTATTTCTTATTATAAAAAGATGATATACAGAACATACTGAAAAAAAGTAGACCACCTTAAATTGTGATGGAGATAATAATTCATTTACCATCATATCAGTTTGTAAGACTACTACTACTATATGAGTTCCTTTAGTAGTTACAGAATGTTGGTTTAATTAAAAGTAATTAAAAGTAATTAAAAGTAATTAAAATTTCTGAACAGATATTCCATTGCTAAAATTGCAACATCAAACTAATTATTTCAAAACTGGTTAAACAAAAAGAATTGTCGGATTTTAGTTTTATTTTGATGACATTCTATGACAGAAGTAAATATCTATGGTGTAGAAGTAAATATCTATGGTGTTGATAGGGGTGGCAAAATTACCCCAAATTTAAATGACCATTCCCAACCCGCTTGAAATTTCATGGGTTTGGGCAAGAGTATTTTTAATGATGAATTGTCGCTAATCTGTTTCGACTCCATCATAAATTAACATTTATAAATAATTTAAATTATTTCAGAACAATAAAAATACAACAATGCACTCCAACCACACTATCTATCAACCCTACCTCATCCCCTACATCAACCTTTCACTCAAGCACCGAATCACCCTCACATCTCTGCCCTTACATTGCCTATTCAACTCCACCCCCACCCACTTCTACCCCACCTAACCCCACATTCCACCCTACCCCACAGCCCTACCCCATTCTGAAATTTTAATTTTATATTATTTTACTTTTATAAATAATTTATAAAAAATATGAATTTTTTCTTACCCCTACCCCCACCCCACACCATCCTCAAATATTTATTTCATATTTTTTGTAATATTTAAAAACAATATTAAAATATGATTTTTTCTTAATTCAACCTACCACTCCTCATTCTCAAATTTCTATTTCATATTTTTTGTATTTTTATTAAAATGTGAATTTTTTCTTACCTCCCTACCCATCCTCCCACGCCTACCCTCCACCCCACCGCCCCACCACATCCTCAAATTTATATTTCATATTTTGTTACTTTTATAAAAAAATTAAAAATAAGAATTTTTCTTACCTACCCTTACCCCCGCCTCTATCCTCCACTCCAACCCCATTGCCCTACCCCATTCTCAAATTTTCATTTCATATTTTTTGTTACTTTTATAAATAAAATTATTAAAAATGTGAAATTTTTTCTTACCTCCCCCTACCCCCCTCCCGCGCCCACCACTAGGTCACCCTATCGTCAACTTTCTATTTGATATTTTTTATTACTTTTATATAAAAATATATAAAAAAATCTTACCTCCCCCCTACCGCCCTAACCTCACCTACCCCTCATACCCACACCTACCCCTCCCATCCTCAAAATTTTATTTCATATTTTTTTTACTTTTATAAAAAATATGATTTTTTTCTTACCTACCCCCTACCGCCCTAACTCCACCTACCCCATCCTCAAATTTCTATTTCATATTTTTTGTTAGTTTTATAAAAATAAAATTAAAAATATGAAATTTTATCTTACCTCCCTTACCCCTACTCCCGCCCCTACCCCGCCCTACCTCAATCTCAAATTTCTATTTTATATTTTTTTATTTTTATAAATAATTTATAAAAACTATTTTTTTCTTACCACCGTACCCACACCTACCCTCTCCACTCCACCCCATCCTCAAATTTCTATTTCATGTTTTTGTTACTTTTATAAAAAAAAAATTAAAAATATGATTTTTTTCGTACCTCCCCTAACCCCTGCCCTACCACATTCTCAAATTTCTATTTTTTTTACTCTTATAAACAATTTATAAAAAATATAAAAAAATTCTAACCCCATTCTCGCCCTAACCCAACCTACTCCGCCCCCACCTCACCCCCCACTCCATTCTAAAATATCTATTTTATATTTTTTTACTTTTATAAATAATTTATAAAAATATGAATATTTTTACCCTACGCCCCTATCCACACCTATCCCCTTCCACCCTCACACCATCCTCAAATTTTTATTTCAATTTTGTTTTGCTTTTATAAAAAATAAAAAATTCTTAAAAATATTATTCTTATTTTTAAAATAAAGATATGAAAAAATCAAATATCATACAAAATAAAATAATATCATGTAAGGTAAGTTTGAAATTTGTAAAAGTAATGTGAAGTTGGCAATTTGGGTTTGATCCATCATTTAGCCCATCTCGACCTGGCCCATCTTAGCCCATATAAGTTTTGGATCGGTTGAACAAAGGACTCATCTACAACTTCAAATTTCATGTTGACTGCTTAACTTCAAATTTCAAACAAATTATCCGCCACTTCTAGGTGTTGGGCACGATATTGGAGCGTGAAATCAAGAAGTTGAGCTCTTTATTATTTTCTTAAATCGTAACCCACAAAAGATCCTATTTTGGGTCAATGCCTAAAATTATTTATGAAGTTTATTTATAGTTACACAAATATCAAGATTTATTTTAAACCACAAATTTTAAAAGTCTTTATTTTATTCTTAATAATGCAAATGCATTATTGTTAGCATGACTTTTATAACTATTTAAGAAAATACTTATAAAATTACATTATAGGTTATGAATATATTTAATAAAAACGTTCTACGGGTTGATTTGATCCGATATCGATCTCAATACAAGATCCACATCTATATTCGATTCACAAAATGGATCCGGTCCGATCCGATCCATCAGTCCAAATTTTAAAGATACATATCCAATAAAACAAATCTAAATCCACCAAATTCGAGCCTGGTCCAGTCCACTTTCATCTCTAGGTCATTACATTCTGAAAACATAATTCGTCTATGCACTCACTGAGACTTCTTACGCATATGAAAATAGACAAGGGAATTTGACACAAATATATATTGATTGGAAAACCAAGACTAATCTTACCAAAATTCATGTATATATGGGCATCAGATAGTAATTTTGTACATGTTACTAAGTCTATTTTGTCTTTCTTACTGATAATATGTTTGGCCAAGTTTATTTTCCCCAAAAATATCTATTTTTAAAAATATGATGTTTGACCAAGCTTTTGGGAGAAAATAAATGTTTACAAGAGTATCAAAAAGTTTTTCTTTAAAAGAAATTGTTTTTGCCCTAAAGCACTTATTTTGAAATATACTTTAGAAAAATAAAATAGAAGAGATGAAGTTCAGAGAAACACTTGTTAAAAACTTAGTCAAACATTAATTGTTGCTCAAAGTGTTTTCTAAATTAATTGACCAAACACGACTATTATTTTTCGCCAAAATTACATATTGAAAAGCAATTTTCAAAATAAGCTAATTTTAGAAGTTTCACCAACATGCTATAAACATGTTGTTGATACCAATTTTGACCTGCTTTTTCATATATTTCGCAATTTTAAGCATTTTAGCACACCACATTTTAATCGTTATTTTGCATATTTTTACATAATATTCTATGTTTATTTCTTCACAAAAATGGCATTGCATCTTTTATTTTTAAATTAAGCATTATGTCTTTGTTAATATTATGTTTCTATTATAATAATATTTGCATCTCTTTAAATAATTAATTGGCACCGCATTTTTATTTTAATTAGGCGTTAAACATTTGCTAAAATATTGCATGTTTATCATTATCAAGGCTTAAGATTTGCATTTTAATAATTTTGCATCTTTTTAAATAATTTTTCTTTTAAATAATTAACCTGCCTTGCATTTTGTCAAACCAAATAGTCCAAGACACAATGTGAATCACCCAATCCAACACCATTTTTTATTTCATCCAAACACCCCTTTATCCCCTTTTAAATTTCAAACCCCACTTTTCATTTTTTTCCCAAATACCAAACCCTAATCTACCCTCTATAAAACAAAACATTCCCCATTTTAAAGCAGGTCACCGCAACACACATCACCCTCTCAAAGATCATCTTCTCATCCCTTTCTTTCCACTACGCCGACACCCCGCCACCATATCTCCTACGCGAACCAACAACCTCACCCTCTCCTCTCACCTCTCCCTCCCGCCTCTCCTCACTCACCTCTCCCTCGCCGACCACCACCAACTCCAATCGCGGCGAAACACCCTACAACCACTATCTCTCTCACCACAAGCCTCACCCTTCCTTTTACTGTCGCCACTACCCGTCGACTCATAACCACCGGTCGCATTTAACCTCACCTTCCTTCTCCCCTACCCGCGCCGCCATCGTTTCTCCTGGCGAACTCCCAAAGAACACCTCCAAAGAAGCCTCCATCACACCACCTTCACCACACACCCTCCAGCCAACCCGCCACCCCAGCTTGGAACATTCCCGCCAGAAATCACCGACGCCGCTTATCACACCCCACCACCGCCTGCCACCGCCCCAAATGCTTGTCAGCGCGCCGCCCTGTTCGCCGCGAAGTGACGCCGCCACCATCGCCGCTCGGGTTTGGTTCCATTTTTAGATTTATTGGCATATTTTTATTCGATCGATTTTTTATTTGAATCTCGCCGAGTTCGAGGAACTCCATGGCCGTTGGTTATCGCTTCATTGTTGGTTTGATTTGAAATGATTTCTGTATTTTTGCCGAGTTTTTAAACTCCGCGGCTCGCTTTTCCGCGAATCGCTTCCATCGCTTGGCTATTCTCGACTTATTTTTTGACATTTTGGACTCGCTGAAATTTCTGGCCCTATTCTGGCGAATTTTCGTTTGGACTGTTTTGATGTTTTCTGGTTTCTTCGGGGATGATTTTGCGTGTTTGTGGATCGCTTTGACTATCAGGTTTTTGTTTTATTAAACTGGTTGAACCGATACTGCACTTGGTATTAAACTGATTTAGAACAAATACTACAATGTTGGTATTGGCTGATTTGAACAAAATGCTACACTTGTTTGGCCGATGAAAAAGTTATCCGTCGATTTTTGAGGCCTCCACAGTTGCAAAGACGGAAAATAAAATAAATGAAGCTTTCTGGGCAAGGATAATTTCTTCCACTTACACCGATAACCAACATGCTACCGGCAGTATAATTCTCGCACCGCACTTGTTTAGTCCGCCCCACTTTATATATTTTTTATATTCGAGCCCTCCGTGTTTAAAACTATTACGCTTTGACGCGATCTGAAAGTTTTATTTATTTTATTATTTTTAGCAATATTGGCCGATAAGGAATCTCCGTCGATTTCGGCGCCTCCTCTGTGCAAAAGACGGATTTATTTATTTATTTTGCTTTACTTATTAATTCGTGTCATTGCTTTAAAATTATTTATTCTATTACTAACACTTTTACTAAGTGTTTATGCAGGTACCCGGAGATCATCTTGTGCAGAAGGCCTAAAAAGGGCTAAAAGATGTCCCGAGCTTTATTTTTTATGTCGCATTTAATTTTAGTTTTATTATTTTGCATTGCATTGCATTTTAATTATAAATTATTAAAAATGCTTAGAACACGTAGAATAAAAAAGGCAATAAATAATTAACCTAGGTTTGAACGAATAACCGCAAGTTAGCGGATCTTAAAGGATGTTTAATCCCTTCCCTTTAGGATAATAAAGAACCCTGATCCAGAATCTCACTAATTTCGCAGACCATTAAATGGAGGTCAATTGCAGTATTTTACTGCAATAAACCAAGTGTCCTAATTCACTTAAATAATTAGGTGGCGACTCCTAAAAAACAACATTTATTGCTCCATCCGTAAAATCGTACAAAGAGCAACGCTATGATACCGCTCGCACTCGAGGTCGAAAACGGGCACGACACATGTTTCGATCACTAGTCAATTGCAAACTTTCTCTAGGAGAGAGGAATATTTATAATTCAGCCTTGGATGAGGAGTTTTTTTTAGTAGTATAAAACCGTCTTCATTAGGAGCGCTTTACCCTCAATGTGAGACTTTTCAAAGGCAAATTCAAATTTAATCGAGCTCAAATACGAATACTAACAATGAGCACCTGAAAAATTTGGTTGACACATTGAAATTTCCCAGTACATTCCATTTTAATTTTTCCTTTTCCATGTGTAACAAAAATGTTCACATAGTTCTTTATATTTTCCGTTCGTATATACTCCGGTCTATTCTTCATAGGAGCTCACCTAGACCAAAGAGTGTATTTCATGAACCGTATAAGAAATTAGTAAACATTGAGTAGAAGAAAGCAGTTCATACGCTCCAATTTATGGGTCAACATTTAATCAATTATAGAGATTAATATGAAAATTAAATAAGATATTCCAGTATGCTAATGACAACGTAGAGATATTCAAACAGTTGTTCAAAAGTTAGTTTAATTAACAAAGCATAACATCAAAAGATTAAATTTGAATAGTTAAACAAATTAATTTGTTTTTAATGAATTCTATAAAGGTAGTAGTGGAGGTATGGAATGTTTCCAGTTCGAAACATGAGAGTTCACATAAATTGCTGACACATGGTATAAGTTGAGGGAAAAAATAGTAATATGTACAACTAAATTGTATAGCTCTGAATATCAAATTTCCAATATTTAAATTTAAGTTTCATGACTAACAACAAACCAATAACAATATATCAAGTATCATCCCAACAGGCAGAATTTGAAGACAAAAGGGGCACCATAAAAGACAGATGTACGTAAATTGAAGCTTCGCTTTCAATTCTTGACCCGCTTCGACTATAATGTTATCCACTACCGCTCGCTTGAAAATTTTCTTGAACACTCATAGAATTGATGTGTTTATAAATATAAATTACATGGCATTACCGATAAAACTTGTTTTATGCCCTGGTTTTGGCACTATTCTTAAGCCTTATGTTGCATGTTCAAACTTGCCACCAATTTGTTTTATGCATTTTTTCAATCGTTCGAGCCGAGGGACGGGCGCACACCAACCGACCTAAAACAACAAATATGTTTAGAGGAGCCCTTTAGAATATATCTAAATTTTCAATGTATATACACATATAGTTTTTAATTTTATTTTAACGAAGGCACGTGCCTCACCATACCACGTGGGTCCGCTCGACTTATAAGCTACAAGGTATTTCAACGATCTCGAGTAGTAACTATTAAGAAAATTGTATGTTATCATAATAAAAATATAAAGCAAGTAGAATCGAGTATGAGGCTCAGAGCAAAGAAACTCGTTATTGGGTCAGTGGTCCGCCGTAGATTTCAATAAGCACCGCCAACTTGAAGAATGAAGATTGATTTAGAGAAAAGTTTTTTGTTTCTATGTTGAAATAGCGTAGAAGATAAGAAGAGATTAGAGACTCTGCCTTTTAAATTTAGATTTGTTTTTAATTAAATGAAAAGGGTGGGCTGGCCTCACGAGGTCACGAGGTGACAAAAATTAGATTTCAAACGCAAAGAAAAAATTGACGCGAGAACTATTCATCACCATCTTCAAGTATTAAAATAAAAATGTCCAAATCAAGTCATCGAGTGACATAAAAAAACATAATCGGAATTGAGATCTCTCTCGCAATGGATGGTTGTTGTTTCTCGATCGCAATATGGAGTTCGAGAACTCACGCTCGCTACTGAGTGAAAGTAAGTTGTGCAGATAGACAAGTGCACCAACATGGCATTTGAAAATTATTATTTATTTACTTTAAACTTCATTGTATTGTTAAAACGTCTCCTGAGCTTCATTGTATAGTTAAAACTTGTTAATAATCACGGACTGCATGTCCACAATTCATGTATGATATATTAGATTTGATGAAGAGATTTGAGAGAAGAAGTGGTTTGAGAAGAGAGCATAAGAACGAGAGAGAGAGTATTTGGGAGCAACTGCTCTTCTTCATATATTTTCATTATTAACAAAAGGAGTACAATGTATCCTATATATACACATATATACATCAGCTGCTAACACTTTTGCTAACTAATCAATTAGTCACTAACCATCAATAACTAACTTAATGACTTAATGAAATAATCATCTACCATTATCCTCATGGTACTTTAGTGCACATGTCCAATACTTCTACACCCCCCTCAAGCTAGGAGTGATGAATATATTCTTCATTCCTAGCTTGGATAATAAGAACTTGTGTTGCCCACGCATCGACAACTTTAGTAAACAAGTCCGCTGGTCGCCAGAAGGTATGTACATCGTATGAATGAGAACAACCATAATCTTCTCCCCTGAAGTGACAATCAATATCGATGTGTTTTGACGCTCGTGAAAATCGATCGCAAAGAATAAGAATCGCAGAGGATCACAAGATAAACTGGAATGAGCAACTCGACAGATACACCAAACTCCTTATAAAGACCTTCAAGACATACCACTTTAGCTAGATGCTACCAATGCTCGATATTCACCAGCTGAGCCGACACAATGACTTGTTTCGATTTCACACAATGAGATGTCCCAAATAAAACCAAGTAACGAATGGACCTTCGCTATCAAAGGTGATCCCCAATCAAGATCACAAAATACCGCAAACTAGATTTAACTAGTTATGCTCGTAAAAACATCGCCGTGCATCCTTGATTTATCTAACAATCTTAGCCCCGCCAAGATGAGGTCATGCAGAGCTCGCATGAATCGCTAAGGCAATCAACTAAATAGGAAATGTCTAGCTCGGTATTCGTGAGATAAAGTAACTCGCCAATAAGTCTCCTCAGAACCTGTGATCCGTAAGAATGAATCCTTTTGCATAGTGGCGCCTCGTAAACAGTAGATGCAACAGGTTGATCAAACTCTAAAGTTGTCAATTTCGACGATTTCAGAGAAGGAGATGGCTTAGCCCCGCCAACCCCATGTCGATATTAACTCCAATGCATACTCCGATGCATGACAAATCCTTTATCATTCCTTGCAAATTCAATGCCCACAAAGTATCTATGTTCACCAAGGTCATTTATCTTGAATGCAGATTGAAATGTCTCCTTAGTCGACTGAAGTAAGCATCTATCATTTCCATTTAAAAGTAGATCATCTACATAAACCAGAACAAAGACAATATTTTCATCCTAATGATCGTAAATAATGAGTAGTCTCGAGACTCGTAAAACCAGAATTAACCAAAGCTGAGGTTACCTTGATGTCCCATTGCCGGGATGCCTGCTTTAGTCCATATGATCGGTGTATTTTATATACATTTTTTGAGTCATTTTTAGTTAGTATTTTACTCATTTCATTTATGTTTAGTATATTATTAGGGTCGTTTTACTTTATTTTGTGTCACAATGTCGAAAACAGAAATGACGAAAAGGAGATGAAATGAGCACAAAAGAGATGGAATTGCACACTAAAAGGGCCATGAAATGAAGTCTAAGAAGTTTCGGAAATTATAGAGGAGATCCGACGAAGTCCGGACGAGAAAAGGACGACGAAACAGAATCCGCCTGAAAAACGTCACCCGCGGCGCCTGGCAGTAGCGCCGCGGCGCCCAAAGTGCTGAAAGACCCGAGAGTTTCTGATTTTCAGGCGCCGCGGCGCCAGTCTGCAGGGCCGCGGTGCCGATGCGTGATTTATGAAGTCTGGGCCGAATTTGACATATTTTCAGAATCCTAAAGGGATTACTTTTCCTACCTAAAGGGATAACTTTTCCTACCTAAAGTGATAACTTTTCCTACCTTAAAACCCTTACCTAAAAGGATTCTAATAACTTTTCCTACTTACAAATCCTTAACCCTTCACCTAAAGGATTCTTGGTCTATAAATAGTCTCTACATCATTAGAAGAATTCAATTCTCCATTCCACCATTCACCACTCTACATCCATCCTTCCACCAATCCATTTTGTAAATATTCCACAACACAATCCTTGGATGCTAGAAGGCTTGGAGACTCATTCTTAAGTATTTTTCTTTTCTTTTCTTTTCTTTATTTCAGTTTTTATGATGAACCTTGAATTAGTTCTCACATGTCAATGGCTAGGAACTAATTCCTTTATAGGGTTTTCCATGTTAAATCACTAGAAACTTATGTTATGAATTGATGCATGTTATGGTTATTCTTCTTCTTGTTGAGATTTATCCAATAATTGCTTTGAATGCTTGGTAATTAATTGATCACTAATTATCATTACTTATATGATTTCTAATCAAACTTCGAAGGATGAGGTTGTGAATATGTCGTAAGTTGGGTAGACATATTTTGATTGGGATTTAAAATACCTCAATTACTTATGTAGTGTTAATGCAGAGGCTTAACAACCCTAATGTTACGCACGCATGGCGTGATGCTTAACTAGGTTTTTGGTCTTAATCCTCCTATGTAGTCATCCTTATCACCGAAAGGTAGAAAGGAGCAATACTGGGTCGAGTGTTTATATAGCCTTAACTGGAGTATAAAACGATTTAGTAAACCCGCTAGCTCCAAAAGAAGAAAATCATAATTCATTGCATTAATAAGTAACATGTCGATAGTTGAGGAGACGTGGAAGCCCTATTCCCATCACTAACAAGTAAACATATAGTTAATTAGCTTTTATAATTGTTAGTTACAAACAACAAAATCAATATCGTTACCAAATAGATACCAAAAGATAGATAGTTGGTACTTGAACACTAATCCTCGTGGACTATATTCGGTCTTACCAAGACTATATTACTTGTCACGATAACGCACTTCATGTAAAATGTGTGCATCTTTCGCAAGATCACCATATAGTGACTTCATCAACCTACACACCTTGCCATCACCGTAACTGTAAAATCCCTTTGCAATCGTGATAAAAACTTTCTCAAATAGACCACCTTGTAAAAGGTCACACGACCGAACTCGACTCCGTGACCTGCCTTAACCCGCACCCTAGTGACACATCATCGAGAAAACCAATGGAATGTAAACTCAAGATAAACAACCATTAAGATATAGAATAGTCTAGCCCAAAATGGCTAACCCAAAAGTACATAAACCAAACAGCATCCTTAACGAACCAAGTTACGACAAGACTACTGCCTCTAAGAATGAATAACACTATGACGACAGGGCCCCGCCATGCCTGAATGTACAAAATATCAATGACTCAGTGGAGAACCATACCAAAAGTCGAGCCTCCAAGAAATGGAGCTCTGACACTGAGTACAAGATCTAGGAATGAGGATCTACCACCGCTTCCTTACTACAAGATTTAACGCAGCGTGAGCGGCGGGGTCAAGACACAACGCATCAAGTATGTAAATCGAAAATACTGTAGTAATATCATAAGTCCAAAATACACCGGAAGTTATAGATAAAACCAAATTATGTAGCATGTACTTACTAATAATGAGAGTAACAAGTATACATTTTATAGCATAAAAATAGGAGGCTCATGATCAAACAGGTACCTCGCCTGTAGTATCATTAAGCAATTCTACTCCGGGACTATTTCACCCGCATAGGTCCTGTGGACCCGCATGAGGTCATCCGCCTCGCCATAGGACTATTTCACCCGCACGGGACTATTTCACCCGCACGGATCCCGTGGATCCGCACGAGTACCATCGCGTACTCGCACGGGACTATTTCACCCGCACGGATCCTATGGTCCAGATCCGTATGAGTACAAGCGCCGCACTCGCATCACGGGTAGCAAATCCATGGCATAAATAATAACCCGGGTTTACCTGCACAATATAAATATATATAACATAGCTCATCCGCTTATTAAACATAACATAAGCACTACCTATCACATCACAACATAAGCACTACCGCCTATCATAACTTAAGCAAGTTAAGAATCACCTAACTTTTATTAATAGTATTAATACATCCTCTCATTTTAGTATACCTAAGGCACGATCATGTCTTTTAGTAAAAATCCGAATTTAACCTAAGTATCATGTACTTAACCTTTAAAAAAATAACTCTTTTATATAAAAATTCCAAGATACTAATCACCATAGTATCAAGTTACGATTTCTTTTCAAAGCAAGTCACATTTCCTTTTAAAACTATCTCAAGCTTCTAAATTAAGTGACTTCATTTCTTGTAAAACCTTAGGCAATTCATGCCTTAAAACCATTTTCCTTCCACAAGTTCAAATCATCAAAACCTTTCTCCATTAAACTTTCACAAACTAATATAACCAACTCCCATAAAGCCGTTATATTAGAGTTAAACAATAGTAAAACACATTCCCTTCAGTCCAAGGGATTCTTATACTTTTCTTTTAAAACGAAGCAAGTATCAAATACTTATAACAAACGAAGATTTCCAAATCTTGACGCCTACCGTACTACATAGTACAACTAATCATGCTCAAGAGATAGGAAAGCTCCACATACCTCTTGGTCAATCCACAAGCTAAGTCCAATTTACCGCACGTAGTATGTCAACCTAAAATGACCACAATACGTTTATCAAGCTCTAATTACAATGCAGAATTTTTCCAAGTTAAAGTCACCAATTTCCACGGAAAATTGGGCGTTTCCTTTGTTTCTACATACATTGCCACCTTTCCAAGGTCGATTTTTAACGCTCAAATGCCATGTTTAAGGCTCAACAACCAACCAACACTGGGGATTACACACCTAAACTTTGGTGTGTAAAAATTCAGCCCCACAAGTTACAACAACTAACCCAACAAGTCTAATGTAGTATTTAGGCAACAACATGCTCATAAAATCCCCTAACCAATTCTTTCATAATCACACCCCATTTCTTACATGCAACTACTCTAAGTGCATTTTTCCAACTACAAGTTCTTCCTCTTAAACATGCAACACCCAATAACAAATACAAGAGAACACATGTTACCATAAGATTTATCCAAACTTATTCCAACACCGTGCTAGCCTTGTTCTCCAAGAACACCACCTCAATAGCACTTCTAAGCTAGTAACAAGCTTCCTTCTTGCCTTTTACTTTTCAGATTTTCTTAGGCTAGAACACTTCGAGGTTTTAGAGAGAAGGGAGCTCAAGCTGGAGAGAGAGAGAGAGAGAGTAAAGATGAAAGATGGAAAAGTGACTGCCTTGTCAATTATATTGCATGCGTTAAAATCAGATGGGGGACACTTGTCACCCTCCCATGGCCCCTTTTAAAACAAAAATCAGATTTTCAAGTTTTTCCGCCCAATTTCCCGCTCGGCCATGTACGCAGAATCCTCGCGACCGGATCTTTCGGCCATGCCCTGCTTCCGTGGCCATGGCTGAACTTCGCCGCCGCACTTCACCCGCCTTGGCGCCGCGGCTCTGAGGCCCCTGAACGTGTTTCTCTAATTTCTCGCACGGCCCCAACCACGGGGTATAACATTCTCCCCCCCTTAGAAACATTCGTCCCGAATGTTCCTTCTAGCCTTACACAAAACACAATATAAACATATCTTCTAACTATTCCTTTGCAAATAAGAATGCTCCGAGCCACAACATTACTCAAGCATAATCAACTAAATTAACACCAATCGGTAGGAAAGGGGGTTACGGAGGTATATGGAATAAGTGTGGGTATTTCTTCATCATATCATCCTCCGCTTCCCACGCCATCTCCTCTGCTCGCTCCGCCATAAAACCTTGGCGAAGCCACCACCTTCGTCCGAGTCGTCTAACTTGGCGATCGGTATCGGTATGGGACTCTCCTCATGCGACAACCTCACACTGGATATCTGAATCGGGTGCACTCTGGACGATCTCCAACGATTTCCGTAACATAGACACGTGAAAAGCGATGTACCGCCAAGATCGGACGGCAGATCCAACTCATAGGCAACCTTGCCCACTCTTCGGACAATCGATCTACCCAATGTACTGGGCCGAGTTTCCTTTTCTCCCAAATCTCATCACACCGCCGTGGGTGGCACTTTCGAAAGACCCAATCATTAACCTCAAACTCTAGGTGTCGACGCCGATGATCTGTATATGATTTCGCCGACTGGCTGCTAATAACGCTCTGGATAAGCTTCACCTTATCCATCGCTGTGAACCAAATCGCCCGATTAAGCGCACTTCTCCACTTCAAACCAACTATCGGTGACTGCACTTCTCCCGTATAAGGCCTCATGGCGCGCCATCTGTATACTGGAATGGTAGGTGTTGTTATAAGCAAACTCCACAAGAGGTAAATGATCCTCCAGCTACCCAGAAATCAATAACACAAGCCCGCGATATCCTCAAGTTATGGATAGTGCGCCGGCTCGCCCGTCCGTCACGAGGATGAAGCGCCGTCGAGACTCACTTGTGTCCTAATCCTTCGGAAGGACTCTGAGTTAGCGTGAATCGGGCTCTCTACTCGATATAATCGACACCGACTCGTGCGATCTCACAATCTCTAATATATAACTGGACATAGTCCTCGGTGAAAAAGTCGTCTGACCGGAAGAAAGTGGTGATTTCGTCGATCACAACAATAACCCAAATGGAATCATGTCTCCTGCAGGTGCGAGGTAACCACGTAATAAAGTCCATGTTGACCACCTCCCACTTCCACATCGGAATATCAATAGCCTGTAATAGCCCATCGGGCTTCTGGTACTCAACCTTAACCTGCTGACAATTAGGACACTGGGCAACAAAACCGGCCACGTCCCTCTTCAAACCATCCCACCAATACATGCACCTGAGGTCATGGTACATCTTAGTCGACCCCGGATGAATCGAATAACGAGCACTGTGTGCCTCACGAAATCTGGCCGACGGTTCATCACATCGAACACACAACCGACCCTCAAATCTTAGCACCCGTCGGTGCTACCAAATAGACTCTTCTCTTCCGGAGAGTCGCATCTCGATCGTATCAAAATCGGATCCTCATATCGCCGCCTCTTCACCTCCTCGACGATGGAAGACTGCGACCTTCAACCCGAATTCCGCATTAACTAGCGGAATCAACCAAACGAACCCGAAGGCGTGCTAACTGGTGTAACTCTCAGTCCATATCCCTTTTCTCTGCCTGAACATCAGATATACTACCCATCGATCTGCGACTAAGGGCATCTGAAACTACATTGCCTTTCTGGGTGGTACAGAATATGAACATCGTAATGCTTAAGTAGCTCTAACCACCGTCTTCGCCGCAAGTTCACTCGCCTCTGGTGAAGATGTCCGAGACTCTTGTGAGTGCGTAAATGTCACATGAACTCCATATAAATAATGTCTCGGATCTTGAGGCATGAATCATTGCTGCCGCTCAAGTCATGTGTGGGATAGTTCTTCTCATGTTTCCTAATTTGTCGGGATGCATAAGTTATAACCTTGCCGTCTTTGCATCAAGACGCACCCAAGCCCGATACTGACGTCACAATAAACCACATATCCATCTAAACCTCCGGAAGAGTAAGAACGGGCGGTCCTCAACTTCTCCTTTAGCTTGGAAACTTTCCTCACAAGTATCCGTCCACCGAACATAGCCGCATACGAGTCGACTTAGTCAAAATCTTTGAAATAGAAGCAACCGCTCCACAAACCTCCGATAATAACTGCAAGGCCCAAAAGGCGCGACTGCCGGTGTAGTGGTCTAGGCCAAGTCTTGACTGCCTCACTTTCTTTGTATCAACCCGAATACCAGCCGGCTCGATAACATGTCCTAAGAAAGCCATGAAGCCACCAAGACTCGCATTTGAGAACTTGGCATACAATCGCCGGTCACGAGGACTCGAACACCGCCTCAAATGATATGTATGCTCCGCTCGTGCGCGAATACACCAAGATATCATCGATGAAAACTATAACGAACATATCCAGAATGGCACGAACACCTATTCATCAAATCCATGAATACCATTGGAGCGTTGGTCAACCGAAAGACATCACCTGAACTCATAGTGCCCATACCGGTCTGAATGCGATCTTCGATATCTGCCTCTAACTCGCACTTTGATGATAACGAACGCATACCTATCTTGGAAAAACATCTCGCACCCTGCAACTGGTCAAACAAATCATCAATCCTGGGGAGGGGATATCTATTCTTGATAGTTACCTTGTTCAGCTGCCTGTAATCAATACACATACGCAGCGTCCCGTCTTTCTTCTTTACAAATAACAGGTGCTCCCGGGGAGAAACACTTGGCACGATAAAGCCTTTTCCAAAGAAATCTTTCAGCTGGTCCTTCAATTCCTTCAACTCGGCCGGTGCCATCCTGTATGGCGGAATAGATATCGGTCGAGTGTATGGTGCCAAATCGATGCAAAACTCAATCTTCCTCTCAGGAGGGATACGGAGCTCGTGCGGGAAAGCGTGCGAAACTCTCTAACCACCGGATCGATGAAGGTCGGGTATCTCACCTCGGATGTCGAATACCGAACCAAATGGTAAATATACCCTTTCCGTACCATCTTCCTAGCCTTGAGGTAAGAAATAAACCTACCCTCGGCGATGCGGATTCCCTTCCACTCGATAGCAGGCTCGCGAGAAGCGGAACCGAACTAACCTCTCTGCGGTCCACATTGGCATAGCAAGGCGCTAGCCAATCCATACCCATAATCACATCGAAGTGCGTCATGTCCAACTCTATCAAGTCATCTAGAGTCCGGCGACCATCTATAGTCATTTGGCGAGCCTTATATACGCTCGGCTAACACCGGCACCGGGCGTAGCCACCTCAAAGGATTCTATGGACTCGGGCTCTATCCACTATTCTACCCGCAATATGAGGAGATATATATGGTGGTAGAACACGGATCTATCAAAGCATAAACATCACAAAGAAGAAACCAACAATGTACTGTGGCGACATCGTGGCGCCTCGCGTCTGGCGGTGGACATAGCATAAATGCGATTCGAGGACGGCTGAGAACCTCTACGACGACCTGCGCGGCACATGCGTCAGTGAATACCACGCCTCGGGCGATCGCCCGGCGATGAAGATCCGCCATCGACCGCCGGTGAGCCATCGTATTCCCGCCACTCGACGGACAATCTCTCTCAAATGGCCTGCGTCGCGAGAATAACAAGCTCACGGAGGAACACGACACCCCATAATGGCAATCACCACATCGACCACGCGAGGCATAGATGGCCTCATCGGGCCGAACTACGTCCTCCGAAACCCAGCCACGAACCTGTCCCGCTCACGAATACTCAGACGTCCGAAGATGGTGCGGAGCGCTCTGGGCCGGGCGTGGTGCAAATCTGTTTCTTCTTTGGGTTGTCTACCTAAAACTACCAGAGGACCTGCATCACGCCTCTTCTGCGATACTGCCGATCCGTCGGCCCCTGCGTTCCTCACACCCTAGAGCATGTGCCTGCATGCGGGTAATGTCCATGCCCGGCTGGAGAGCCACCCCCGAGCAACTCTCGGCCAAGTGATCATCGAGTCCTGTGACATAGCGGTGCACCCTGTCCTCCATGTCTGCTACCAATGCGGGCACATACCTAGCCAATGAATCAAACTCCACGTTGTATTCCCGGACCGTCCGCCCATTCTGTCTCAGCGTCAAAAATCTATCGGCGAGCCCTCGCCGTCTGCGGTGGCAAGAAATGGCCAAATGCGCCTCACGAGAACTCTTCCCAAACAATTTGATCGCATGCTCCCGGGGCGGTTCCACGAATCATACGACCAATCGCAGCTGTCCGCGGCCGTCACGAACCTAATACCACCGACTCGGTCTCCGGCCCGATCACCCTCGATCCTCTGCAGCGTCGGATAAACTCCTGCGGATCATCCTCGGGCCTCGACCCGTAAAACTCGTGGGCTGCGACTCAAAAGTCTCTCGCCTCGCTAGCAACTGCAGGCTGAACTACGGTGCGGCCGAGCTGCATCTCCAACCTATCCTCGCTCGGCCCACGATCACGGCGATCGGCTATCTCCTTGTAGCCCATATCCTCTCGCCTCAGCCGCTGGATGGAGGCTCGGTACCGCGTCTCGGCGGCTGCTGCTGCCTCGACTTCTTTGGGGTTGGCGGCGTCGTAGAACTTCGCCGTCCAAACACCTCGTCGTGGGAGGGCACGTGCCTGGTGACCCTGCGGTCTGCGGTAGTTCCTCTCTTGCCTTGCCACGAAGCTGCGGTTTGCTAGCGAGACATAAGCGTCTGAGGAAAAATACGTCGAGGAAATTCAACCTATAGTACGGCTACATTGCACGATCTTAGAGTGAAAGAATGGGAACCAATCCTAAATATCCTGCGACTCACGATTATAGATGTGGTGCACAACACACCGATAATCAAGACTACTAGATACGGCACTGTAGACGCTTTCAGAGGATTAAGCGCTCGATACCACTTTTGTCACGGCCGAACCGGACGTGTGGTGCCTTAACGGGCACCCTAGTGACACGTCATCGGAGAAAACCAGCGGAATGTAAACTCAAGATAAACAACCATTAAGATATAGAATAGTCTAGCCCAAAATGGCTAACCCAAAAGTACATAAACCAAGCGATTACATCCTTAACGAACCAAGTTACGACAAGACTACATGCCTCTAAGAATGAATAACACTATGACGACGGGGCCCGTCGTGCCTGAATGTACAAAATATCAATGACTCAGGGAGAACCATACCAAAAGTCGAGCCTCAAGAAATGGAGCTCACGACACTGAGTACAAGATCCTAGGAATGAGGATCTACCACTGCTTTCACCTGCGGTGAGCGCGGCCCCGAGGAAGGGTCGACACAACGTGCCAAGTATGTAAGCGGAAAATCTGTAGTAATATCATAAGTCCAAAATACTGCTGAAGTTATAGATAAAACCAAATTATGTAACCTGTACCTTACTAATAATGAGTAACAAGTATCGTTTTATAGCGTAAAATAGGAGGCTCGTGATCAAAGCAGGTGCCTGCGCCTGTAGTATCATTAAGCGATCCTACTCGCGGGACTATTTCACCGCATAGGTCCTGTGGACCCGCGTGAGGTCATCGCCTCGTCGTAGGACTATTTCACCCGCGTGGGACTATTTCACCCGCATGGATCTGTGGATCCGCGTGAGTACCATCGCGTGCTCGCGTGGGACTATTTCACGCGCGTGGATCCTATGGTCGGATCCGCGTAGTACAAGCGCGCACTCGCGTCATGGGTAGCAAATCCATGGCATAAATAATAACCGGGGTTTACAGTACAATATAAATATATATAACATAGCTCATCGGCTATTAAACATAACATAAGCACTCTGCCTATCACGTCACAACATAAGCACTACTGCCTATCATAACTTAAGCAAGTTAAGAATCACCTAACTTCTTATTAATAGTATTAATACATCCTCTCATTTTAGTATACCTAAGGCACGATCATGTCTTTTAGTAAAAATCCGGGAATTTAACTCAAGTATCATGTACCTCTAACCTTTAAAAAAAATAACTCTTTTTATATAAAAATTCCAAGATACTAATCACCATAGTATCAAGTTACGATTTCTTTTCAAAGCAAGTCACATTTCCTTTTAAAACTATCTCAAGCTTCTAAATTAAGTGACTTCATTTCTTGTAAAACCTTAGGCAATTCATGCCTTAAAACCATTTTCCTTCCACAAGTTCAAATCATCAAAACCTTTCTCCATTAAACTTTCACAAACTAATATAACCAACTCCCCATAAAGCCGTTATATTAGAGTTAAACAATAGTAAAACACATTCCCTTAAGTCGAGGATTCTTATACTTTTCTTTTTAAAACGAAGCAAGTATCAAATACTTATAACAAACGAAGATTTCCAAATCTTGTACGTCTACCGTACTACATAGGTACAACTAATCATGCTCAAGAGATAGGAAAGCTCCACATACCTCTTCGGTCAATCCACAAGCTAAGTCCAATTTACCGCACGTAGTATGTCAACCTAAAATGACCACAATACGTTTATCAAGCTCTAATTACAATGCAGAATTTTTCCAAGTTAAAGTCACCAATTTCCTACGGAAAATTGGGCAGCGTTTCCTTTGTTTCTACATACATTGCCACCTTTTCCAAGGTCGATTTTTAACGCTCAAATGCCATGTTTAAGGCTCAACAACCAACCAACACCAAGGGGATTACACACCTAAACTTTGGTGTGTAAAAATTCAGCCCCACAAGTTACAAGGGGATTACACACCTAAACGCTCAAATGACTGTTCAAGTGCTCTTGCTTGTTGACAGTCAATTTTGACCCGTTTTTTGTTTATTTGTTGCAATTTTAAGTATTTTAGCACACCACATTTTAATCGTTATTTTGCATATTTTTACATAATATTCTATGTTTATTTCTTCACAAAAATGGCATTGCATCTTTTATTTTTAAATTAAGTATTATGTCGTTGTTAATATTATGTTTTTATTATTGTTATCTGTCGTTTTATTTTAATAATATTTGCATCTCTTTAAATAATTAATTGACATCCCGTTTTGATTTTAATTAGACATTAAACATTTCTTAAATATTGCATTTTAGTATTATTGCGTCGGCATTTGAATTTTAATAATCTTGCATCTTTTTTAAATACTTTTTCTGTTAAATAATGAACCCGCCTTACATTTTGTCAAAACGATCGATCAAGCGCAATTTGAATCAGTCGATCAACATTATCTTTTAAACACCAAATCTAGTCCCATCGTATCTTTATCATTTTTCAACACACTACCCGTACTTTTTCCTACTTTTGCGGCCTAAACCCGTCCCTATTCCCTACCCTATTCTCTATCATTACCTGAGGCAGCCCATCATCTGTCGACTCTCTCTTTAAAACCTAAAACCACAGACCCTCGGTAGCGGCCCTTAACCCCAACCCTCGCCCTCTCTACTTAGCCTCCACCTCAGCTTTATCCCTTTAACTCACTGTCGCCGCGCCTCCGCCGGGCTCGAAGCTCGGCGAACACCCTCTTCACGACACGCTGACCCCACTTCACGGCAACCCTTTCCGTCGCTCCTCCGCGTACACCTCGGCGTGTCTCTGTCCCCACCACAACTCCGGCGAACACCTTCGCGCAACCCCGTCACCTTCTCTTCTCTGCTCCGTCGCCGCGCTCCCACATCCATAACCGTCAAACCACCGTTCGTCGAACCTCGCCGCGACCGTCACCACGCACCGTCGCCCGCTGAACCACCACGACCCGCCGAACCCTACGCGGCGAATCCGCCTTTGTTCCCGTCAATCGTTTGGTGGTGTCGCTCGCGACTTCGCCGTGGAAGCGACGCCGCTGCCAGCTTTTCGTGTTGTTAACTCAGACAATATCCTTTGTTTGTATCTCTTTTGTTGGGCTGATTTATTATTTTGAATGTCGCGGGAGTTTTAATAAACTCCGGCGACCTATGTTATGTTTCGTTTTGGACTGATTACGAACCGTTTGTTCGTTGGACCCTGTTGGCTCGATTTTGGTGTTGGTTTGTTTTTATTTCTTGGTTTCATTGTTGTTGTCTGTTGGTTTTATTTTGTTTATTTGGTATTTGGTGGTTAAAACTCCGTGATGAGTACTTTGTTAAGTTTGGGGTTAAATCGGTTTGCTACATTTTGTTGGTGATTTTGTACCATTTTAGTATTTTGGCGGAGTTTTAGGCTCGTGATTTCAGTTTATCGATGATATTTTACTCTTGGTTATCTTTGTTTGGCGACTTTATTGGTATTATTTTGAAGGAACTGTTTGTGGGTGGGTTATTGGGTGATGTTTTGGCTATTTTGCTACTTATTTTTGGGCTATTTTGGTACTTATTTTTGGCTATTCTTGGGTGGTTTTGGCCACGTTTGTCGGGCTGATTTTTGCCATGTTGACTTTGATTTCGGCCATTTTGCTCTTGATTTTTGCCATTACAGCCGGGTTGATTTTGGCCTGTTGCTACTGATTTTGACATATATTTTCTTTGGTTTCTTGATTTAGAACAAATACTACTTGTTGGTATTTCTTGATTTTAACAAGATGCTACACTGGACGAAGAAACAGTTATCAGTCGATTTTTGAGGCCTCCATGATTGCAAAGGCGGAAAATAAAATAAATGAAGCTTTACGGCAAGGATGATTTCTTCCACTTACATCGGATAACCAACATGCGCTTGGGCGAATTCATGCACCGCACTTGTTTAGGCATCTACTTTATATTTTTACATATATGAGCCCTCCGTGTTTAAAACTATTACTGGGTGGGCGCGGATCCGGAGGTTTTAGTTCTTGTCTTATTGTTAGCAATCTTGGACAATGAAGGAATCCGTCGATTTCCAAGGCCTCCACTTGTACAAAAGCGGATTTATTTGTTTTGTTTGTTAATTTTTGCTATTATTTTAAAATTTATGTATTCTATTACTAATACTTTCACTAAGTGTTTATGCAGGTATCCGGAGATGCATTTCAAAAAGAATGCCCCGGAGTTTATTTTATGTCGTATTTAATTTCATGTTTTATTATTTTGCATTGTATTTTATTTTAATTGTAAATTATGTAAAATGCTTAGAATAGGTAGAATAAAAAGAGCAATAAATAATTAACCTAGGTTTGAGCGAACAACGCAAGTTAGCGGATCTTAAAGGATGCCTAACCCTTTCCTTTAGGATAATAAAGAACACGATCGAATCTCACTAATTTCGCAGACTATTAAATGGAAGTCAATTGCAGTATTTTTATTGCAATAAACTAAGTGTCCTAATTCACTATAATAATTAGGTGGCGACTCATTAAAATACATTTAGGAATCAACCATATGTTAGCAGTAATCCCGTTTCGACTCCGGTTAAAATGGGGTGTTACATTGCTTCCACTGAAGCGCTCAACTGAACCTTTACAGTTTAGTTTTTCCATTGAACCTTATTCCTAGGATCTCCGGTCTGTAAAGTTGGGTGTCCACTATATTGGTTTTTATTGATTGGGTTTTAAGCTCATTCCCTAGATAGGCAGGTCATATAATCTATGGGTATTACCGTCGAGGATCTACATATTTTCTTAGATTTTATGTAATCAATGGAAATAATACAGAGGTGATCATGTCTAATGGACTCGTGTCTCGTCGAATATGACGAGACTTGTCGTTGTATATAGAACTTCGTGTCTTTCCTAGAGTCGACTGACTATCGCAATGGATCATTACAGAAGACACGAGTTTATCCCAACATGGGACATCCTCTAGAAAATCATGAAGTCACTCAGTTTCTTCTCTCGTTTTGTCTAAAGCGATAAATTCCGACTTAATCGTGGATCGTGCAATAAGTGTTTGCCTAGAGGATTTCCAAGACACGACTCCGCGCGATTGTAAAAATATATCCATTGGTGGACTTGATGTCGTCGCTATCAGATATCCAGTTTGCATCACTGTACCCCTATAGTACAGCTGGATATCTCGAATAATGTAACCCGTAGTTTAGCGTGAACTACAGGAACCGTAGTACTCTATTCAATGTTTTTCAGTGATCCTCACTTGGATTACGGGTGAACGTAACCAATTTATTGACTGCATGAGCGATATCAGTTCGAGTGTAGTTTGTGATATACATCAGACTACCAATCACTTGCGCGCACCGCTCCTGGTGTACGGGCGCACCAAGATGTTTGTCAATCTTTTGACTTATATCCAATGGTGTCGTTACCGGCGAACTGTCGAACATCCCAAATTTCTTCAGTACATCCTCGAGGTAGTGAGATTGAGACAAGACCAGTCCATCAGACGTCTTAGAGATTTTGATCCCTAAGATGACATCTGCAATGCCAATATTTTTCATGTCAAAAAACTGTTTTAACATGTTTTTAGTCTCTAGGATTATCCCAGGACCGCTTCCAGTGATTAACAAGTTGTCTACATAAAGGCATATCATGACGAAAGATTCGACATTTCCTTTCATGTAGACACATTTGTTACATCCATTAATGGCGAACTCTTTTGATAATAGAGTACTATTAAATTTCTCGCGCCATTATTTAGAGGCCTGTTTCAGCCGATGATGATTTACCAAGCCGACACACTTTTGTCTCTTGTCCTGGAACCACATACCCCTCGGGTTGATCCATATATATTTCTTCTTCTAAATCACCATTTAGGAAGGCTGTCTTAACATATATTTGATGTATTTCAAGATCCCGCAAGGCGGCGATAGCTATGAACATATGTATGGATGTCATTCTAGACAGCGGAGCGTAGGTGTCGAAGTAGTCAAGGCCCTCCTTTTGGCGATAGCCCTTGACTACCAACATAGTCTTGTACTTGTCGATAGATTCATCTGCTTTTAACTTCCGTTTAAGGATCCACTTACAACCCAAAGGTTTGTGTCCCTGGAGAAGTTCAGTCAACTCTCAGGTGTGGTTATGCAGGATGAATTTTATCTCACTTTCTAAAGTTTTCTTTCATAGCGGTGCTTCTGGAGTTGACAATGCTTCAGCGATTGTCTGTGGTTTATCCTGAACCAAATAAGCTTCAAAGTCTGGACTGAATGACTTGTCCTTCCGGGCTCTTTTGCTTCGCCTTGGTTCCATCTCTGAGTCTTTCAAGTCCTGAGAATCTAGAATACTGGATTCCGGATAATCAGCCACTTTAGAATTCACTGGATCTGAACTGTTTGGATTTTGGTAGTCAGTGACTCCTAGATCCTCAGAGGTTTGCTCATAACTTCGTTTGTGACAGGTTATGTCGTTTTCCTTGTATGGAAATGTGCCTTCAAAGAACCACGCATTTCTTGATTCTATGATCGTACCTTCATAAATCTGTGGTACATCCTTCTTATGCACTATGAAGTAATAATCACTACTGTTATTGGCATATCCTATGAATATGCAATCCACATTCTTAGGTCCAATCTTGACCTGCTTTGGCATATGTACTTTTACCTTAGTCAGACAAGCACATACCTTCAAATATTTATAGGTAGGTTTCTTTCTTTTCCATAACTCGTATGAAGTCTTGTCCTTACCTTTATGTGGGACTCTATTAAGAATCTTATTTGCGGTAAGGACAACTTCTCCCCACGTGTTGGGGAAGGCCTGAATTGATGAGTAAATCATTCATCATTTCCTTGATGTTCATTCTTTGCGTTGACCACAGTTGGATTGAGGCGAGTAAGGGTCGTTGTTTGATGAACTATACCCGATTGGGTACATAATTCTTCAAAAGGCGCTACATATTCTCCCTACATCATTATAAATTATTTTAATCCGCCCGCTTAGTTGGTTCTCAACTTCTGCTTTGTAGCGTTTGAACGCTTCAAAAGCTTTATCTTTACTTTTTAGTAAGTAAAGGTAATAAAACCTTGTGTGTAAGTCACAAAATACTTGTTCCCCCCTCTAGTTTGAACGAACTTTAAATCACATATATCAGTGTACAGGTTCTAGACGAGCAGTTTCCGTTTCGACGGATCTAAATGGATTCTTGGAAATTTTTGTCTCTACGCACACCTCGCGCTTCGTTGAGGGTTTATGTCGATGAGCGACAATAATTACAACTTTACCAATCTTTGGATATATTGATAGTTAACATGTCTTAATCTATGATGCCATAAATTAGATGACTCCGTCAAGTAAGTAGAAGGCTCGATTTTATTGATAGTTGAAACATTAGACATTATATGTGCAGCATTAACCTTAAAGAGGCCTTGAGGCGAAGCCCCTTCCTACAAATGTTACGTGTTTAGTGATTACAAATTTGTTAGCTTCTAACACTAGCCTAAAACTAGCATTTACTAACACAGGTCCAGAAATTAAATTTCTTCGAATTTCTGTGACATGCATCACTTCCTTCAGAGTCAGCTCCTTCCCGGACGTCATCTTTTGGATCACCTTTCCTACCCCCCAACACCTCTGAAGAAGAATTGTTTCCCATAAATAACTTCTTGTCTGTGACTGGTATATAAGTAGAGAAGGCTTCTTTGTTGGAACATATGTGGCGGGTGGCGCCTATGTCCAACCACTACTGCACCAGATTCTCAATGAGGTTTGCTTCAAGAACCACCGCTGAGAACTCCTCAATCATATCGTCTACAAGTGTGTCTTGACGATGTTGCCTTGGCCTTGCCTTTGGCCTTATTCTCACGTTTGAACCTGTGGCAGTCTTTGTCTATATGACCAACTATACCACAATAGTTACACTCTCCCTTGAACTTTTCAGTTGTTTGGGGCTTGCCTTCTTTCTGGAACTTTCGCTTCTTGCTTGAGTTCCCTTTGAATTCCGTCAGGTTTGCCTTAGCCTCAACATGTTGTTTTCCCTTTGGCATGACCTTCTTATTGTCCTCATGAATCTGGAGTTTGATAATAAGTTCGCCTAAGGTCATCTCATTTGTTTTGAGTTTTAGATAGTTCATAAACTCGATCCACGGAAACAACTTCTCGATCAGCGCCGACCAAAAATTGTTCGTTGAGCTTTAATCCTTCCAAATACAGGTGATGTAGAATCATTTGAAATTTCGGAACTTGGGATGACACACTTTTGTTGTCCACTATTTAAAATTTCAGTAACTTCCCAATGATGAACTTTTTACTATCCGCATCTTGAGTGTTGTATTTCTTCTGAAGTTTGTCCATAACTACTTGGCGGTTTCAGCGGTGCGATATCAGTGTAGAGAGGATCGAACAAGCTGTTTAGAATATAGTTCCTAGACATGAAATCACTATGTTTACATGTTTGCGAACCATCCTCATGTCGTCGGCGACATGGTTGTCTTAACCCTCCCACCCAATCATTTGGTGAGGTCGCATCTTCTGACTAGTGGAAGTCTTGGTTATGAAGCGTGACATTCCATGCTTAGTGAGGAAAAACAACATCTTTTGCTATCATCGCTTAAAATGAGCACCCATGAACTGTTCAGGACGCTCATGGTGAAAACCAGCAGATGTAGGGCGATGGCGCCCGCGAGCACTTGCAAAGCGTTGGAAATGCCTCTAGCGAGCATAGGCGTTGTTGACGCCTTGGACGGTAGCCTAGGCACTATAAGTGCGGAGCGGATGGATGCATTAGTTGTGCCAAAAGCAGTGATAACACTAGAAGTGTCATAAACAGTAGTAGCACTAGAAGTGCCAAAAGCAGTTGTTTGGAAGGCATTAGGAATGTCATGATCAGTGGTGACACTCGAAGTGCCAAAAACAGTGGAGTTGAAGGCAGCGGTAGTGCCTTGAGCAGTGGGATTAAAGTCAGTGGGATTGTCTTGAGTATCGGTGGAATTTTCAGCGTTGAATTGATCTTGTACAGTCATGTTGTTGAAACAACGTTTATTATCTTACGCTTGTGAGAAACAAATGTGTAATAACAAGAAACGAGAAATGTAACAACAACAATAACTAAATAAGAAATCTGAAAATTAACAAAGAAATTGGTTGCGAGTCGGTTGAAGTTTCAATCTATCCTTAAGATAATATTGCCCTGTATATCATTTCAACGGTGTAATGACAACTTATCTCCCAAGATAAAATAGCAATCAAACAAATGAACAAAGAAAACTCAAGTGTTCGCTTAGTAAGAAAGATCTTAGAGTGTGTGAAGATTGCCAGAGAGGAAGAAAGTATTCTGAAAATGTGTTTCAATGTGTGTTTTGCAATTGTACCAAAGACATCAATTTATAGGTAAATGATTATGTCTTCTCAATTAACCAAATGAATGGTATCAATGTCAAGTAATGACCATTGATATTGAAGTTAATCCAGCCTAGTAATGGCTAAAATCAATAGCCAAATAACGGAGATTAATTGCTCCAAAATTAGCCCAAGAATCAACTTTAATTCGCCTCAATGATCTTGAAAAATTGTCGAGCGCGCGACCGCCGGAGGGCACATGGCGCCTTAATTCGATAACTCACTAGAACGAAAAACCAATTAGTCGCGGTCTAGGAAGAGGCCGTGGTGATTTCTGATTCGTTTCATCTTTTACACATTTCTTCCTTTCATTTACCAATGTGAAATCACTTGTCATTTGGCCAATAACCGTCTATTCTCTTATGTCTCAAATAATTCGTATACGTACCAATATCTTTTCTATTTAAGGAAATTACGATTTTTGACACTTTATGTGCGTGTGTGGAAATCATATTTCCGGCGTGCGGCCTCAATTGTTGAGTCATAATTAATATGATTAACTTTATTTCACGTTTAGTAAATTTTCAATATTTCTTGCGATGAATTAATGATTACATGTCACACATAGTATTACTTTTTCTTGTAGTAGGAATTCTCTACATTTTTATTAGTATAAAAATCTATATTAGTAGGAAAAAATCCTTAAAAATATAGGCCTAATGTAAATGTATTAACATGATTAAAATATATTTTCAAGTTATTGGTATGACCTCTATAAAACCTTTTTCTGAAAGAATGATAAATAAACGGAAAATAAAGATTAAGAGTGTGTTTGGTATGAAGGAAAATATTTTCTGAAAAATAAATGTTATTCAATTTTTCCATGTTTGGTTGGTCAAAATGTTTTGAAAAATATTTTCTTAGAAAAACAAGAAACATGTTCCTTAAAAATGGAAAAAATGACTTCCTAATAAAATTAGGAAAACAAGTCTAAATAATATTTCAAGTTTATTGTCTCCTCCTCACCCATTCAAAGCCCCACACCCTTCACCATCTCACCCTCACCAGAACATCCACTCACCCATCCCAACATCATAGTATTTTGGTATATTACATATAGTTGCTCTTAGGATAATATTATTTTGCTTACATATCAAACACTAGAGAAAATAAGTAAGAATCCATTTGTTTTTTAAGAAAATATTTTCTAAAAAAACATTTTCGAAGAAAAATATTTTTCTTCACATCAAACACACCCTAAAGAGTGAGATAGAGGGGAGGGATAGAGGAAAAATCATTTTGTTTGGGTTGTCGAAATGAAGAGAAATCACAATTAAATTTTTGGCTAAGAATAAAATGATTTCTGTACTTTTCTTTGTTTCCTCATTCGCTAACATCTATAAAACCAAGATAGAGGAAAGTTTACGCATGGGTGTAGCTCGATTAGTTTGAGGGTGATTGCTCCAGAAAACGAGTTTGAGCTCTGGCGTATGATGTGGGAGTTCATTTCTTCTTTATGAGGATGACTCTTTGTGGGCACGGACCTTTGTGCCTCCCACCTAGTGGGCGTGAGTACCATGATTTACCTTCCTCCGCGATCTGCAGCCGGTCGGAGGGTGGAGGCCACAATGGCGAGGGATTTCGCCTTTTGCTCCCAAGATAAAGGAAAGTTATGTCCGCATCAGCGTGACTCAGTTGGTTTCAGGTGGTAGATTGCCCCAAGATAGAGGAAAGTTTCAAACTAAACTACATTTTTTATTTTTCTCCAGTTTCTAAGCAAATCTATTAGTAGAAATTTATTCAGCTTGTACGGCTAATTAGGAGCTTTATCTTATTGCTAAGGATGATAACGGATCGGATCTGAGTCGAATCCTATTAGATCTAGATTTAGATTCGTTTTTCATATCTGAATTCAAATTCGATCGAGATTCATCGAATCCATTAAAATCATATCCAAATACGGATCCATCAGTTCTACGGATCGGATCTGGATCAACATGTAATTTTTTACTTATAAAAGGCCATGCTAACAATAATGCATTTTCATGACTAAGAATAAAATAAAAGACTTTTAAAATTTGTGGTCTAAAATAAATCTTTGATATATGTGTAACTATAAATAGTTTCATAAAATATAAGATCGATACTTTTAAAAGTTAAGTTATTTCTTATTATAAAAAGATGATATACAGAACATACTGAAAAAAAGTAGACCACCTTAAATTGTGATGGAGATAATAATTCATTTACCATCATATCAGTTTGTAAGACTACTACTACTATATGAGTTCCTTTAGTAGTTACAGAATGTTGGTTTAATTAAAAGTAATTAAAAGTAATTAAAAGTAATTAAAATTTCTGAACAGATATTCCATTGCTAAAATTGCAACATCAAACTAATTATTTCAAAACTGGTTAAACAAAAAGAATTGTCGGATTTTAGTTTTATTTTGATGACATTCTATGACAGAAGTAAATATCTATGGTGTAGAAGTAAATATCTATGGTGTTGATAGGGGTGGCAAAATTACCCCAAATTTAAATGACCCGTCCAACCCGCTTGAAATTTCATGGGTTTGGGCAAGAGTATTTTTAATGATGAATTGGTTTGAAATTGGCGAAGTTATTGTCGTAAATTAACATTTATAAATAATTTAAATTATTTGAACAATAAAAATCTGACAATGCACTCCACACTATCTATCAACCTACCTCATCCCTACATCAACCTTTCACTCCAAGCAGAATCACCCTCGCATCTACGCGCCCATTTGCCTATTCAACTCCACCCCTTTCTACCACTTCTTGCGTTCCACCTACCACCTGCCCGTTACGAAATTTTAATTTTATATTATTTTACTTTTATAAATAATTTATAAAAAATATGAATTTTTCTTACCTACCCCACCCCACACCATCCTCAAATATTTATTTCATATTTTTGTAATATTTAAAAAACAATATTAAAAATATGATTTTTCTTAATTCAACCTACCACTCCTCGTTCTCAAATTTCTATTTCATATTTTTGTATTTTTATTAAAAATGTGAATTTTTCTTACCTCCTACCCATCCTCCCACGCCTACCCTCCACCCCACTGTCCGTCCTCAAATTTATATTTCATATTTTTGTTACTTTTATAAAAAAAAAATTAAAAAAAAAATTTTTCTTACCTACCCTTACCCAGCCTATCCCTCCATCGACCCGTTGCCTACCCGTTCTCAAATTTTCATTTCATATTTTTGTTACTTTTATAAATAAAATTATTAAAAATGTGAAATTTTTCTTACCTCCCCTACCTCCACCACTACTTCACACATCCTCAAATTTCTATTTCATATTTTTATTACTTTTATATAAAAAATATATAAAAAAATCTTACCTCCCCTACGCCTTTAACCTCACCTACCCCTCATACCCTACCTCCCATCCTCAAAATTTTATTTCATATTTTTACTTTTATAAAAATATGATTTTTCTTACCTACCCCTAGCCTAACTCCACCTACCCGTCCTCAATTTCTATTTCATATTTTTTGTTAGTTTTATAAAAATAAAATTAAAAATATGAAATTTTATCTTACCTCCCTTACCCCTACTACCGCCCCTACCTCGATCTCAAATTTCTATTTTATATTTTTATTTTTATAAATAATTTATAAAAACTATTTTTCTTACCATAGTACCCACTACCCTCTCCATCCACCCGTCCTCAAATTTCTATTTCATGTTTTTGTTACTTTTATAAAAAAAAAATTAAAAATATGATTTTTTTCGTACCTCCCCTACCCCCTGCCCTACCACATTCTCAAATTTCTATTTTTTTTACTCTTATAAACAATTTATAAAAAATATAAAAAAAATTCTAACCCCATTCTGTCCTAACCCAACCTACTCACTTTCCCCCACTCCATTCTCAAATATCTCTTTTATATTTTTTTACTTTTATTAATAATTTATAAAAATATGAATATTTTACCCTACGCCTATCCACGCTATCCCTTCCACTACACCATCCTCAAATTTTTATTTCAATTTTGTTTTGCTTTTATAAAAAATAAAAAATTCTTAAAAATATTATTCTTATTTTTAAAATAAAGATATGAAAAAATCAAATATCATACAAAATAAAATAATATCATAGAAGGTAAGTTTGAAATTTGTAAAAGTAATGTGTGAAGTTGGCAATTTGGGTTTGATCCATCATTTAGCCCATCTTGACCCGTCCATCTTAGCCCATATAAGTTTTGGACTGGTTGAACAGTGACTCATCTACAACTTCAGCCCATGTTGACTCGCCTAACTTCAGCCCAAACAGCTCATCTGCCACTTCTAGGTGTTGGGCACGTATATTGGAGCGGGTGAAACTGAAG
The DNA here is from genome assembly GCA_029844215.1 of Przewalskia tangutica. Lineage (NCBI taxonomy): Eukaryota > Viridiplantae > Streptophyta > Magnoliopsida > Solanales > Solanaceae > Przewalskia > Przewalskia tangutica. Next base: position 11,175,472 of record CM056735.1, on the reverse strand, counting down.
AAGTTGAGCTCTTTTATTATTTTCTTAAATCAGAACCCACAAAAGATCCTATTTTGGGTTGGCTGTCTAAAATTATTTATGAAGTTTATTTATAGTTACACAAATATCGAAGATTTATTTTAAACCACAAATTTTAAAAGTCTTTTATTTTATTCTTAATAATGCAAATGCATTATTGTTAGCATGACTTTTATAACTATTTAAGAAAATACTTATAAAATTACATTATAGGTTATGAATATATTTAATAAAAAACGGTTCTACGGGTTGGATTTGATCTGGATACTGATCTCAATACAAGATCCACATCTATATTCGATCCGTCAAAAATGGATCCGGGTCTGATCCGGATCCATCAGGTCCAAATTTTAAAGATACATATCCAATAAAACAAATCTAAATCCACCAAATTAGTCGGGTCGGGCTCCACTTTCATCTCTAGGTCATTACATTCTGAAAACATAATTCGTCTATGCACTCACTGAGACTTCTTACGCATATGAAAATAGACAAGGGAATTTGACACAAATATATATTGATTGGAAAACCAAGACTAATCTTACCAAAATTCATGTATATATGGGCATTGCATAGTAATTTTGTACATGTTACTAAGTCTATTTTGTCTTTCTTACTGATAATATGTTTGGCCAAGTTTATTTTCCCCCAAAAATATCTATTTTTAAAAAATATGATGTTTGACCAAGCTTTTGGGAGAAAATAAATGTTTACGAAGAGTATCAAAAAAAGTTTTTCAGAAGCTAAAAGAAATTGTTTTTGCCCTAAAGCACTTATTTTGAAATATACTTTCGAGAAAAATAAAAATAGAAGAGATGAAGTTCGTAGAAACACTTGTTAAAAACTTAGTCAAACATTAATTGTTGCTCAAAGTGTTTTCTAAATTAATTGACCAAACACGAATTATTTTTCGCCAAAATTACATATTGAAAAGCAATTTTCAAAATAAGCTAATTTTAGAAGTTTCACCGAACATGCTATAAACATGTTGTTGACAGTCAATTTTGACCCGTTTTTTCATATATTTCGTGCAATTTTAAGCATTTTAGCACACCACATTTTAATCGTTATTTTGCATATTTTTACATAATATTCTATGTTTATTTCTTCACAAAAAATGGCATTGCATCTTTTATTTTTAAATTAAGCATTATGTCTTTGTTAATATTATGTTTCTATTATAATAATATTTGCATCTCTTTAAATAATTAATTGGCACCGCATTTTTATTTTAATTAGGCGTTAAACATTTGCTAAAATATTGCATGTTTATCATTATTGCGTCGGCATTTGCATTTTAATAATTTTGCATCTTTTTAAATAATTTTTCTTTTAAATAATTAACCCGTCTTGCATTTTGTCAAACCAGTCTAGTCGAACCTGATGTGAATCAGTCGATCAACACCATTTTTATTTCATCCAAACACCCCCTTTTATCCCCCCCCCCCCTTTTTAAATTTCAAACCCCACTTTTCATTTTTTTCCCCCAAAGACCAAACCCTAATCTACCCCCTATAAAAACAAAACATTCCCCCCATTTTAAAGAAGGTCGGTATGACCTGCATCACCCTCTCGTAAATGTCTTCTCGTCCCTTTCTTTCATTACGTCGACACCCACCGTATCTCGTGAACCAACAACCTCTCGCCTCTCCTCTCGCCTCTCCGTCGCCTCTCCCTGCCACTCTCCTGCGTCGACCACCACTGAACTCGATCGCCGTGAAACACCTACAACCACTATCTCTCTCACCACAAGCCTCGCGCCCCTTTTCTGCGTCGCCACTGCAGTCGACCATAACGGCTGGTTGCGACGAACCTCGCGCCTTCCTCCCCTGCCGTCGCGCCCTTGTTCTCCGTGAACTCCCAGCAACACCTCCTCAAAGCCTCCATCACACCACGCCGCGCGCCACTCCGGTGAACGTCACCCAGGCGTCGGTGAACATTCCGTCATAAATCACCAAGCGTCGCCATCGCGCCCCCTTTGCCGTCAGCTGTCAGCGTTCGTCGGTAGCGTCGCTCGGTGTTCGCCAGTGGAAGTAACGCCGCCACCATTGCACTGAGTTTGGTTCCATTTTAGATTTATTGGCATATTTTTATTACGGGTGATTTCCTTTATTTTGAATCTCGCGGAGTTTGAGGAACTCCGTGATGGGTTCAATTCTTGTTTACATTGTTGGTTTGATTTGAAATGATTTCTTGTATTTTCTTGGGAGTTTTTAAACTCGTGTGAACCTCAACTTCCGTGACTGCTCCTCTTGCTTTGGCTATTCTGGACTTATTTTTGACATTTTGGACTCATTGAAATTTACGGCCTAATACAGCGAATTTTCGTTTGGGTATTTTGATGTTTCTGGTTTCTTTGGAATGATTTTCTTTGTGTTTGTGGGTATTTTGACTATTGTGCTCTTTGTTTTATTAAAGTGGTTGAGCAAATCTTGCACTTGGTATTAAGCGATTTAGAACAAATACTACAATGTTGGTATTGGTGATTTGAACAAAATGCTACACTTGTTTGGTAGATGAAAAAGTTATCAGTCGATTTTGAGGCCTCCTGATTGCAAAGGCGGAAAATAAAATAAATGAAGCTTTACAGGCAAGGATAATTTCTTCCACTTACAGGATAACCAACGTGCGTGGCGGGCGAATTCATGTGTGCACTTGTTTAAGGTGTCCCACTTTATATATTTTTATATCTCGAGCCCTCAGTGTTTAAAACTATTCTTGTTTGTGCGGATCTGAAAGTTTTATTTATTTTATTATTTTTAGCAATATTGGTAGATGAAGGAATCTCGTCGATTTGAAGGCCTCATGCATGCAAAAAGCGGATTTATTTATTTATTTTGCTTTACTTATTAATTCGTGTCATTGCTTTAAAATTATTTATTCTATTACTAACACTTTTACTAAGTGTTTATGCAGTGCAGGAGATCATCTTGTGCAGAAGGCCTAAAAAGGGCTAAAAGATGTCCCGGAGCTTTATTTTTTATGTCGCATTTAATTTTAGTTTTATTATTTTGCATTGCATTGCATTTTAATTATAAATTATTAAAAATGCTTAGAACACGTAGAATAAAAAAGGCAATAAATAATTAACCTAGGTTTGAACGAATAACCGCAAGTTAGCGGATCTTAAAGGATGTTTAATCCCTTCCCTTTAGGATAATAAAGAACTCTGATCCAGAATCTCACTAATTTCGCAGACCATTAAATGGAGGTCAATTGCAGTATTTTACTGCAATAAACCAAGTGTCCTAATTCACTTAAATAATTAGGTGGCGACTCCTAAAAAACAACATTTATTGCTCCATCCAGAAAATCGTGCCAAAGAGCAACGTTGCGGATCGTTCGGACCAGAAATTCGGCAGACGCGACACATGTTTGATCACTAGTCAATTGCAAACTTTCTCTAGGAGAGGAATATTTATAATTGACCTTGGATGAGGAGTTTTTAGTAGTATAAAACCGTCTTCATTAGGGCGCTTTACCCCTCAATGTGAGACTTTTGTGCAAATTCAAATTTAATCGAGCTCAAATCTGAATCTGACAGTCGAGCACCTGAAAAATTTGGTTGACACATTGAAATTTCCCAGTACATTCCATTTTAATTTTCCTTTTCCATGTGTAACAAAAATGTTCACATAGTTCTTTATATTTTCCGTTCGTATATACTCCGGTCTATTCTTCATAGGAGCTCACCTAGACCAAAGAGTGTATTTCATGAACCGTATAAGAAATTAGTAAACATTGAGTAGAAGAAAGCAGTTCATACGCTCCAATTTATGGGTCAACATTTAATCAATTATAGAGATTAATATGAAAATTAAATAAGATATTCCAGTATGCTAATGACAACGTAGAGATATTCAAACAGTTGTTCAAAAGTTAGTTTAATTAACAAAGCATAACATCAAAAGATTAAATTTGAATAGTTAAACAAATTAATTTGTTTTTAATGAATTCTATAAAGGTAGTAGTGGAGTGCATGGAATGTTTCCGAAGTTCGGAAACATGAGAGTTCACATAAATTGCTGACACATGGTATAAGTTGAGGGAAAAAATAGTAATATGTACAACTAAATTGTATAGCTCTGAATATCAAATTTCCAATATTTAAATTTAAGTTTCATGACTAACAACAAACCAATAACAATATATCAAGTATCATCCCAACAGGGCAGAATTTGAAGACAAAAGGGGCACCATAAAAGGCGGATGTCGTAAATTGAAGCTTCGTCTTCAATTCTTGGACCCGCTTCTGACTATAATGTTATCCACTACCGCCTCGTTTGAAAATTTTCTTGAACACTCATAGAATTGATGTGTTTATAAATATAAATTACATGGCATTACTGGATAAAACTTGTTTTGCGGCCCGGTGGTTTTGGCACTATTCTTAAGCCTTATGTTGCATGTTCGAAACTTGCCACCAATTTGTTTTATGCATTTTCAAGTATGCAGTGAGGAATGCGTGTGACCAATGACCTAAAACAACAAATATGTTTAGAGGAGCCCTTTTAGAATATATCTAAATTTTCAATGTATATACACATATAGTTTTTAATTTTATTTTAACGAAGGCACGTGCCCCCACCATACCATGTGGGTCCGGCTCTGACTCCTATAAGCTACAAGGTATTTCAACGATCTCGAGTAGTAACTATTAAGAAAATTGTATGTTACTGTTAATAAAAATATAAAGGGGTGAGAACTGAGTATGAGGCTCAGAGCAGCAAAACCTGTTGTTGGGTTGGGTGGAGTGCGGCGGAGATTTACGATGAAATGCAGTCAACTTGAAGAATGAAGATTGATTTAGAAAAGTTTTTTTGTTTCTATGTTGAAATAGCGTAGAAGATAAGAAGAGATTAGAGACTCGGGCCTTTTAAATTTAGATTTGTTTTTTAATTAAATGAAAAGGGGGTGGGGTCGGTCCCCTGATGAGGTCACGAGGTGACAAAAAATTAGATTTCAAGCTGACAAAAAAATTGGCGAGAACTATTCATCACCATCTTCAAGTATTAAAATAAAAATGTCCAAATCAAGTCATCGAGTGACATAAAAAAACATAATCGGAATTGAGATCTCTCTCGCAATGGATGGTTGTTGTTCTCTTGGACTGCAGCGTGTGAGTTCGAGAACTCACGTTCTCGCGCTGGGAGTGAAAGTAAGTTGTGCAGATAGACAAGTGCACCAACATGGCATTTGAAAATTATTATTTATTTACTTTAAACTTCATTGTATTGTTAAAACGTCTCCTGAGCTTCATTGTATAGTTAAAACTTGTTAATAATCACGGACTGCATGTCCACAATTCATGTATGATATATTAGATTTGATGAAGAGATTTGAGAGAAGAAGTGGTTTGAGAAGAGAGCATAAGAACGAGAGAGAGAGTATTTGGGAGCATTGCTCTTAACCGTATATTTTCATTATTAACAAAGGAGTACAATGTATCCTATATATACTGCATATATCATCAATTGCTAACACTTTTGCTAACTAATCAATTAGTCACTAACCGTGATAACTAACTTAATGACTTAATGAAATAATCATCTACCATTATCCTCGTGGTACTTTGGTGCACATGTCGATCTTCTACACCGCCAGCTAGGGTGATGAATATATTCTTCGTTCCTAGCTTGGATAATAGAACTTGTGTTGCCCGCGTAATGACTTTAGTAAACAAGTGCATTGGTTGCTCGTGAAGGTATGTACCTTTGTATGAATGAGAACAACCATAATCTTCTCCTAGTGAAGTAATGATCAATATCGATGTGTTTTATGCGTTCGTGAAAAGCTGGATTGGCGGCAATAAATTGCGGTATTTGTCGGTATAAAGCTGGAATGAGCGACTCGCGGATACACCAAACTCCTTATAAAGACCTTGAGACATACCACTTTAGCTACAGATGCTACCAATGCTCGATATTCAGCCTCAGTTGAGCTTCGGGACACAATGACTTGTTTCTTGGATTTCCACACAATGGGAGATGTCCCAAATAAAACCAAGTAACCAGTAATGGACCTTCTGCTATTGGGGCAGGATCCCCAATCAGCATCACAAAATACCTGCAAACTAGATGAACTAGTTATGCTCAGAAAAACATCAGTTTCTGGTGCATCCTTGATTTATCTAACAATCCTTAGCCCTGCCGAAGATGAAATTTGTTTAGGAACTGCGTGAATTGGCTAAGGCACTGAACTAAATAGGAAATGTCTAGCCTGGTATTCGTGAGATAAAGTAACCTGCCAATAAGTCTCCTGTAAACTCCAGGATCCAGAAGCAATGAATCCTTTTGCATAGTGGCAGTCTCGAAGCTTGATGAATCTGGCGGTGTGTTGATCAAACTCTAAAGTTGTCAATTTCTGATGCATTTCCTTAGGAGAAGGAGATGGCTTAGCCACTTGACCCCGTATCGGATATTAACTCGAATGCGTACTTCCTACGATGCATGACAAATCCTTTATCATTCCTTGCAAATTGAATGCCCACAAAGTATCTATGTTACTTGAGTCATTTATCTTGAATGCAGATTGCGATGTCTCCTTAGTCATTGAAGTAAGCCTCTATCATTTCGATTAACGATAGATCATCTACGTAAACGATCTGATGACAATATTTTCATCTAATGATTGGTAAATAATGAGTAGTCTCTGAGACTCTGTGTAAAACCAGAATTAACCAAAGCTGAGGTTACCTTGATGTCCCATTGCCGGGATGCCTGCTTTAGTCCATATGATCGGTGTATTTTATATACATTTTTGAGTCGTTTTAGTTAGTATTTTACTCATTTCATTTATGTTTAGTATATTATTAGGGTTCGTTTTCCTTTCTTTTGTGTCACGGTCGGAAAGCAGAGAAATAGCGAAAAGGAGATGAAATGAGCACAAAGAGATGGAATTGCACACTAAAGGGCCATGAAATGAAGTCTAAGTTTGGAAATTATAGAGGAGATCAGCGAAGTCGGACGAGAAAAGGGACGGCAACGAATCCGCACAACGTCACCGCGGCGCTGGCGATGGCGCTTGGCTGAAATCTTTGAAAGACCAGAGTTTCGATTTTTGGTAGCATGGCTTCGATCTGCGAACGCGGTGCCGATGCGTGATTTATGAAATGCAGGCGGGTGACATATTTTGAATCTAAAGGGATTACTTTTCCTACCTAAAGGGATAACTTTTCCTACCTAAAGTGATAACTTTTCCTACCTTAAAACCCTTACCTAAAAGGATTCTAATAACTTTTCCTACTTACAAATCCTTATCCCTTCACCTAAAGGATTCTTGGTACATAAATAGTCTACGTCATTAGAAGAATTCAATTCTCCGTTCCACCATTCACGCTCTACATCCGTCCTTCCACGATCCGTTTTGTAAATATTCCACAACCTGATCCTTGGATGCTAGAAGGCTTGGAGACTCATTCTTAAGTATTTTTCTTTTCTTTTCTTTTCTTTATTTCAGTTTTTATGATGAACCTTGAATTAGTTCTTGTCATGTCAATGGCTAGGAACTAATTCCTTTATAGGGTTTTCCATGTTAAATCACTAGAAAATTATGTTATGAATTGATCGTGTTATGGTTATTCTTCTTCTTGTTGAGATTTATCGAATAATTGCTTTGAATGCTTGGTAATTAATTGATCACTAATTATCATTACTTATATGATTTCTAATCAAACTTGAAAGGAGGAGGTTGTGAATATCTTTGTAAGTTGGGTAGACATATTTTGGATTGGGGATGAAAATACCTCGATTACTTATGTAGCGTTAATGAGAGGCTTAACAACACAATGTTACGCGTATGGCGTGTAATGATTAACTAGGTTTTGGTCTTAATCCTCTATAGAGTCATCCTTTATCAGAAAGGTAGAAAGAACAATCTTTGAGGTTGAGTGTTTATATAGCCTTAGCGGGAGTATAAAGCGATTTAGTAAACTGCTAGCTCGAAGAAGAAAATCATAATTCATTGCATTAATAAGTAACATAAGCGGATAGTTGAGGAGGCGTGGAAGCCTATTCCCGTCACTCTTGAAGTAAACATATAGTTAATTAGCTTTTATAATTGTTAGTTACAAGCAACAAAATCAATATCGGTTACCAAATAGATACCAAAAGATAGATAGTTGGTACTTGAACACTAATCACGTGGGCGATATTCGGTCTTACGAAGACTATATTACTTGTCACGATAACGTGCACTTTGCGTTAAAATGTGTGCATCTTTTCGCGCGTCACCATATAGTGACCGTCAACCTACACGCCTTGCCGTCGCGAATCGTGTAAAATCCCTTTGGCGATTGCATAAAAACTTTCTCAAATAGACCACCTTGTAAAAGGTTGTCACGACCGAACTGGACGTGGCCAGGTGCCTTAACCGGCACCCTAGTGACACGTCATCGAGAAAACCGGAATGTAAACTCAAGATAAACAACCATTAAGATATAGAATAGTCTAGCCCAAAATGGCTAACCCAAAAGTACATAAACCAGCGATTACATCCTTAACGAACCAAGTTACGACAAGACTACAGCCTCACAGAATGAATAACACTATGGCGGACGGGGCCGTCATGCCTGAATGTACAAAATATCAATGACTCGGGAGAACCGTACCAAAAGTCGAGCCTCAGAAGAAATGGAGCTCGACACTGAGTACAAGATCACAGGAATGAGGATCTACCACTGCTTCCTTACTTGCGGCGTGAGCGCGGCCAGGAAGGGTCGATACCTGACGTACCAAGTATGTAAAGCGGAAAATGCGTAGTAATATCATAAGTCCAAAATACTGCTGAAGTTATAGATAAAACCAAATTATGTATGCATGTACCTTACTAATAATGAGAGTAACAAGTATCGTTTTATAGCGTAAAAATAGGAGGCTCGTGATCAAAGCAGGGTACCTCGCGTGTAGTATCATTAAGCGATTCTACTCGGGACTATTTCACGCGCATAGGTCTGTGGACGCGCGTGAGGTCATCGCCTCGTCGTAGGACTATTTCACCCGCGTGGGACTATTTCACCGCGTGGATCACGTGGATCGCGTGATACCATCAGCGTGCTCGCGTGGGACTATTTCACGCGCATGGATCTATGGTCGGATCCGTATGAGTACAAGCGCGCGCTTTCGCGTCATGGGTAGCAAATCCATGGCATAAATAATAACGGGGTTTACGTACAATATAAATATATATAACATAGCTCGTCAGGCTATTAAACATAACATAAGCACTTCTAGGCCTATCACGTCACAACATAAGCACTCTGGCTATCATAACTTAAGCAAGTTAAGAATCGCTAACTTCTTATTAATAGTATTAATACGTCCTCTCATTTTAGTATACCTAAGGCACGATCATGTCTTTTAGTAAAAATCAGAATTTAACCCAAGTATCATGTACCTCTAACCTTTAAAAAAATAACTCTTTTTATATAAAATTCCAAGATACTAATCACCGTAGTATCAAGTTACGATTTCTTTTCAAAGCAAGTCACATTTCCTTTTAAAACTATCTCAAGCTTCTAAATTAAGTGACTTCGTTTCTTGTAAAACCTTAGGCAATTCATGCCTTAAAACCATTTTCCTTCCTGAAGTTCAAATCATCAAAACCTTTCTCCATTAAACTTTCACAAACTAATATAACCAACTCACGTAAAGCCGTTATATTAGAGTTAAACAATAGTAAAACACATTCCCTTAAGTCGAGGATTCTTATACTTTTCTTTTAAAGCGAAGCAAGTATCAAATACTTATAACAAGCGAAGATTTCCAAATCTTGTGCGTCTACTGCGTACATAAGTCTGACTAATCATGCTCGAGAGATAGGAAAGCTCCACATACCTCTTGGTCGATCCACAAGCTAAGTCGAATTTACGCGCGTAGTATGTCAACCTAAAATGACCACAATCGTTTATCAAGCTCTAATTACAATGCAGAATTTTTCCAAGTTAAAGTCACCAATTTCCTACGGAAAATTGGGCGGCGTTCCTTTGTTTCTACATACATTGCCACCTTTTCCAAGGTCGATTTTTAACGCTCAAATGCCATGTTTAAGGCTCGACAACCAACCAACACCAAGGGGATTACACACCTAAACTTTGGTGTGTAAAAATTCAACCCATGAGTTACAACAACTAACCCAACAAGTCTAATGTAGTATTTAGGCAACAACGTGCTCATAAAATCCCTAACCAATTCTTTCATAATCACACCCCATTTCTTACATGCAACTACTCTAAGTGCATTTTTCCAACTACAAGTTCTTCTATTAAACATCTGACACCCAATACGACTCTGAGAAGAAATGTTACCTTAAGTTTTAGCGAAACTTATTCGACACCTTGCTAGCCTTTTCTCCGAGAACACCACCACGATAGCACTTCTAAGCTAGTCACAAGCTTCCTTCTTGCCTTTTACTTTTCAGATTTTCTTAGGCTAGAACAACTTGAGGTTTTAGAGAGAAGGGAGCTCGAGCTTTGGAGAGAGAGAGAGAGAGAGTAAAGATGAAAGATGGAAAAGTGACCAAGCCTTGGTCAATTATATTGCATGCGTTACGAAAATCGGATGGGGGACACTTGTCACCCTCCATGGCCCCTTTAAAACAAAAATCAGATTTTGAAGTTTTTCGCCCAAATTTCCGCCTCGGCGCGGCGCGAGCTCCTGCGGACCGCCGGATCTTTCGGCCTTCGGCCATGGCTGAACTTCGCCACCGCACTTCACCCGCCTTGGCGCGCCCGCCTCGCGGCGCTCGAGGCCACGAGCGTGTTTCTCTAATTTCTCGCGGCCGAACCACGGGTATAACATTCTCCCCGAGAAACATTCGTCCGAATGTTCCTTCTAACCTTACACAAAACACAATATAAACATATCTTCTTAACTATTCCTTTGCAAATAAGAATGCTCACAGAGCCTGACATTACTCAGCATAATCAACTAAATTAACGCGATCGGTAGGAAAGGGGGTTACGGAGGTATATGGAATAAGTGTGGGTATTTCTTCATCATATCATCCTCCGCTTCCCGCGTCGTCTCCTCTCTGTTCTCGTTCGCCATAAAACCTTGTGGAAGCCACCACGCCGTCGGAGTCGTCTAACTTGGCGATCGAGTATCGCTATGGGACTCTCCTCGTGCGACAACTCCTCACACTGGATATCTGAATCGGTGCACTCTGAGGCGGATCTCAGCGCATTTAGTAACATGAACCGTGAAAAAGCTGGATGTACCGCCTCGAGATCGGACGGCGGATCAACTCATAGGCAACCTTGCCCACTCTTGGACAATCGTCACGGCCGATGTACCTTGGGTGAGTTTCTTTTCTCCCAAATCTCATCACACCGCCGTGGGTGGCACTTTCGAAAGACCCGATCATTAACCTCGAACTCTAGGTGTCGGCGCGATGATCTGCGTATGATTTACTGCCGACTACGGCTGCGCGATAACGCTCTGGATAAGCTTCACCTTATCCATTGCTGTGAACCAAATCGCCCGATTAAGCGCCTTCTCCACTTGAACCAACTATCGGTGACTGCGCTTCCTAGTATAAGGCCTCGTAAGGCGCCGTCGAACACTAGAATGGTATTTGTTGTTATAAGCAAACTCCTGAGGTAAATGATCCTCCATTACCCGAAATCAATAACACAAGCGCGACATATCCTCGAGTGTGCGGATAGTGCGCTCGGCTGTCCGTCCGTCACGAGGATGAAGCGCCGTCTTTGAGACTCACTTGTGTCCTAATCCATACGGAAGGACCTCAGGAAGTTAGCGTGGCTGGGCTCCTCTATCGATATAATCGACAGGGGGACTCAGTGTGCGATCTCACAATCTCTCTAATATATAACGACATAGTCCTCGGTTGAAAAAGTCGTCTATTGGAAGAAAGTGGGTTTGATTTAAATCGATCTGTCAACAATAACCCAAATGGAATCATGTCTCCTGCAGGTGCGAGGTAACCACTGTAATAAAGTCCATGTTGACCACCTCCCACTTCCACGTGAATATCGATAGCTGTAATAGCCCGTCGACTTACGGTACTCAACCTTAACCTGGCGACAATTAGGACAGTTGGCGACAAAGCGCCGCGTCCTCTTGAGCCATCCGCTGATACATGCACTGAGGTCATGGTACATCTTAGTCGACCGGATGAATCGAATAACGAGCGCTGTGTGCCTCACGAGAATCTGGGCGAAGTTACGTCACATCGGAACACCTGGCCGACCTCGAATCTTAGCACCCGTCAGGCTACCTCGAATAGACTCTTCTCTTCGGAGGCTGCGTCACGATGCCGTGCAAAATCGGATCCTCATCACGTCGCCTCTTCACCTCGCCGGCGATGGAAGACTCGGCGACCTCTCGAACCAATTCCGTTACTAGCGGAATCAACCAAACGAACCCGAGGCTTGCTGGCGGTGTAACTCTCGGACCGTATCACTTTTCTCTGCGAACATCGGATAGACTACCCGTCGATCTGCGACTAAGGCGTCTGCGACTACGTTGGCCTTTCTGGGTGGTGCGAATATCAACATCGTAATCCTTAAGTAGCTCTAACCACCGTCTCTGCGCAAGTTCGGCTCCTGCGGTGAAGATGTCTTTGGAGACTCTTGTGAGTGCGTGTAAATGTCACATGAACTCCGTATAAATAATGTCTCGGATCTTGAGGCATGAATCACTGCTGCGGCTCGAGTCATGTGTGGGATAGTTCTTCTCATGTTTCCTAATTTGTCGGGATCGTAAGTTATAACCTTGCCGTCTTTGCGTCGACGCGCCCAAGCCCGATACTGGCGTCGCGATAAACCACGTATCCGTCTAAACCTGCGGAAGAGTAAGAGCGGGGCGGTCCTCGACTTCTCCTTTAGCAGCTGGAAACTTTCCTCGCAAGTATCAGTCCACGGAACATAGCGCATTACGAGTCGGCTTAGTCAAAGTCTTTGAAATAGAAGCAAGCGCTCGCGAACCTCAGATAATAACTGCGAGGCCCAAAGCTGCGCCTTACAGTCGGTGTAGTGGGTGCAGGCCAAGTCTTGGCGCCTCGATCTTTCTTTGTATCAACCGAATACCGTCGGCTCAGATAACATGTCTAAGAAAGCCCTGAAGCCGGCCAAGACTCGCGTTTGAGAACTTGGCATCTGTTGCCGGTCACGAGGACTCGACACCGTCCTCCGAATGATATGTATGCTCTCGCTGCGTGCGCGAATACACGAAGATATCATCGATGAAAACTATAACGAACATATCGAGAATGGCACGAACACCTATTCATCAAATCCATGAATACATTTGGGCGTTGGTCGACGAAAGACATCACCACGAACTCATAGTGCCCATCACAGGTCTGAATGCGATCTTCGGGATATCTGCCTCTCTAACTACTTTGATGATAACGAGCGCATGTCTATCTTGGAAAAACATCTCGCACTGCTGTTGGTCAAACAAATCATCAATCACGGGAGGATATCTATTCTTGATAGTTACCTTGTTCATTGCACATGTAATCAATACACATCTGCGGCGTCCGTCTTTCTTCTTTACAAATAACAGGTGCTCCCGGGAGAAACACTTGGCACGATAAAGCCTTTTCCGGCAAATCTTTGGTGGTCCTTGATTCCTTCAACTCGGCGGGTGCCGTCACGTATGGCGGGATAGATGTCGGTCGAGTGTGCGGTGCCAAATCGATGCAAACTTCGATCTCCTCTCGGGAGGATGCGGAAGCTTCGTCTGGGAAAGCGTCTGGAAACTCTCTAACCACGGGCCGGTGAAGGTCGGTATCTCGACTCTCGATGTCGAATACCGAACGAATGGTAAATATACCGCTTTCCGTACCATCTTCCTAGCCTTGAGGTAAGAAATAAACCTACCGCCGGCGATGCGGTATTCCTTCCACTCGATAGGCTCGCTGAAGCGGAACCGAACTAACCTCTCTGCGGTCCACGTTGGCATAGCAAGGCGCTAGCGATCCGTACCCGTAATCACGTCGAAGTGCGTCATGTCGACTCTATCAAGTCGTCTAGAGTCGGCGACCGTCTATAGTCCTTTGGGCAAGCCTTATATACGCATTCGGCTAACAGGAAACGCCGTGGCGTAGCCGCCTCAAAGGATTCTATGGACTCGGGCTCTATCCTATTCTACCCGAATATGAGGAGATATATATGGCGGGTAGAACACGGATCTATCAAAGCATAAGCATCACGCAAGAAACCAACAATGTACTGTGGCGACATCGGTGGCGCCTCACGGTCAGTCTGGCGGTGGACATAGCATAAATGCGGTTACGAGGACGGCTGGGCTGGAACCTCTACCACGACCCTGCGCGGCATGCGTCAGTGAATACCACGCCTCCGGGCGCATCGCCGTGGCGATGAAGATCCGACAGCGACCTGTCGGTGAGCCATCGTATTCCGCCACTGCAGACGGACAATCTCTCCTCAAATGGCCTGCTTGTCGCGAGAATAACAAGCTCACGGAGGAACACGACACCCCGTAATGGCGATCACCATCGACCACGCAGAGGCATAGATGGCCTCGTCGGTGGAACTACGGTCCTGCAAAGCGAAGCCACGGAACCTGTCACGCTCACGAATACTGCATGCGTCCGAAGATGGTGCGGGGCGCTCTGGGCATTGTGGTGCAAATCTGGTTTCTTCTTTGGGGTTGTCTACCCTAAAACTACGAGAGGACCTGCTGTCACGGCCTGCCTGGCGATACTGCCGATCCGTCGGCCCTGCGTTCTCGCACCACAGAGCATGTGCTGCGTGCGGGTAATGTCGTGCGTTGGAGAGCCACCCGAGCAACTCTCGCCAAGTGATCATCGAGTCTGTGACATGGCGGTGCACTGTCCTCGTATGCGCTGCGATGCGGGCGCATACCTAGCGATGAATCAAACTCCACGTTGTATTCGGACCGTCGCCCGTTACGTCTCGGCGTCAAAAATCTATCGGCGAGCCCTCGCCATCTGCGGTGGCAAGAAATGGCCAAATGCGCCTCGAGAACTCTTCCCAAGCGGTTGGATCGCGTGCTCCCGGGGCGGTTCCGCGAATCATACGATCAAGCTGCGGTGTCCGCGCCGTCACGAACCTAATACCAGCGACTTCGGTCTCAAGCCCCGATCACCTCGTGATCCTCTGCAGCTATCGGATAAACTCCTGCGGATCATCCTCGAGCCTCGACCCGTAAAACTACGGTGGGCTGCGGCTCAAAAGTCTCTCGGTCTCAGCTAGCAACTGCACGGTTTGAACTACGGTGCGGCCGGCTGCTGTCTCCAACCTATCCTCTGTCGCCACGATCACGGCGATGGCGGGCTATCTCCTTGTAGCCCATATCCTCTGCCACAGGCTTTGGGTGGAGGCTCGGTACTGCGGTCTCGTGATCGGCTGCTGCGCCTCCGACTCTCTTTGGGGTTGGCGGCGTCGTAGAACTTCGCCGTCAAAACACCTCGTAAGGGCCAGGGCACGTGCCTGGTGACCCTCGGTGCCCTGCGGTAGTTCCCTCTCTTTGCCTTGCACGGGCTGCGGTTGCACTAGCGGAGACATAAGCGATACGAGGAAAAAATCGTCGGAGGAAATTCAACCTATAGCGCGACTCATCCGCGATCTTAGAGTGAAAGAATGGGAACCAATCCTAAATATCCTGCGACCTCGATTATAGATGTGGTGCACAACACACCGATAATCAAGACTCTACTAGATACGGCTGTAGACCGCTTTCAGGATTAAGCGCTCGATACCACTTTTGTCACGACCGAACCGGACGTGGCGGTGCCTTAACGGGCACCTAGTGACACGTCATCGAGAAAACGGCGGAATGTAAACTCAAGATAAACAACCGTTAAGATATAGAATAGTCTAGCCCAAAATGGCTAACCCAAAAGTACATAAACCAAGCGATTTACATCCTTAACGAACCAAGTTACGACAAGACTACATGCCTCAGAATGAATAACACTATGGCGGGACGGGGCCCGTCGTGCCTGAATGTACAAAATATCAATGACTCAGGGAGAACCGTACCAAAAGTCGAGCCTCAGAAGAAATGGAGCTCACGACACTGAGTACAAGATCACAGGAATGAGGATCTACCACTGCTTTCACTTACCCGGCATGAGCGGCCCAGAAGGGGGTCGATACCTGACGTACCAAGTATGTAAAGCGGAAAATCGTAGTAATATCATAAGTCCAAAATACCTGAAGTTATAGATAAAACCAAATTATGTATGTACCTTACTAATAATGAGAGTAACAAGTATACGTTTTATAGCGTAAAAATAGGAGGCTCGTGATCAAAGCAGGGTACCTCGCGTAGTATCATTAAGCGATCCTACTCGCGGGACTATTTCACCCGCATAGGTCCTGTGGACCGCGTGAGGTCATCGCCTCGTCGTAGGACTATTTCACCCGCGTGGGACTATTTCACCGCGTGGATCTGTGGATCGCGTGATACCATCAGCGTGCTCGCGTGGGACTATTTCACCGCGTGGATCTATGGTCGGATCGCGTAGTACTGCGCGCGCTCGCGTCATGGGTAGCAAATCCATGGCGTAAATAATAACGGGGTTTACGTACAATATAAATATATATAACATAGCTCGTCAGCTATTAAACATAACATAAGCACTCTAGGCCTATCACGTCACAACATAAGCACTCTAGGCTATCATAACTTAAGCAAGTTAAGAATCGCTAACTTCTTATTAATAGTATTAATCGTCCTCTCATTTTAGTATACCTAAGGCACGATCGTATCTTTTAGTAAAAATCAGAATTTAACTCAAGTATCATGTACCTCAACCTTTAAAAAAATAACTCTTTTTATATAAAAATTCCAAGATACTAATCACCGTAGTATCAAGTTACGATTTCTTTTCAAAGCAAGTCACATTTCCTTTTAAAACTATCTCAAGCTTCTAAATTAAGTGACTTCATTTCTTGTAAAACCTTAGGCAATTCATGCCTTAAAACCATTTTCCTTCCACAAGTTCAAATCCTCAAAACCTTTCTCCATTAAACTTTCACAAACTAATATAACCAACTCCCATAAAGCGTTATATTAGAGTTAAACAATAGTAAAACACATTCCCTTAAGTCGAGGATTCTTATACTTTTCTTTTAAAGCGAAGCAAGTATCAAATACTTATAACAAGCGAAGATTTCCAAATCTTGTCGTCTCTGTACTACATAGGTCTGACTAATCATGCTCGAGAGATAGGAAAGCTCCACATACCTCTTGGTCGATCCACAAGCTAAGTCGAATTTACGCGCGTAGTATGTCAACCTAAAATGACCACAATACGTTTATCAAGCTCTAATTACAATGCAGAATTTTTCCAAGTTAAAGTCACCAATTTCCTACGGAAAATTGGGCAGCGTTTCCTTTGTTTCTACATACATTGCCACCTTTTCCAAGGTCGATTTTTAACGCTCAAATGCCATGTTTAAGGCTCAACAACCAACCAACACCAAGGGGATTACACACCTAAACTTTGGTGTGTAAAAATTCAGCCCCACAAGTTACAAGGGGATTACACACCTAAACGCTCAAATGACTGTTCAAGTGCTCTTGCTTGTTGACAGTCAATTTTGACCCGTTTTTTGTTTATTTGTTGCAATTTTAAGTATTTTAGCACACCACATTTTAATCGTTATTTTGCATATTTTTACATAATATTCTATGTTTATTTCTTCACAAAAATGGCATTGCATCTTTTATTTTTAAATTAAGTATTATGTCGTTGTTAATATTATGTTTTTATTATTGTTATACCGTCGTTTTATTTTAATAATATTTGCATCTCTTTAAATAATTAATTGACATCCCGTTTTGATTTTAATTAGACATTAAACATTTCTTAAATATTGCATTTTAGTATTATTGCGTCGGCATTTGAATTTTAATAATCTTGCATCTTTTTTAAATACTTTTTCTGTTAAATAATGAACCCGCCTTACATTTTGTCAAAACCAGTCGATCGAGCGCAATTTGAATCGATCGATCAACATTATCTTTTAAACACCAAATCTAGTCCCATCGTATCTTTATCATTTTCAACACACTACCCGTACTTTTTCCTACTTTTGCGACAGCTAAACCCGTCCCTATTCCCTACCCTATTCTCTATCATTACCTAGGCGACCCATCAATGTCGACCCTCTCTTTAAAACCTAAAACCACGGACCCTCGGTGACCGCCAACCTGACCCTCTCTCTGCTTAGCCTCGCGCCTCAGCTTTATCCGCTTTAACTCACTCGCGCGCCGCCGCCTCCGCCGGAGCTCGAGCTCGGCGAACACCCTCTTCACCCGACACCCCAACCCCACTTCACAACCCTTTCCCGTCGCTCCTCGCGCGTACACCTCGCCGTCTGTCGTCACCACCGCAACTCCGGCGAACACCTTCGCGCAACCCCGTCACCTTCTCTTCTCCTGCTCCGTCGCGCGCCTCCCACATCCCATAACCGTCAAACCACCGTTCGTCGAACCTACCACCGACCACCACGCGCGTCGCCAACGCTGAACCACCACGACCCCGAACCCCACGCGCCGAATCGCCTTTGTTCCCGTCAATCGGCTGGTGGTGTCGCTCGGCGACCTCGCCGGAAGCGGCGCCGCTGCCACGCCTTTTCGTGTTGTTAACTCAGACAATATCACTGTTTGTTTCTATTTTTTTGGGCTGATTTATTAGTATGAACGTCGCCGGAGTTTTAACAAACTCGGCGACTATGTTATGTTCGTTTTGGGTGATTCTGAACCGTTTGTTCGTTGGACCTGTTGGCTCGATTTTGGGTGTTGGTTTGTTTTTATTTCTTGGTTTACATTGTTGTTGTCTGTTGGTTTTATTTTGTTTATTTACGTATTTGGTCGGGTTAAAACTCACGTGACCCAGTCGCTTGTTAAGTTTGGGGTTAAATCGGTTTATACATTTTGTTGGTGATTTTGTACCATTTTAGTATTTTGGTAGAGTTTTAGGCTCGTGGATTTCAGTTTATCGATGATATTTTACTCTGGATTTATCTTGTTTGGCGACTTTATTTGGTATTATTTGAAGGAACTGTTGTGGGTAGGGTTATTGGGTGATGTTTTGGCTATTTTGCTACTTATTTTTGGGCTATTTTGGTACTTATTTTTGGCTATTTCTTGGGTGGTTTTGGCCACGTTTGTCGGGCTGATTTTTGCCATGTTGACTTGATTTTGGCCATTTTGCTCACGATTTTTGCCATTCTGTCGGGTTGATTTTGGCCTGTTACTGATTTTGACATATATTTTTGCTGGTTTCTTGATTTAGAACAAATACTACTTGTTGGTATTTCTTGATTTGAACAAGATGCTACACTCTTGGCCGATGAAAAAGTTATCAGTCGATTTTGAGGCCTCCACGATTGCAAAAGCGGAAAATAAAATAAATGAAGCTTTCAGGCAAGGATGATTTCTTCCACTTACATCGGATAACCAACATGCGCTTGGCAAGGCGAATTCTCGCATGCGCTTGTTTAGGCTGTCCTACTTTATATTTTTACATATATGAGCCCTCCGTGTTTAAAACTATTACTGTTTTGGCGCGGATCCGAAGGTTTTAGTTATTTTATTATTTTTAGCAATATTGGCCAATGAAGGAATCCCCGTCTGATTTCCAAGGCCTCCCCTGTACAAAAGACGGATTTATTTGTTTTGTTTGTTAATTTTTGCTATTATTTTAAAATTTATGTATTCTATTACTAATACTTTCACTAAGTGTTTATGCAGGTATCCGGAGATGCATTTCAAAAAGAATGCCCCGGAGTTTATTTTATGTCGTATTTAATTTCATGTTTTATTATTTTGCATTGTATTTTATTTTAATTGTAAATTATGTAAAATGCTTAGAATAGGTAGAATAAAAAGAGCAATAAATAATTAACCTAGGTTTGAACGAACAACCGCAAGTTAGCGGATCTTAAAGGATGCTAACCCTTTCCTTTAGGATAATAAAGAACCACGATCGAGAATCTCACTAATTTCGCGGACTATTAAATGGAAGTCAATTGCGATTTTTATTGCAATAAACTAAGTGTCCTAATTCACTATAATAATTAGGTGGCGACTCATTAAAATACATTTAGGAATCAACCATATGTTAGCAGTAATCCCGTTTCGACTCCGGTTAAAATGGGGTGTTACATTGCTTCCACTGAAGCGCTCAACTGAACCTTTACAGTTTAGTTTTTCCATTGAACCTTATTCCTAGGATCTCCGGTCTGTAAAGTTGGGTGTCCACTATATTGGTTTTTATTGATTGGGTTTTAAGCTCGTTCCACAGATAGGCGGTCATATAATCATGGGTATTACGCCCGTCGAGGATCTTACATATTTTTCTTAGATTTTATGTAATCAATGGAAATAATACGAGGTGATCGGTGTCTAATGGACTCGTGTCTCGTCGAATATGGCGAGACTTGTCGTTGTATATAGAACCGTGTCTTTCCAGAGTCGTGACTATCGCGATGGATCATTCTGAAGACACGAGTTTATCTGACGTGGGACATCCTCAGAAAATCATGAAGTCACTCGGTTTCTTCTCGTTTTGTCTAAAGCGATAAATTCGACTTAATCGTGGATCGTGCAATAAGAGTTTGCCTAGAGGATTTTCAAGACACGACTCCACCACCGATTGTAAAAATATATCCGCTGGTGGACTTGATGTCGTCGCTATCAGATATCCAGTTTGCATCACTGTACCCCTATAGTACAGTTGGATATCTCGAATAGTGTAACCTGAAATTTAGTGTGAACTTCAGGAACCGTAGTACCATATTCAATGCTTTCCAGTGATCCTCGCGGATTACGGGTGAGCGTAACCAATTTATTATTGCGTAAGCGATATCGGTTCGAGTGTAGTTTGTGATATCGTCGACTACGAATCACTTGCGCGCCGCTCACGGTGTCTGGCGCGCCAAGATGTTTGTCAATCTTTTGACTTATATCCAATGGTGTCGTTCTGCGAACTGTCGAACATCCCAAATTTCTTGATGCATCGCCGATGTAGTGAGATTGAGACAAGACGATCCATTGAGCGTCTTAGAGATTTTGATCCCTAAGATGACATCTGCGATGCCAATATTTTTCATGTCAAAAACTGTTTTAACATGTTTTTAGTCTCTAGATTATCCGGGACGCTTCGGTGATTAACAAGTTGTCTACATAAAGGCATATCATGGCGAAAGATTCGACATTTCCTTTCGTATGAACCACATTTGTTACATCCGTTAATGGCGAACTCTTTTGATAATAGAGTACTATTAAATTTCTCGCGCCATTATTTAGAGGCTGTTTCAGCGTCTCTGATGATTTACCAAGCCGACACACTTTTGTCTCTTGTCACGAACCACATACCGCCGGGTTGATCCGTATATATTTCTTCTTCTAAATCACCATTTAGGAAGATTTCTTAACATATATTTGATGTATTTCAAGATCATGGCGCGATAGCTATGAACATATGTATGGATGTCATTCTAGACAGCGGAGCGTAGGTGTCGAAGTAGTCAAGGCCCTCCTTTTGGCGATAGCCCTTGACTACCAACATAGTCTTGTACTTGTCGATAGATTCATCTGCTTTTAACTTCCGTTTAAGGATCCACTTACAACCCAAAGGTTTGTGTCCCTGGAGAAGTTCAGTCAACTCTCAGGTGTGGTTATGCAGGATGAATTTTATCTCACTTTCTAAAGTTTTCTTTCATAGCGGTGCTTACAGGTTGACAATGCTTGATTATGCGTGGTTTATCCTGAACCAAATAAGCTTCAAAGTCTGGACTGAATGACTTGTCCTTCCGGGCTCTTTTGCTTCGCCTTGGTTCCATCTCTGAGTCTTTCAAGTCCTGAGAATCTAGAATACTGGATTCCGGATAATCAGCCACTTTAGAATTCACTGGATCTGAACTGTTTGGATTTTGGTAGTCAGTGACTCCTAGATCCTCAGAGGTTTGCTCATAACTTCGTTTGTGACAGGTTATGTCGTTTTCCTTGTATGGAAATGTGCCTTCAAAGAACCACGCATTTCTTGATTCTATGATCGTACCTTCATAAATCTGTGGTACATCCTTCTTATGCACTATGAAGTAATAATCACTACTGTTATTGGCATATCCTATGAATATGCAATCCACATTCTTAGGTCCAATCTTGACCTGCTTTGGCATATGTACTTTTACCTTAGTCAGACAAGCACATACCTTCAAATATTTATAGGTAGGTTTCTTTCTTTTCCATAACTCGTATGAAGTCTTGTCCTTACCTTTATGTGGGACTCTATTAAGAATCTTATTTGCGGTAAGGACAACTTCTCCCCACGTGTTGGGGAAGGCCTGAATTGATGAGTAAATCATTCATCATTTCCTTCAGTGTTCTGTTCTTGCGTTCAGCCACACCGTTGGATTGAGGCGAGTAAGGGGTCGTTGTTTGATGAACTATACCCGATTGGGTACATAATTCTTCAAAAGGCGCTACATATTCTCCCCTTCTATCGCTATAAATTATTTTAATCCGCCCGCTTAGTTGGTTCTCAACTTCTGCTTTGTAGCGTTTGAACGCTTCAAAAGCTTTATCTTTACTTTTTAGTAAGTAAAGGTAATAAAACCTTGTGTGAAAGTCACAAAATACTTGTTCCCCCCTCTAGTTTGAACGAACTTTAAATCACATATATCAGTGTGTACAGGTTCTAGACGAGCAGTTTCCGTTTCGACGGATCTAAATGGATTCTTGGAAATTTTTGTCTCTACGCACACCTCACACTTACGTTGAGGGTTTATGTCGATAGACGACAATAATTACAACTTTACCAATCTTTGGATATATTGATAGTTAACATGTCTTAATCTATGATGCCATAAATTAGATGACTCCGTCAAGTAAGTAGAAGGCTCAATTTTATTGATAGTTGAAACATTAGACATTATATGTGCAACATTAACCTTAAAGAGGCCTTCACAGACGAAGCCCCTTCCTACAAATGTTCTGTGTTTAGTGATTACAAATTTGTTAGCTTCTAACACTAGCCTAAAACTAGCATTTACTAACACAGGTCCAGAAATTAAATTTCTTCGAATTTCTGTGACATGCATCACTTCCTTCAGAGTCAGCTCCTTCCCGGACGTCATCTTTTGGATCACCTTTCCTACCCCCCAACACCTCTGAAGAAGAATTGTTTCCCATAAATAACTTCTTGTCTGTGACTGGTATATAAGTAGAGAAGGCTTCTTTGTTGGAACATATGTGGCGGGTGGCGCCTATGTCCAACCACTACTGCACCAGATTCTCAATGAGGTTTGCTTCAAGAACCACCGCTGAGAACTCCTCAATCATATCGTCTACAAGTGTGTCTTCGACGATGTTGCCTTGGCCTTGCCTTTGGCCTTATTCTCACGTTTGAACCTGTGGCAGTCTTTGTCTATATGACCAACTATACCACAATAGTTACACTCTCCCTTGAACTTTTCAGTTGTTTGGGGCTTGCCTTCTTTCTGGAACTTTCGCTTCTTGCTTGAGTTCCCTTTGAATTCCGTCAGGTTTGCCTTAGCCTCAACATGTTGTTTTCCCTTTGGCATGACCTTCTTATTGTCCTCATGAATCTGGAGTTTGATAATAAGTTCGCCTAAGGTCATCTCATTTGTTTTGAGTTTTAGATAGTTCATAAACTCAGTCCACGAGGGAGACAACTTCTCGATCAACGCCCCAACCAAAAATTGTTCGTTGAGCTTTAATCCTTCCAAATACAGGTGATGTAGAATCATTTGAAATTTCGGAACTTGGGATGACACACTTTTGTTGTCCACTATTTAAAATTTCAGTAACTTCCCAATGATGAACTTTTTACTATCCGCATCTTGAGTGTTGTATTTCTTCTGAAGTTTGTCCCATAACTACTTGGCAGTTTCAACGGTGCAATATACCGTGTAGAGAGGATCGAACAAACTGTTTAGAATATAGTTCCTAGACATGAAATCACTATGTTTACATGTTTCGCGAACCATCCTCATGTCGTCAGCGACATGGTTGTCTTGGCCCTCCCACCCAATCATTTGGCTGAGGGTCCACATCTTCCCCAACTAGTGGAGAGTCTTCGGTTATGAAACGTGACATTCCCATAACCGTGAGGAAAAACAACATCTTTTGCTATCATCGCTTAAAATGAGCACCCATGAACTTTTCAGGACGCTCATGGTGAAAACCAGCAGATGTAGGGGCAGTGGCGCCCCCTTGAGCACTTGCAAAGGCGTTGGAAATGCCTCTAGCAGGAGCATAGGCGTTGTTGACGCCTTGGACGGTAGCCTAGGCACTATAAGTGCCCGGAGCAGCAGTGGATGCATTAGTTGTGCCAAAAGCAGTGATAACACTAGAAGTGTCATAAACAGTAGTAGCACTAGAAGTGCCAAAAGCAGTTGTTTGGAAGGCATTAGGAATGTCATGATCAGTGGTGACACTCGAAGTGCCAAAAACAGTGGAGTTGAAGGCAGCGGTAGTGCCTTGAGCAGTGGGATTAAAGTCAGTGGGATTGTCTTGAGTATCGGTGGAATTTTCAGCGTTGAATTGATCTTGTACAGTCATGTTGTTGAAACAACGTTTATTATCTTACGCTTGTGAGAAACAAATGTGTAATAACAAGAAACGAGAAATGTAACAACAACAATAACTAAATAAGAAATCTGAAAATTAACAAAGAAATTGGTTGCGAGTCGGTTGAAGTTTCAATCTATCCTTAAGATAATATTGCCCTGTATATCATTTCAACGGTGTAATGACAACTTATCTCCCAAGATAAAATAGCAATCAAACAAATGAACAAAGAAAACTCAAGTGTTCGCTTAGTAAGAAAGATCTTAGAGTGTGTGAAGATTGCCAGAGAGGAAGAAAGTATTCTGAAAATGTGTTTCAATGTGTGTTTTGCAATTGTACCAAAGACATCAATTTATAGGTAAATGATTATGTCTTCTCAATTAACCAAATGAATGGTATCAATGTCAAGTAATGACCATTGATATTGAAGTTAATCCAGCCTAGTAATGGCTAAAATCAATAGCCAAATAACGGAGATTAATTGCTCCAAAATTAGCCCAAGAATCAACTTTAATTCGCCTCCAACGGTACTGAAAAATTGTCGAAGCGCCGCGGCCCTTCGGGAGGGCACCGCGGCGCCTTAATTCCAGTAACTCACTAGAACCGAAAAACCAATTAGGGTCGCGGTCCTAGGAAGAGGCCGTGGTGATTTCTGATTCGTTTCATCTTTTACACATTTCTTCCTTTCATTTACCAATGTGAAATCACTTGTCATTTGGCCAATAACCGTCTATTCTCTTATGTCTCAAATAATTCGTATACGTACCAATATCTTTTCTATTTAAGGAAATTACGATTTTTGACACTTTATGTGCACGTGTGTGGAAATCATATTTCCGACGTGCGGGCCTCAATTGTTCGAGTCATAATTAATATGATTAACTTTATTTCACGTTTAGTAAATTTTCAATATTTCTTGCGATGAATTAATGATTACATGTCACACATAGTATTACTTTTTCTTGTAGTAGGAATTCTCTACATTTTTATTGGTATAAAAATCTATATTAGTAGGAAAAAATCCTTAAAAATATAGGCCTAATGTAAATGTATTAACATGATTAAAATATATTTTCAAGTTATTGGTATGACCTCTATAAAACCTTTTTCTGAAAGAATGATAAATAAACGGAAAATAAAGATTAAGAGTGTGTTTGGTATGAAGGAAAATATTTTCTGAAAAATAAATGTTATTCAATTTTTCCATGTTTGGTTGGTCAAAATGTTTTGAAAAATATTTTCTTAGAAAAACAAGAAACATGTTCCTTAAAAATGGAAAAAATGACTTCCCTAATAAAATTAGGGAAAACAAGTCCTAAATAATATTTCAAGTTTATTGTCTCCTCCTCACCCATTCAAAGCCCCCACACCCTTCACCATCTCACCCTCACCACCCCGAACATCCACTCACCCATCCCAACATCATAGTATTTTGGTATATTACATATAGTTGCTCTTAGGATAATATTATTTTGCTTACATATCAAACACTAGAGAAAATAAGTAAGAATCCATTTGTTTTTTAAGAAAATATTTTCTAAAAAAACATTTTCGAAGAAAAATATTTTTCTTCACATCAAACACACCCTAAAGAGTGAGATAGAGGGGAGGGAGAGAGGAAAAATCATTTTTGTTTGGGTTGTCGAAATGAAGAGAAATCACAATTAAATTTTTGGCTAAGAATAAAATGATTTCTGTACTTTTCTTTGTTTCCTCATTCGCTAACATCTATAAAACCAAGATAGAGGAAAGTTTACATGCAGGTAATGCTTCGAGTTTGGGGGTGACAGATTGCTCCCGAAGAGCGAGTTTGAGCTCTGCAGCGCATGATGTGGGAGTTCATTTATTCTTTGTGAGGGATGACTCTTTGTGGGCACCAGACACTGTGCCTCCCACCTAGTGGGCTGCTGAGTACTATGATTTACCTTTCACTACCAATCTCTCTGCCGGAGGGGTGAGGCCACTGTGGCGAGGATTTCGCCTTTTGCTCCCAAGATAAAGGAAAGTTATGTCCGCATCAGCGTGACTCAGTTGGTTTCAGGTGGTAGATTGCCCCAAGATAGAGGAAAGTTTCAAACTAAACTACATTTTTTATTTTTCTCCAGTTTCTAAGCAAATCTATTAGTAGAAATTTATTCAGCTTGTACGGCTAATTAGGAGCTTTATCTTATTGCTAAGGATGATAACGGATCGGATCTGAGTCGAATCCTATTAGATCTAGATTTAGATTCGTTTTTCATATCTGAATTCAAATTCGATCGAGATTCATCGAATCCATTAAAATCATATCCAAATACGGATCCATCAGTTCTACGGATCGGATCTGGATCAACATGTAATTTTTTACTTATAAAAGGCCATGCTAACAATAATGCATTTTCATGACTAAGAATAAAATAAAAGACTTTTAAAATTTGTGGTCTAAAATAAATCTTTGATATATGTGTAACTATAAATAGTTTCATAAAATATAAGATCGATACTTTTAAAAGTTAAGTTATTTCTTATTATAAAAAGATGATATACAGAACATACTGAAAAAAAGTAGACCACCTTAAATTGTGATGGAGATAATAATTCATTTACCATCATATCAGTTTGTAAGACTACTACTACTATATGAGTTCCTTTAGTAGTTACAGAATGTTGGTTTAATTAAAAGTAATTAAAAGTAATTAAAAGTAATTAAAATTTCTGAACAGATATTCCATTGCTAAAATTGCAACATCAAACTAATTATTTCAAAACTGGTTAAACAAAAGAATTGTCGGATTTTAGTTTTATTTTGATGACATTCTATGACAGAAGTAAATATCTATGGTGTAGAAGTAAATATCTATGGTGTTGATAGGGGTGGCAAAATTACCCCAAATTTAAATGACCCGTCCAACCCGCTTGAAATTTCATGGGTTTGGGCAAGAGTATTTTTAATGATGAATTGGTTTGGGCTAGCCCAAGTTGACCCATCATAAATTAACATTTATAAATAATTTAAATTATTTCAGAACAATAAAAATACAACAATGCACCCCAACCACACTATCTATCAACCCTACCTCATCCCCTACATCAACCTTTCACTCAAGCAGAATCACCTCACATCTACGCCTTACATTGCCTATTCAACTCCACCCCCACCCACGTCTACCCGCTAACCCCACATTCCACCCTACCCCACAGCCCTACCCCATTCTGAAATTTTAATTTTATATTATTTTACTTTTATAAATAATTTATAAAAAATATGAATTTTTTTCTTACCCCCTACCCCCACCCCCACACCATCCTCAAATATTTATTTCATATTTTTTGTAATATTTAAAAAAACAATATTAAAAATATGATTTTTTTTCTTAATTCAACCTACCACTCCCCTCATTCTCAAATTTCTATTTCATATTTTTTGTATTTTTATTAAAAATGTGAATTTTTTTCTTACCTCCCCTACCCATCCTCCCACGCCCTACCCCCTCCACCCCACTGCCCCACCACATCCTCAAATTTATATTTCATATTTTTGTTACTTTTATAAAAAAAAAAATTAAAAATAAGAATTTTTTCTTACCTACCCTTACCCCCGCCCTATCCCCTCCACTCCAACCCCATTGCCCTACCCCATTCTCAAATTTTCATTTCATATTTTTTGTTACTTTTATAAATAAAATTATTAAAAATGTGAAATTTTTTCTTACCTCCCCCTACCCCCCTCCACCTCACACCACTACTTCACCCTATCCTCAAATTTCTATTTCATATTTTTTATTACTTTTATATAAAAAAATATATAAAAATCTTACCTCCCCTACCGCCTCTAACCTCACCTACCCTCATACCCACACCTACCCTCCCATCCTCAAAATTTTATTTCATATTTTTACTTTTATAAAAATATGATTTTTCTTACCTACCCCTACCGCCTCTAACTCCACCTACCCCATCCTCAAATTTCTATTTCATATTTTTGTTAGTTTTATAAAAATAAAATTAAAAATATGAAATTTTATCTTACCTCCTTACCCCTACTCCCGCCTACCCCGCCTCTACCTCAATCTCAAATTTCTATTTTATATTTTTATTTTTATAAATAATTTATAAAAACTATTTTTTTCTTACCACCGTACCCACACCTACCCTCTCCACTCCACCCCATCCTCAAATTTCTATTTCATGTTTTTGTTACTTTTATAAAAAAAAAATTAAAAATATGATTTTTTTCGTACCTCCCCTAACCCCTGCCCTACCACATTCTCAAATTTCTATTTTTTTTACTCTTATAAACAATTTATAAAAAATATAAAAAAAATTCTAACCCCATTCTGTCCTAACCCAACCTACTCCGCCCCCACCTCACCCCCCACTCCATTCTCAAATATCTATTTTATATTTTTTTACTTTTATAAATAATTTATAAAAATATGAATATTTTTACCCTACGCCCCTATCCACACCTATCCCCTTCCACCCTCACACCATCCTCAAATTTTTATTTCAATTTTGTTTTGCTTTTATAAAAAATAAAAAATTCTTAAAAATATTATTCTTATTTTTAAAATAAAGATATGAAAAAATCAAATATCATACAAAATAAAATAATATCATAGAAGGTAAGTTTGAAATTTGTAAAAGTAATGTGTGAAGTTGGCAATTTGGGTTTGATCCATCATTTAGCCCATCTTGACCCGTCCATCTTAGCCCATATAAGTTTTGGACTGGTTGAACAGTGACTCATCTACAACTTCAGCCCATGTTGACTCGCCTAACTTCAGCCCAAACAGCTCATCTGCCACTTCTAGGTGTTGGGCACGTATATTGGAGCGGGTGAAACTGAAGAAGTTGAGCTCTTTTATTATTTTCTTAAATCAGAACCCACAAAAGATCCTATTTTGGGTTGGCTGTCTAAAATTATTTATGAAGTTTATTTATAGTTACACAAATATCGAAGATTTATTTTAAACCACAAATTTTAAAAGTCTTTTATTTTATTCTTAATAATGCAAATGCATTATTGTTAGCATGACTTTTATAACTATTTAAGAAAATACTTATAAAATTACATTATAGGTTATGAATATATTTAATAAAAAACGGTTCTACGGGTTGGATTTGATCTGGATACTGATCTCAATACAAGATCCACATCTATATTCGATCCGTCAAAAATGGATCCGGGTCTGATCCGGATCCATCAGGTCCAAATTTTAAAGATACATATCCAATAAAACAAATCTAAATCCACCAAATTCGAGTCGGGTCCAGGCTCCACTTTCATCTCTAGGTCATTACATTCTGAAAACATAATTCGTCTATGCACTCACTGAGACTTCTTACGCATATGAAAATAGACAAGGGAATTTGACACAAATATATATTGATTGGAAAACCAAGACTAATCTTACCAAAATTCATGTATATATGGGCATTGCATAGTAATTTTGTACATGTTACTAAGTCTATTTTGTCTTTCTTACTGATAATATGTTTGGCCAAGTTTATTTTCCCCCAAAAATATCTATTTTTAAAAAATATGATGTTTGACCAAGCTTTTGGGAGAAAATAAATGTTTACGAAGAGTATCAAAAAAAGTTTTTCAGAAGCTAAAAGAAATTGTTTTTGCCCTAAAGCACTTATTTTGAAATATACTTTCGAGAAAAATAAAAATAGAAGAGATGAAGTTCGTAGAAACACTTGTTAAAAACTTAGTCAAACATTAATTGTTGCTCAAAGTGTTTTCTAAATTAATTGACCAAACACGAATTATTTTTCGCCAAAATTACATATTGAAAAGCAATTTTCAAAATAAGCTAATTTTAGAAGTTTCACCGAACATGCTATAAACATGTTGTTGACAGTCAATTTTGACCCGTTTTTTCATATATTTCGTGCAATTTTAAGCATTTTAGCACACCACATTTTAATCGTTATTTTGCATATTTTTACATAATATTCTATGTTTATTTCTTCACAAAAAATGGCATTGCATCTTTTATTTTTAAATTAAGCATTATGTCTTTGTTAATATTATGTTTCTATTATAATAATATTTGCATCTCTTTAAATAATTAATTGGCACCGCATTTTTATTTTAATTAGGCGTTAAACATTTGCTAAAATATTGCATGTTTATCATTATTGCGTCGGCATTTGCATTTTAATAATTTTGCATCTTTTTAAATAATTTTTCTTTTAAATAATTAACCCGTCTTGCATTTTGTCAAACCAGTCTAGTCCAAGACACAATGTGAATCAGTCCAATCCAACACCATTTTTTATTTCATCCAAACACCCCCTTTTATCCCCCCCCCCCCCCCCCCCTTTTTAAATTTCAAACCCCACTTTTCATTTTTTTCCCCCAAATACCAAACCCTAATCTACCCCCTATAAAAACAAAACATTCCCCCCATTTTAAAGAAGGTCAGCCGCAACACACATCACCCCCCTCTCAGCATCATCTTCTCATCCCTTTCTTTCCACTACGTCGACACCCCCGCCACCATATCTCCGGCGAACCAACAACCCTCACCCTCTCCCTCTCTCACCTCTCCCGTCGCCCTCTCCCTCACCCCCCTCTCCCTGCGTCGACCACCACTGAACTCCAATCGCCGGCGAAACACCCTACAACCACTATCTCTCTCACCACAAGCCTCACCCTTCCCTTTTACCGTCGCCACTACCCGTCGACCATAACCACTGGTTGCGACGAACCTCACCTTCCCTTCTCCCCCTACCCGTCGCCGCCACTGTTCTCCGGCGAACTCCCCAGCAACACCTCCAGCAAGCCTCCATCACACCACCTTCACCACACACCCCTCCAGTGAACCCGTCACCCCAGCGTCGGTGAACATTCCCGTCGCAAATCACCGACGTCGCCATCACACCCCACCACTGCCCGTCACTGTCCCAGCGTTCGTCAGGCGGCGTCGCTCCGGTGTTCGCCGTGGAAGTGACGCCGCCACCATCGCTGCCTGGGTTTGGTTCCATTTTTAGATTTATTGGCATATTTTTATTCTGGACTGATTTCCTTTATTTTTGAATCTCGCCGGAGTTTGAGGAACTCCGGCGGTCGTTGGTTACTGTTTCTGTTGTTGGTTTGATTTGAAATGATTTCTTGTATTTTTGCCGGAGTTTTTAAACTCCGGCGGGCCTCTGGCTTTCCGGCGAACTGCTCCTACTGCTTTGGCTATTCCTGGACTTATTTTTTGACATTTTGGACTCGCTGAAATTTCTGGCCCTATTCTGGCGAATTTTCGTTTGGACTGTTTTGATGTTTTCTGGTTTCTTTGGGACAGATTTTGCTGTGTTTGTGGACTGTTTTGACTATTGTGCTCTTTGTTTTATTAAACTGGTTGAACCGATACTGCACTTGGTATTAAACTGATTTAGAACAAATACTACAATGTTGGTATTGGCTGATTTGAACAAAATGCTACACTTGTTTGGCCGATGAAAAAGTTATCCGTCGATTTTTGAGGCCTCCACAGTTGCAAAGACGGAAAATAAAATAAATGAAGCTTTCTGGGCAAGGATAATTTCTTCCACTTACACCGGATAACCAACATGCGCTGGCAGGGCGAATTCTCGCAGCCGCACTTGTTTAGGCTGTCCCACTTTATATATTTTTTATATCTGAGCCCTCCGTGTTTAAAACTATTACTGTTTTGACGCGGATCTGAAAGTTTTATTTATTTTATTATTTTTAGCAATATTGGCCGATGAAGGAATCTCCGTCTGATTTCGAAGGCCTCCTCTGTGCAAAAGACGGATTTATTTATTTATTTTGCTTTACTTATTAATTCGTGTCATTGCTTTAAAATTATTTATTCTATTACTAACACTTTTACTAAGTGTTTATGCAGGTACCCGGAGATCATCTTGTGCAGAAGGCCTAAAAAGGGCTAAAAGATGTCCCGGAGCTTTATTTTTTATGTCGCATTTAATTTTAGTTTTATTATTTTGCATTGCATTGCATTTTAATTATAAATTATTAAAAATGCTTAGAACACGTAGAATAAAAAGGGCAATAAATAATTAACCTAGGTTTGAACGAATAACCGCAAGTTAGCGGATCTTAAAGGATGTTTAATCCCTTCCCTTTAGGATAATAAAGAACCCTGATCCAGAATCTCACTAATTTCGCAGACCATTAAATGGAGGTCAATTGCAGTATTTTACTGCAATAAACCAAGTGTCCTAATTCACTTAAATAATTAGGTGGCGACTCCTAAAAAACAACATTTATTGCTCCATCCAGAAAATCGTGCCAAAGAGCAACGTTGCGGATACCGTTCAGACCCCCGAGGTCGAAAACGGGCACGACACATGTTTCGATCACTAGTCAATTGCAAACTTTCTCTAGGAGAGAGGAATATTTATAATTCAGCCTTGGATGAGGAGTTTTTTTTAGTAGTATAAAACCGTCTTCATTAGGAGCGCTTTACCCCTCAATGTGAGACTTTTCAGTGCAAATTCAAATTTAATCGAGCTCAAATACGAATACGAACAGTCGAGCACCTGAAAAATTTGGTTGACACATTGAAATTTCCCAGTACATTCCATTTTAATTTTTCCTTTTCCATGTGTAACAAAAATGTTCACATAGTTCTTTATATTTTCCGTTCGTATATACTCCGGTCTATTCTTCATAGGAGCTCACCTAGACCAAAGAGTGTATTTCATGAACCGTATAAGAAATTAGTAAACATTGAGTAGAAGAAAGCAGTTCATACGCTCCAATTTATGGGTCAACATTTAATCAATTATAGAGATTAATATGAAAATTAAATAAGATATTCCAGTATGCTAATGACAACGTAGAGATATTCAAACAGTTGTTCAAAAGTTAGTTTAATTAACAAAGCATAACATCAAAAGATTAAATTTGAATAGTTAAACAAATTAATTTGTTTTTAATGAATTCTATAAAGGTAGTAGTGGAGTGCATGGAATGTTTCCGAAGTTCGGAAACATGAGAGTTCACATAAATTGCTGACACATGGTATAAGTTGAGGGAAAAAATAGTAATATGTACAACTAAATTGTATAGCTCTGAATATCAAATTTCCAATATTTAAATTTAAGTTTCATGACTAACAACAAACCAATAACAATATATCAAGTATCATCCCAACAGGGCAGAATTTGAAGACAAAAGGGGCACCATAAAAGACAGATGTACGTAAATTGAAGCTTCGTCTTCAATTCTTGGACCCGCTTCTGACTATAATGTTATCCACTACCGCCTCGTTTGAAAATTTTCTTGAACACTCATAGAATTGATGTGTTTATAAATATAAATTACATGGCATTACTGGATAAAACTTGTTTTGCGGCCCGGTGGTTTTGGCACTATTCTTAAGCCTTATGTTGCATGTTCGAAACTTGCCACCAATTTGTTTTATGCATTTTTTCAACTGTCTGAGCTGAGGGACGGGGCGCGCTGACCAACTGACCTAAAACAACAAATATGTTTAGAGGAGCCCTTTTAGAATATATCTAAATTTTCAATGTATATACACATATAGTTTTTAATTTTATTTTAACGAAGGCACGTGCCCCCACCATACCATGTGGGTCCGGCTCTGACTCCTATAAGCTACAAGGTATTTCAACGATCTCGAGTAGTAACTATTAAGAAAATTGTATGTTACTGTTAATAAAAATATAAAGGGGTGAGAACTGAGTATGAGGCTCAGAGCAGCAAAACCTGTTGTTGGGTTGGGTGGGTCTGGCCAGAGATTTCTGATGAAGTACCGTCAACTTGAAGAATGAAGATTGATTTAGAGAAAAGTTTTTTTGTTTCTATGTTGAAATAGCGTAGAAGATAAGAAGAGATTAGAGACTCGGGCCTTTTAAATTTAGATTTGTTTTTTAATTAAATGAAAAGGGGGTGGGGTCGGTCCCCTGATGAGGTCACGAGGTGACAAAAAATTAGATTTCAAACGCAGCAAAAAAAATTGACGCGAGAACTATTCATCACCATCTTCAAGTATTAAAATAAAAATGTCCAAATCAAGTCATCGAGTGACATAAAAAAACATAATCGGAATTGAGATCTCTCTCGCAATGGATGGTTGTTGTTCTCTTGGACTGCAGCGTGTGAGTTCGAGAACTCACGTTCTCGCGCTGGGAGTGAAAGTAAGTTGTGCAGATAGACAAGTGCACCAACATGGCATTTGAAAATTATTATTTATTTACTTTAAACTTCATTGTATTGTTAAAACGTCTCCTGAGCTTCATTGTATAGTTAAAACTTGTTAATAATCACGGACTGCATGTCCACAATTCATGTATGATATATTAGATTTGATGAAGAGATTTGAGAGAAGAAGTGGTTTGAGAAGAGAGCATAAGAACGAGAGAGAGAGTATTTGGGAGCAACTGCTCTTCTTCATATATTTTCATTATTAACAAAAGGAGTACAATGTATCCTATATATACACATATATACATCAGCTGCTAACACTTTTGCTAACTAATCAATTAGTCACTAACCATCAATAACTAACTTAATGACTTAATGAAATAATCATCTACCATTATCCTCATGGTACTTTAGTGCACATGTCCAATACTTCTATTTCTCTCTGCTAGGAGTGATGAATATATTCTTCATTCCTAGCTTGGATAATAAGAACTTGTGTTGCCCACGACTGACAACTTTAGTAAACAAGTCTGTTGGCTGCTCAGCAGAAGGTATGTACACTGTATGAATGAGAACAACCATAATCTTCTCCCTAGTGAAGTGACAATCAATATCGATGTGTTTTGTACGTTCGTGAAAACTGGATTGGCAGCAATAAGAATTGCAGAGTGACTGTCAGTATAAACTGGAATGAGCAACTCGACAGATACACCAAACTCCTTATAAAGACCTTCAAGACATACCACTTTAGCTACAGATGCTACCAATGCTCGATATTCAGCCTCAGTTGAGCTTCGGGACACAATGACTTGTTTCTTGGATTTCCACACAATGGGAGATGTCCCAAATAAAACCAAGTAACCAGTAATGGACCTTCTGCTATTGGGGCAGGATCCCCAATCAGCATCACAAAATACCTGCAAACTAGATGAACTAGTTATGCTCAGAAAAACATCAGTTTCTGGTGCATCCTTGATTTATCTAACAATCCTTAGCCCTGCCTCAAGATGAGGCTGTTTAGGAGCCTGCATGAATTGGCTAAGGCACTGAACTAAATAGGAAATGTCTAGCCTGGTATTCGTGAGATAAAGTAACCTGCCAATAAGTCTCCTGTAAACTCCAGGATCCAGAAGCAATGAATCCTTTTGCATAGTGGCAGTCTCAGAAACAGTAGATGCAACAGTGTGTTGATCAAACTCTAAAGTTGTCAATTTCTGATGCATTTCCTTAGGAGAAGGAGATGGCTTAGCCCCTGCCAACCCCATGTCAGATATTAACTCCAATGCATACTTCCTCTGATGCATGACAAATCCTTTATCATTCCTTGCAAATTCAATGCCCACAAAGTATCTATGTTCACCAAGGTCATTTATCTTGAATGCAGATTGCAATGTCTCCTTAGTCGACTGAAGTAAGCCTCTATCATTTCCAGTTAACAGTAGATCATCTACATAAACCAGTACAATGACAATATTTTCATCCTAATGATTGGTAAATAATGAGTAGTCTCTGAGACTCTGTGTAAAACCAGAATTAACCAAAGCTGAGGTTACCTTGATGTCCCATTGCCGGGATGCCTGCTTTAGTCCATATGATCGGTGTATTTTATATACATTTTTTGAGTCATTTTTAGTTAGTATTTTACTCATTTCATTTATGTTTAGTATATTATTAGGGTCGTTTTCCTTTCTTTTGTGTCACAGCGGTCAGAAACAGAGAAATGACGAAAAGGAGATGAAATGAGCACAAAAGAGATGGAATTGCACACTAAAAGGGCCATGAAATGAAGTCTAAGAAGTTTCGGAAATTATAGAGGAGATCCGACGAAGTCCGGACGAGAAAAGGACGACGAAACAGAATCCGCCTGAAAAACGTCACCCGCGGCGCCTGGCAGTAGCGCCGCGGCGCCCAAAGTGCTGAAAGACCCGAGAGTTTCTGATTTTCAGGCGCCGCGGCGCCAGTCTGCAGGGCCGCGGTGCCGATGCGTGATTTATGAAGTCTGGGCCGAATTTGACATATTTTCAGAATCCTAAAGGGATTACTTTTCCTACCTAAAGGGATAACTTTTCCTACCTAAAGTGATAACTTTTCCTACCTTAAAACCCTTACCTAAAAGGATTCTAATAACTTTTCCTACTTACAAATCCTTAACCCTTCACCTAAAGGATTCTTGGTCTATAAATAGTCTCTACATCATTAGAAGAATTCAATTCTCCATTCCACCATTCACCACTCTACATCCATCCTTCCACCAATCCATTTTGTAAATATTCCACAACACAATCCTTGGATGCTAGAAGGCTTGGAGACTCATTCTTAAGTATTTTTCTTTTCTTTTCTTTTCTTTATTTCAGTTTTTATGATGAACCTTGAATTAGTTCTTGTCATGTCAATGGCTAGGAACTAATTCCTTTATAGGGTTTTCCATGTTAAATCACTAGAAACTTATGTTATGAATTGATGCATGTTATGGTTATTCTTCTTCTTGTTGAGATTTATCCAATAATTGCTTTGAATGCTTGGTAATTAATTGATCACTAATTATCATTACTTATATGATTTCTAATCAAACTTCGAAAGGAGGAGGTTGTGAATATGCTGTAAGTTGGGTAGACATATTTTGGATTGGGGATGAAAATACCTCAATTACTTATGTAGCGTTAATGAGAGGCTTAACAACCCTAATGTTACGCATGGCGTGATGCTTAACTAGGTTTTTGGTCTTAATCCTCCTATAGAGTCATCCTTATCACCGAAAGGTAGAAAGGAGCAATACTGGGGTTGAGTGTTTATATAGCCTTAACGGGAGTATAAAACGATTTAGTAAACCTGCTAGCTCCAAAAGAAGAAAATCATAATTCATTGCATTAATAAGTAACATAAGCGGATAGTTGAGGAGACGTGGAAGCCCTATTCCCATCACTACTGAAGTAAACATATAGTTAATTAGCTTTTATAATTGTTAGTTACAAACAACAAAATCAATATCGGTTACCAAATAGATACCAAAAGATAGATAGTTGGTACTTGAACACTAATCCCTGTGGACGATATTCGGTCTTACCAAGACTATATTACTTGTCACGATAACGTGCACTTGCGTTAAAATGTGTGCATCTTTTCGCGCATCACCATATAGTGACTTCATCAACCTACACACCTTGCCATCACCAGAATCTGTGTAAAATCCCTTTGGCAATTGCATAAAAACTTTCTCAAATAGACCACCTTGTAAAAAGGCTGTCACGACCCGAACCTGGACCCGTGACCGGTGCCTTAACCCGGGCACCCTAGTGACACATCATCAGAGAAAACCAGCGGAATGTAAACTCAAGATAAACAACCATTAAGATATAGAATAGTCTAGCCCAAAATGGCTAACCCAAAAGTACATAAACCAAACAGTTACATCCTTAACGAACCAAGTTCTGACAAGACTACAGGCCTCTAAGAATGAATAACACTATGACGGGACAGGGCCCCGTCATGCCCCTGAATGTACAAAATATCAATGACTCCAGGGAGAACCATACCAAAAGTCGAGCCTCCGAAGAAATGGAGCTCCTGACACCTGAGTACAAGATCCTAGGAATGAGGATCTACCACCTGCTTTCTTACCTGCAGATGTAACGCAGCCCCGGCGAAGGGGGTCAGTACACAACGTACCAAGTATGTAAAACTGGAAAATACTGTAGTAATATCATAAGTCCAAAATACACTGAAGTTATAGATAAAACCAAATTATGTAGCACTGTACCTTACTAATAATGAGAGTAACAAGTATACATTTTATAGCATAAAAATAGGAGGCTCATGATCAAAACAGGGTACCTCGCCCGTAGTATCATTAAGCAATTCTACTCCTGGGACTATTTCACCCGCATAGGTCCTGTGGACCCGCATGAGGTCATCCGCCTCGTCATAGGACTATTTCACCCGCATGGGACTATTTCACCCGCATGGATCCTGTGGATCCGCATGAGTACCATCGCTGCACTGCACGGGACTATTTCACCCGCATGGATCCTATGGTCCAGATCCGTATGAGTACAAGCGCCGCACTCGCATCATGGGTAGCAAATCCATGGCATAAATAATAACCCGGGGTTTACCCGTACAATATAAATATATATAACATAGCTCATCCGGCTATTAAACATAACATAAGCACTACCGGCCTATCACATCACAACATAAGCACTACCGGCCTATCATAACTTAAGCAAGTTAAGAATCACCTAACTTCTTATTAATAGT
Source organism: Przewalskia tangutica (assembly GCA_029844215.1). Classification (NCBI taxonomy): domain Eukaryota; kingdom Viridiplantae; phylum Streptophyta; class Magnoliopsida; order Solanales; family Solanaceae; genus Przewalskia; species Przewalskia tangutica. The sequence goes on along the minus strand of CM056735.1, from coordinate 11,136,499 downwards.
ATTAATACATCCTCTCATTTTAGTATACCTAAGGCACGATCATGTCTTTTAGTAAAAATCCGGGAATTTAACCCAAGTATCATGTACCTCTAACCTTTAAAAAAAATAACTCTTTTTATATAAAAATTCCAAGATACTAATCACCATAGTATCAAGTTACGATTTCTTTTCAAAGCAAGTCACATTTCCTTTTAAAACTATCTCAAGCTTCTAAATTAAGTGACTTCATTTCTTGTAAAACCTTAGGCAATTCATGCCTTAAAACCATTTTCCTTCCACAAGTTCAAATCATCAAAACCTTTCTCCATTAAACTTTCACAAACTAATATAACCAACTCCCCATAAAGCCGTTATATTAGAGTTAAACAATAGTAAAACACATTCCCTTAAGTCCAAGGGATTCTTATACTTTTCTTTTAAAACGAAGCAAGTATCAAATACTTATAACAAACGAAGATTTCCAAATCTTGTACGTCTACCGTACTACATAGGTACAACTAATCATGCTCAAGAGATAGGAAAGCTCCACATACCTCTTCGGTCAATCCACAAGCTAAGTCCAATTTACCGCACGTAGTATGTCAACCTAAAATGACCACAATACGTTTATCAAGCTCTAATTACAATGCAGAATTTTTCCAAGTTAAAGTCACCAATTTCCTAAAAAAATGGCGCTTTCCTTTGTTTCTACATACATTGCCACCTTTCCAAGGTCGATTTTTAACGCTCAAATGCCATGTTTAAGGCTCAACAACCAACCAACACCAAGGGGATTACACACCTAAACTTTGGTGTGTAAAAATTCAGCCCCACAAGTTACAACAACTAACCCAACAAGTCTAATGTAGTATTTAGGCAACAACATGCTCATAAAATCCCCCTAACCAATTCTTTCATAATCACACCCCATTTCTTACGCAACTACTCTAAGTGCATTTTTCCAACTACAAGTTCTTCCTATTAAACATGCAACACCCAATACCAACTACAAGAGAAGAAATGTTACCTTAAGTTTTAGCCAAACTTATTCCAACACCTTGCTAGCCTTTTTCTCCAAGAACACCACCACAATAGCACTTCTAAGCTAGTCACAAGCTTCCTTCTTGCCTTTAACTTTTCAGATTTTCTTAGGCTAGAACACTTCTTGAGGTTTTAGAGAGAGGGAGCTGGAGAGAGAGAGAGAGAGTAAAGATGAAAGATGGAAAAGTGACCAAGCCTTGTCAATTATATTGCATGATTCTGAAAATCAGATGGGGGACACTTGTCACCCTCCCATGGCCCTTTTAAAACAAAAATCAGATTTCGAGTTTTTTCGCTTTCGCCCATTTCGCTTCTGCTGGCGCCGCAACTCCCGCGACTCGGATCTTTCGCGCCTCGCTTCCTGGGCCGCGGCTGGAACTTCGCGCCACCGCACTTCACTCGCTTGGCGCATGCCTCGCTCCGCCGCGGCCTGAGGCCCCGAACGTGTTTCTAATTTCTCGCACACCAACCACTGGTATAACAAAGGCATCAGAACATCCATTTGGTATACAATCCAATGCTTGGCTACTGCAATGGATACAACAACTCTGACTGTGGCCATTTTAACCACATGATAGAATGTATTCTGATAGTCAAGCCTCTCCTTCTGATTATACCCTTTTGCAACTAGTCTTGCGTTGAACCTCTCAACCTCCCTAGTAGCCCTGTACTTGATTTTATACACCCATTTTCATCCAATAGCTTTCTTTCCCTTAGGTAGTGTCACCAGTTCCCAGCTCTTGTTCTCTTCCAGGGCCTAAATTTCAGCTTGCATTGCCTCAATCCATTTGGCATCCTTGACAGCCTCCTTATAGTTGCATGATTCTGTAACAGCTGAAGACTTTGCTATAAATGCCTGATAGTTGGAAGAAAGATTAGAGTAATTTAATCCTGCAGAAATAGAATAGAGACAGTTAGTTGATCCTTGTTGTGTGACATAATCCTTGTGTCAAATGGGAGGTCTAATAGCTCCTGTAGATCTTCTCAGGTCTGAATTAGGAATCTGTATATCTGCATCAGGGATCTGCATATCAACATTGTGTGTTATGTGCTGAAAATCAGGAGTGCCACCAATGTCTAAGTTAATACCAACTGTAATCTCACTTGGGTGTACTAAGTCATCATAACCGAATGAATCATGTGTGTGGATAAATATCATTCTATTCTTATCACCATCATTCTTAAAAGGAAAAATATTCTCCATGAAGACTACATCTCTACTTATGAAGACAACTCTATTTTCCAAATCATATAGTTTATATCCCTTTTGGTATGTACCATATCCTAGGTGAACAACTCTTAATGCTCTAGGACTGAATTTATCATGACTAAGGAGATTAGTTGCAAAACATAAACATCCAATCACACATAGATGAGATATTGAAGGGATAGACTTGTATATCATCTCATAAGGAGATATATTCTTAAGAACAGAAGAGGGGATCCTGTTTAGGACATATGTTGCTCCCTCAATACAAAATCCCCAGAATCTATCTGGTATGCATCCTTGAATTTTGATAGCTCTTGCTGTTTCCAAGATATGTCTATGTTTCCTCTCAACCACTCCATTCTGCTGAGGAGTGTAGGGGCAGGAACTTTCATGTACTACCTCATGCTGTTGAAATAGTTTTTTGCAATTATTATTGAAGAACTCAGTACCATTATCTGACCTTACTGCTTTAATCTTTGCACCAAACTGTGTGTTCACTGTGATGAAGAAATTCTCCAGTAAATTGAACACATCATACTTCCGTCTCATAAAAAAAACATGTTTATCTAGAATAATCATCCACAATTGTAAGGAAATATCTCATTCCATTATACGTGTCAACTCTATAAGGTCCCCATACATCCATGTGCAATAATTGAAAATGATTAGATGTTCTAGTAGAGCTAATAGGAAATGACACTCTAGTCTGTCTTGCTAGAGGGCATATTTCACAGTTATGTAATGTAAAAGAACTATCATTCTGAAAACAAGGTATTTTCTTCAACACATTTAGTGGAACATGACACATTCTCTAATGTCATATTGTTGCATAAGTCTTCTGAGTTGTTGCAAGACATTGGTGTAGATTCCTTCCCTTATTCTGCTTGTCCAAGCATAGCATATACAATTCATCCTCTTCAGTACCAATTGCCCTCACCTTCTCAGATGAGAGATCATGAAATACACAACATGTGGGAAAGAAGGTAACACTACAGTTCAGTAACCCTAGAGACTGACATCAAATTGAACTGAAAAGTTGGAACACAAAGAACATCTTTTAGGAAATCACCTCCTCCCATGTGATAATCACCTATGTGTGATATCTTAGTAGACTCCCCAGTAGGTAACTGCACTTGACCTGCACTTTCTGTCAAATACTTATTATGTAAATCTTGTTGATTACCAACCATATGATTGATGACTCCTGAATCTACTATCCATTTTATTAATGTATGTGTGTCTACATTACAGATACCTACCATATTAGCCACAATGTTATTTGTCCTTCCAGATTCTAACTGATTAAGTAAGTTGAGTAGTTGTTGATGTTGCAGAGGTGTGAACTGATGTAATCCTATTTATCTTTCTGCAACAGTCTGATCTTTGTGATTCTCCATAGGTTGTGGTTGATATTGACATGTTGTTCCTTGTCCAGTGTCCTCATAAACGAAACCACATTGAGTTACCATATTCACCTTCTTTGTCTTGCCCCTGGAGTCATTTGGATAACCATTCAACCTGTAGCAATATCTGTGTACATGTCCTGTCTTGCCACGATATGTACATTTTTTCAGCTTGTTGCAGTCTACCTTCATATGACCCTTTGTATGACAAAAATCACACACCACATTTGGATTGCATGACCTCATTTGTCTATAAGCTTCATTCCCATGATTATCTGCAGCAGTGAACATTGCAGAGGAATCACCTACATCATGTACACCCCTCTGACTTGTCCCAGTTAGGCATCTCTAACTCTAAATCAGGACATAAACTTGGTTTAGGTTAGGCATTTGATGCATCAATAGTACTTGACTACTCACATGGCCATAACTGTCATTAAGCCCCATTAAGAATTGCAGCATCCTATGATATTGAAGATGATATACAAAGTCCTTGGACTTGAGCACAACAGTTTGATATAGACATGATAGAGTCATATTCATCCCATAAGTCCTTGAGCCTTGTGTAGTACACAAACACAAGATGTGTTCCCTGTCGTAGTGTGAATATATCCTTATGTAACTGAAAAGCTTTAGAGTTGTTGACCTTATCGAATCTGTCTCGCAAATTCTTCCATATCAAGTGTGAATCTGAGTTAAACATCATTCCATTCAACAACCTTTTACTCACATTCCCCATTAGCCATGATACTACGATGGCATTACATCTCTCCTATAGATGTGCGAGCATTACAGTGAAGTCTTCTTTCTTCATTGTTCCCTCAACAAAATCAATCTTATTCTTCCCTAATATTGTCATCTTCATTTCCCTACTCCATAGGGTATAGTTGTCCATCCCTACAAGTGTGATCCCGACTGACAGTGAACCAGGAGCATCAGATGGATATAGATACGGTGGATGATTGTGGTCAATATTAACAACTGATTCAAATCCATTAGATGACATTCCTTTAATACTTCTCATACTTCCTTCAACACAGATATAATATTGCAGATGAATGTCTAATCAAGGTGTTATACACACATGCAACTAGATCAATAGATGTGAGTAGTCCACACACATGCAACTAGACTACCAATGCGATAAAGAGATCCTCGATCAAATTGGATCAACAGATGCGAACAAAAAATTGACCAACAAATCAACTGAAATTGATACTTCTTCTTGCCGATTTTGTGTCACTCGCAACAAAATCGATCAATACACAACAAAAAATTACCTCAACAGTAGTACCTATCCAGTTCGCGTCTTGATCAGCTCGATATCTTCATCAAACTATCCCACGAATGCGCTGAAAACCTTGGGCTCTGATATCATGTTAATGATCACGCACTGCATGTCGATAATTCATGTATGATAAGTTAGATTTGATGAAAAGATTTGAGAGAAGAATAAGTGGTTATGAGAAGAGAGCATAAGAACGAGAGAGAGAGTATTTGGGAGCAACTGCTATTCTTCAGATATTTTCATTATTAACAAAAGGAGTACAATGTATCCTATATATTCACTTCTATACATCAGCTGCTAACACTTTTGCTAACTAATCAATTAGTCACTAACCACCAATAACTAACTTAATGACTTAATGAAATAATCATCTACCATGATCTTCGTGGTACTTTAGTGCACATGTTCAATACTTCTACAAAACTTCATTTGAAAATTATTATTTATTTACTTTAAACGTCATTGTATAGTTAAAACTTCATTGTATACACTCGTCGCGCCGATAAGAGCGTCTCTTTTTTGTCAACTGACAAATTGTGTATACAGATCATGTCTCCTGAGCTTGATTTTAGAAGCTCTTTCTGCTGAGTAACGTCGATTCCTTCTTTGGAAGCAAGAAGTTGGTAGCGTCGATTTTTTATCCGCTGGCATTTGTATTGTTAACAACATATACATTTGCAGCATCAAATTTCTAACAATGGCTTATACACGCAGAAATATATGTACAAACACGTACAAGTCAAAACGTAATATATAGTTCTGGACTTATGGCTATGCCATTAACATACAACTTTTGTGCAACTCTTCAAATTCCTTCATCATTTCCCTCAACTAAGTTTATAAGTTCATTAAAAAATGCAGAAGCAGATAATGCAACACCGGAAAAGGGAAAATCTTGAGTAGGTTTTTTAACAAGCAACAACACACGAATGAGCAACCCATCAAGTTGCTTATCCAGATTGAAGGAACAATCTGTTCAAATTTTTATTTCACTTGTAGTTTAACGTTAAGTTGTCAGTCAAATTATCCCACATATTGATTTTTTTTTTCATGTTGCAGTTTCTGTTATGTTGTTCCTTTCTTGAAGCTACCTGTTCGAATAACAAGTCTGTAATTTTTTCTTTCAGTTGCTGATAAACTAAAGTAGAAAATGAGATAGAAGCGACTGTGCAATAAAACTCTTCTTCTTCTTCATCCAACCATTTGGTTATAAATAATTTCAAAGAAGTTGGTTGCTGACAAAAAGTTATGGCTTATCGTTGAGCTCTTTCTTATTTATTTTATGATTATGTGCGACTCCACACTCAGTTTATATTGCATTAGCATGTATAATTGTTGTACTTACCTCAACATACTTAATATTATTCACATAAAAAGTCATCACTTTCAAACTCAGTTACCGAGTGCACGTACCCTCCCACTGCTCCAAGTGGGTCCGGTCGAGTACCCAGATCTTACCCCTACTATATCTTAACAGATAGAGATGATGTTTCCAATAGACCATTGACTCAAGTAAAACAGAAATCACATCAAGATAGCAAAAAAAGCAGAAGATACAACAAATAATAGAAAACTAAGAATAAGAAACATACTAATACTAAAATAAAGATACAAGAAAATGATGAAAATAATAAAAAAATTCATGACTAAATTATAATTATCATTTTAAAATAGGTGAAGTTAATTGTGAAAAGTGGTGAAAGTTCAATTTTTAGGTATAAGTTACTACTACTACTTTTTCAAATTACCTTTCCATTTTTCCTACTGTAATAACTTAGTGGCCGTTTGGTTGGGCTTTTGAATTTGTCAAAAGTGCTTTTGGAAGGCCAAAAAAACTTTTGGCAAAAAATTGGAGTGTTTGGTTCAAAATTGAAAAAATGTTTTTGGCTTTCAAAAACACTTTTAGTCTCTATTTCCAAGAGGTTGCTTTTGCTTATTTTTAAGCCAACAACACTTTTTTTATTGACAACGAAACACCTAACAACTTTTTGATGAAAAGTTCTACTTGAAAAACTCTACTTCTAAAGTTCTTTTTAATAAGTTGTACCAAACTGACCCTTAGTTAGGAACAATTCTCATACATCTCTACAATTTTCAAAGAATTTAGAAAATAGCTCCAGCACAGTAAACTGGACTCGACCACATGCAATCGGAACCCAAACGCAAATTAATTCCAATTCATAGAACTTCCCGGGTTCCGCCTTGTGTATATAAACGAATAACAACTCTGTTATACAATTCATATTTCAAACTCACGCGAAACACCACCATTTCTCTATCCTTTCAGTAAATATTTCAAATTTCCAATCACCGAAAATGCTTGCATTTAAGTAATCTATACGGTTCCTTATATCTCTTTATATTTACGATTATCTTATAGTTCTGATATAATGTGATGTGTATAATGATGTGTTTATTGATTGATTTCAATTTTCAGACCTGAAGAACAATTACAGCTCGTTGAACGTGAAGAGATCGACGATGAAGAAGACTTGTTCGAAGCTATTGATAAACGTAATAATATCATTTTCATTTCCGTTGCGAAATTATAATAATTCTTCATTTTCAGCTTCGTTAAGTAAACACTGTATTCTCGTTGTTTAAATTCAAAAATTTCATTATACTTTACTGTTTGATTTGTGTTCGTTAATTAATGAAAGTTATGGCTCTAGATTAGTTCTTAGTACTCTGTTTTTCAGTTTGGCTAAATACACTGTGTTTTAGAGTACGATATTCATATTTTTCATTAAAAAATAACAGCAACTTCGTTTAGCTTCGATATTCGTGCTATTTTACTGTAGATCTGTTCGCAGTGATAGTTTACTGTAGATATGTTTGTCGTAGATCTTCGAAATCAATAGAAAATCAACAGAAACTTTGTTCGCAGTGATATATTGTGTTTTTCTATGAAGTAGTTTAGTACAGATCTTTTATGTATATATATTTGATGTTTACTCGTGATTCAAGCTACTTGTTCAAATATTCCATCGATGCTAGCTGTGTTTGTGTGTGTTTGCTGACCTTATTTTTGTAGAGAATTGTCACGGTTTTCGGTTTCGATTCTTCTTTTATAATCGAGATATATAATTTTCATATGCATCAGAAAATATTTGGCTGTAGTTTGGAGTACAATATATCTGGATCTCTCCGACTCCAAAAATCAGATGAACTTAGTTTAATTTAAGAAAATTCACTGCGCTCTGTATTTCTCTTCGTTAATTCATAAAATTCTGGCTCCAAATCAGCTGATTGCACGATGTATGTATATTATAGTAACTGGTTTATGCTCATTATTTTTATCTAGTTATCCTAATATTTTTCCATCAGTGCCTAGTGTGTCTATGTGGTTTGATCTCATCATTGTAGCATAATTTGCACTGCTTCAATTTTTCTTCTGTTTGTGAGATTTTCATCGTGTTCGTGTGTATCATGATCCATTTGATATGTTATGAATGTATTAGTAATCTCATTGACTCTGTGTTAGGAAAGTAACAAACTCAAATTTGTAGTATTATGTTCATCCTGATATCTTCTGTTCAATAGGTGGTTATCTCCTCGAACTTATACAATTGAATGTAAAATACAATTCAGATCTTAAACTGGAATGATGAAGTATAGTTTCAGTTTTCGATATCAAATACAAATTCATGTAGAATTCTGATGAACTTCCTTCAAGGATTAAAAGTTGAATCAGCGAGGTTTGTTTAACATGGCGAGTCATTGATGCAGTGATCTCTCATGGAATTAATGCTGGGGACGTGAAGAAGCTGCAGGATGCAGGTATCTACACCTGCAATGGCCTGATGATGCACACGAAGAAGGTGAAAAGAAAAAATAATTCGTGTTATTATCCACAAAGTGCTACTTTATACTTCCGTTCTTAATTACTGTTTCTAATAAGTATCAATTTTATCTTGTTTCCAGAACTTGACTGGGATTAAAGGGTTATCCGAGGCAAAAGTTGACAAGATCTGTGAAGCAGCTGAGAAGATAGTGGTTAGATATTTATGTTCTGATAGATATTCCTGTTTATGATACCTTCATCTGTTTCTGCTGTTACTAACTTTCTCTTTTCGTAATCCTTGCAGAATTTCGGCTATATTACTGGGAGTGATGCTCTACTCAAAGTATACATTTTTTTTTTGTAATTCCATTTTATGCATGATTCTATTATACGTTAGTAATCCATTGAAGTCACTCAATAATTAAATAGGATCAGGCTCAAATGGAATGAAATCACTGTTTCTGTTTTTCTTTCCATCCACTTTCCTTCTTCTGCTTGTGGCATTTTAGAAAGTGCAAAGTCCTATTTGAGCCTTACATGAAAAGATGCCTGAATAGTGAATATTACATGTTTGTTACAGAGGAAGCAAGTAGTTCGCATCACAACCGGAAGCCAGGCACTGGATGAACTCTTGGGAGGTAAACATTTTGGTCCTATATGATTGAACCCTGAATGCTTTTTCTTTATACAGAAAGCGCCCGTGAATCTGATTGTTCTTTATTTTCTGTCTGAAATTTTGAAGGAGGGATAGAAACTTCAGCAATCACTGAAGCTTTTGGTGAATTCAGGTAAGAATCAACTGACTATTGTTTTAGCTTTGCGGTAGAAGCATTATTAGAATTTTTGTCATCTAACTTTAATGAATGAACTATTTATTCAGATCTGGAAAGACACAACTTGCTCATACTCTATGTGTCTCTACTCAGGTTCACCTCTGATCTTAATCAGAAGCAATGAACTATCTTGACCATCTAGATTACTCCTTATCTTTTATATGCTTTACACTTAAATCATGGTATCATCCGGAATTTTACAAGATTGTCAATTCATTTGTCTGATTATTGCAGCTTCCTACTAGTATGAAGGGAGGGAATGGAAAGGTGGCTTACATTGACACGGAGGGAACATTGTATCCTTGCTAATATTTCCTTACTCTTATGGCTTGAGAATTCAAACAAGCACCTATCAGTTTCTTCATGAAGTAGCAGCTGTAGAAACTCAAGAGAATGCTTCCCTTCCATTTTATCTTCTTTTTTTTTCCTCAACTAAGTGTAATATAGTCGGCCAGACCGTGTTGTACCCATTGCTGAAAGATTTGGAATGGATGCAGGAGCAGTTCTTGACAATGTAAAGGATCTTTTATACCCTCATTTAATGATCTACCACCCTTTGTTTAGTTTACTGATTTCTCAGCTGATTTTCTTATCATGTGAAATTCACCAGATCATTTATGCTCGTGCATACACATATGAACATCAGTACAACCTGCTTCTTGGTCTGGCAGCAAAAATGGCTGAAGAGCCTTTCAGACTTCTGGTAACATCCACAACTTCCGGCTATCATGAATAAGACCATTACTGATGGCAGTTTTCTCATATACTGAACTTTTACTTGCAGATTGTTGACTCTGTGATCGCTTTGTTTCGAGTGGATTTCACTGGAAGAGGAGAGCTTGCAGATCGTCAGGTATAACTAAAATACACAACATGATATTTGTTTTGTTAAGTTCCTATCTCTTGATGTTTTTCTTTGTGTTAAGAAGAGCCTGCAATCACCTGTTCTGAGACGCTTTCTTTTGAATGCTTACGCCTTCTTGCCATTTCCAGCAAAAGTTGGCTCAGATGCTGTCCCGATTGATAAAGATAGCTGAGGAGTTTAATGTTGCTGTGTACATGACCAATCAAGGTAGGCAATCCAACCTTGCGCAGTTGTACAAAATGTTGATATGTTTAGAGTTAAAGCAGAAGGAATAAGTGTATAGATACACTGCTACTTAAGTGTAGATGTAAATGGATTTGACTCCAAAAATTCCTATTCAATACTCTTTGCATGACACACTTTCCAAACAGCTTAACAAACTTTCCTTTTATGTTACTGTATATTGATTGCCTTTCTCTACGTTGAAACTCTACGCATGCTAACACAAGTGATTGGATTTGTGAATGCAGTTATAGCTGATCCAGGCGGTGGTGTGTTCATATCAGATCCAAAAAAACCAGCAGGAGGTCATGTCCTTGCTCATGCAGCAACCATAAGACTAATGTTCAGGAAGGGCAAAGGAGAACAGCGTGTCTGCAAGGTGTATGATGCACCAAATCTTCCAGAGGCTGAAGCAATATCCTTTTCTTATTATATTAGTTTTTCTATCGCGTCTCACTGTGATTATAAAATACAGAGACAAAAAGACCCCCCCCCCCCGTATATCTGTGATTGGTGCATCTCTTCTTTCCACTGAGTCGAGATTAGTGCAGTGTTAAACTAGATACTTCAGTTATTTAAGTTTCCTTGACGAAAAACACGTCTTCCAGATAACACAAGGAGGAATTGCAGATGCTAAGGACTGAAGATCAGCTAGGACCAAAACCGAGATCAACTAGGACTTCCTATCTGCTGAAGCAGGAGCTGCTTATGCTTTCTTACCGCTTTTATATTCTGATGTTTACCTTTTTTTGTTAGCCATAATATTACTTCAGTCTAGAATGAAGAAGTTTGTAAGGCACTGTTTTCTTACACCTATCGTGGTTGCGGCAGTGGTATCACTATTACAGTTAGTTTCTAGATCTTAGAAGACGAGACAATCTTAACAGTCTAATTGTCTTGTATTATTAAGGCGATTCACAAAATGTTGACATACAATAGCAATAATAGACTTATGCTTGTGTTGGCAGTCTCGGTTAGCAATTTTAGTCCTAATAGACTTATCGTGTATAACACTACTCACTAGTGCTAAGTGCTTAGTTTTGCTTTTTTTGCAATGATGAAAATTGCTCTAGACAGCTCACTACGTTTTAAGATACGACTGTCTTTTGCCTTCCAGGCAGCACAACTTGTGGGTGTACAACCTCAATGCACAGGGAAACAGATACCTGTCTATCAATGTTTCTTATTAGCAACAAACATTTGCCAGCCAGCATGTATGTGAAATGTGCCAATATTAGCTAACCATTTCAGATAATATGGAAAATGCAAGGGTAAAGGAAAATGGAAGCGCCAAATGCGCATACAACATAAGCAAAGCCCCTGTATCAAAGACTGTTATTTAGAGTAGGTGTCTTCCAGCCAAGAAAATGGCCTAATTCAATGTACGACATAGAAAGTCACATGCATTAGTAGTCATATGAAATATCTTTCCTCACTTTTTAACATTTCTCTACAAACCATAAAGCTCATTGCAATAGAGAAGTTATCAACGAGTTGATAATAGAAAGAGTTGGCAATAACAGATAGAAGGCCAACTAATAACGAAGTCTTCATGGTGATGAAAACAGCAGTCAGCTTAGTAGTGTTGGGACCAGTTAGCAGCACTCCCCACTCTGGGCATGCCTGAGTCCACCTTCTTAGACTCTGCGTCCACCTTAAAAGTTGCACCGCACACCTCGCCTGAGCTGTCCACCCTAGGTACTGATTTCAACTCGTTACGTGGGTGCTCATAACTCCTCAAGCCACCAGAAGATGTGAAAAAGCATCCTGAAGTAGCAAACAAGACATGACACATTAAGTATTTTGTCAAAGATTTAAAAGTAGATCACCGGACATTGAGGATCATGAAATAGAAACAAAACAATAAACATAAAACACATGGTGTTAAAAAATTAAATCCAGAAATGCTACTTAAGGGTGGAGGACGGGAAAAACCAATTTCGAGAAAGTGTATGAGAAGCATATGACACAGAGCCAAACCACAGGTAATATGTCAAGTGTCAACCTGAATTTATGAATCCCATCCCATTGACTGATATATGAATAAGCATCTCATAGTCTTGCCACGTGAAACCACCTACCTCTGCCTAATCTTAACCTCATTATCACCCAGAAACGGAAATGAAAAGTTACACAAAGATAACTATTTGCAAAATAGAAGAGGTCTCAATGGATCCAGCAAAGGTCAAATCATTTGATTATATTCTTGATCATCAAAAACTGTATACTGGTTATCTATTTTCCGATATGGCTTAGCCTTCAAAGAGCATATCTATCAATTTCGATCATCTTACAGATGAGCTCAGCCCATTGTTTTCCCTTGTCAAAAGAAGTTCCGTTACTGATTACTCATCCTAACAGAAAGAAGAAATACTATGTACAATTTGTAGGTTCCAGGACCTTTTCCTTCAAATTTCAAAAGCAAAGAAGTTCATGGAATTACCTTTGGGAAATGGTGCAAAGGATTTCCCACAGCCTTGCTTCACAATGTCAGCATCATCTGAGAGAACTAGGTGGCCTTCAGAATCGGTACCCCAGAAGAAGGGCACATTTCCATCAACATCCTAAAACAATGAAACTGTGCCTTTAAGCCAAGATCGACAATATCAAGATAAGTCAAGATCAAGGCAAAGTGATAAAGAACACTTACAGAAGCTAGAAAGGTAGCCTTCGAAGAGCTATCATAAAGAATGAACGCAAACTTTCCATGAATATCTTTCACAACTTGATCTGGAGGATAAGGACCTCTATCCCTCAAAGTCCTGTAAGCCTCAATAACAATGATCACTTCGTTTGCTGTCTTGTTTAGCCCATATTGTTGCTTAAGATCAGCTACATTCTCGATATGGCCTTGAAACATGCAGAAAATGTCATCCACAACAGCGAACAACCTACAAGAAACAGAGCATTGATGATATCAGTGTGCGATCATCCAATTAACTTTATCCGTACAAGTTCATCATACCATTACATACATATAAAATGCAAAAACACTTGACAAAATCGCTAGCTTGTATTAGGTCCCAAAGAAGGTAACACATTGTCTTAAAACTGACAAGGTTTTCCATCTAAAATGAAGAGAAATATTCTAACTGAAAGAAAAAAACACTACCACAGAACCAAGACAATGAACTACAAGCAAAGTCATCCATATGCTCGACACCCCTGATTTCACCTCCCATAAAAAGCTCAACACCGTTTTTTTTTTCTGCTGCCACAAACACCATCAACCTCACCTTAAGCCTTTGACTTACAAATTCAAAATTGCACTTGTAAAAGTTATCTATAGATTGGTTGGATAACATTACTATCAATAAGAAGTTAGTCTACTATAATGACATTATTCTGATTTCTGAGGCTAAATATGTATCAAGAAAATGTGATTTGGTTAAAATAAATAAATCTAAGTTTCTAAAAATAAAAAATCAAAAGAGGGGAAATTAGTCATGGAATCTAGAATGGTGGAAATGAATGTACAAGTGAAATAATAGGTTTCCTCGAACATGTCATAGTACGAGGAGCTTTTACACAAATTAGTACTCATACAGAAAGCTTAACAAAATTTGAAGCATATGACCACACTATCACATTCCAATTCCAAGATTCACTATGAAAAAAAAAACTAAAAAAGATATGATATCACAGCAACACAAGAACACAAAATCAACTGTTGACCATAAAAAAATAATTAAACATTAATAAAACAGATCGCGGTTTTCCCATAAGAAGAGAAAATGGGGTTAGACAAAAGCAGATTTCAAAAAGAGGGTATAAATTTGAATCTAAGAAGTAAGAACACAAAGTCAACGTGTTACCCGGAAATGAAAACAATCAATCTATATATCTACACATGTACTACTATATAAAATAATCTCTGTGCATATAAAAAGCAGATCTTGTTTTCCTACTGTACCAAATATAACAAGAAGAATCACGGGATCTTAATAGCTCATTTGGTTTGCTACATGAACTGTTGATTCTCCACCTTGAAATCTCCTCTCCGTTTAACCTTCCCCTACCACCTATGTAATAAAACAATTGAAAAGAAACAAAACAAAACAAGAATCACGGGATCTTAATAGCTCAGTTGGTTCGCTACATAAACTTTCACAAGGTTCGATTCCCACCTTGAAATCTCCTCCCCCGTTTAACCTTCCCTACCACCTATGTAATAAAACAATTGAAAAGAAACAAAACAAAACAAGAATCACGGGGATGATAGTGGGTCAGTTGGTTCAAGACATGAACTTTCGCCTTATTGGTCAGATTTGACTCCCATCTTAGAATCCCCTACCCCTATATAAAAAAAAAACAAGAATCACTGCAAAATCAGACAGATGAAAGAATAAAGCAAAACAAAATCATAATTAGGACCTGGGAAGAAGAGGGTTTTGGCTATCAGATGAGTAAGCCAAGAATCCAGCAGAGCCAAGGTTGATAGTGACTGAACCAGAATGGGCTGAAGAGAAACGTTGTGCCAAGAAACCATCTTTAGCAGAAACAGCAGTGTCGTTATTCGGGCTTTGAAGGGCTTCTGGGCTTTTAGCCACAGATTTGTCAAAAACTGCTAGCATTTTCTGACACGATCCAAAGCTTGGTTTCAGTGATTGGGTTCTCAAAATGATGATGACGATCAATGGGGTTCAAATAGTTTGTTTGCACTTTCAATGGAGGAGAAGGATTTTTTCTTTTCTTGGATTGCCATAAATGCCCTTTCTTAAAAAAAAAATTACTCCGTAACAAGCAATAATACGTAATATTGTTAGAATAATTTAAATATTTGTATTTTTCCCCCTTTTTTAAACGGTTGTGAAATGCGTTATTTGACTCCAAGGTTTATCGAAAACAACATCTCTATTTCTACAAAGTAAGAATAAAATCGGCATACATTTCACCCTCCCTATATCCTAATTCTTACTTATATAATTACATTAAATATGTTATTGGAATTTAACTATTTATAAATTAGGTTTTTTTTTTTTGCGTATTACAAATTTATGTAAAAATTGCACTCGAAAATTCTAAGGAGATCTTCTTTTTTAGATTTAAGAAGAAAAGTTGGAAATTTATAAAGAAAGTGATATCTTTTGTTTAATTATTTGAATACAAGAAAATAATTTTATAAAAATCTGATGTATTTTATTTATAAATATCTTATATTCAAATTGATGTCTATGCGAGAAAGGTCATATCTCTCTCAAACTTATATGGTCAATAATGTAATTATATTTATTTTCTTTTTATAGGTTTGTAAAACTATATAATATGTTTAGAATTTACTATAAAATTGGGTTTCATTCATTCAGAAGTCAGAACTAGTTAAATCTACTACTATTTGTATATTTTTAAAATAAATTATTCATGTCTGCTGGACTAAATAATTCTAGTTACGAAAATTTTCAAATAGTATAGGTATTTATTAATCTAAAACCAAAATATGAGAATTATAATTATTGTACATTAGGCTACGAATATATGTACTTATACTCCAATAAAAATATTATCCTAAATTGGAATATTATTCTTTCGGCCCATATTTTTTCCTATGTGTAGTATTATTGTTGAGTATGTCTAAAAAATGGAAAAATAATTTTAAAAAATGTCCTACTCATCAGCACGTAAGGAAGTTGAACATGTGACTATGAAAGTCAACAGTCAATATCCAGAAATATTAGAGGGGTATCTTCGTAAATTCATACTTTATAAAAATTGAGGTGTTTATCCAAAGGAGCACTCATTGCGTGGCCATGATACTGTTACTGACAAGTAGGGGTGGCAATGGGTAGGTTAGGGCGGGTTAGGGCGAGACAAACCTTGATTTGGTAAGATGTTAATCCGTTCTGTCTTATTTAGTTTTTAAAAAAAAATTGTTCTGCTCTGCCCCGTTAAGCCCCGTCCTATTTATGTTTATGAAACAAGACACAAACTTAAAAACAGTCATAACTTCTTATCCGTAAGTCGGATTAATCCCCATAAAATATCAAACTGTCGAGAACATAGAAAACTAGAACTGTTATTCAGCATAAACTTTCAGATTCTCTATGGATTTGTACATTTTTTACATTATACATTCTGCCCTTCCAAATTTCGGTTGATCCGAGACAAAAAAAATTTAAATAGTGATAACTTTCAAATCGTAAGTAGGAATTATCCCCGTAAAGTCTCAAACTGTCGATAACATAGTAATCTAGAACTTTTATTCAGAACAAATTTTCAGATTATTTATCGATTTATACAGTTTTTACGTTATACATTCTGCCCTTTCAGATTTCGTTTGATCCGAGACAGAAACTTTAAACAGTGATAAATTTTAAATCGTAAGTCGGATTAATCCCCGTAAAGTCTTAATATGACCGTAACAGAAATATGTACAACTCTATAAAATTTTATCCAATTCTAACAAGTACAACCCATCATAACAGATTATAATTTCACAATCCAAACTAGTTAGAATTTTCTAAAAATTATAACCTATTAACTGCCCTGACTTATTTAGAATTTTTAAAAAATGTGTTTTGCCTTGTCCCGTTTAAGCATTGCTCTGCCCTGCCCCGTTTAACGTTTGACCTGTCCTACCCCGCACTGCTCTGCCCCATTTGCCATTCCTACTGACAAGATATTAAAATCTTAATACTACTATTTATGTTATTATATTGGATAATTAACTCCTTTTTTTTCAAAGTATTACTCCCCCTGTCTCAAATTATTTCTCATTTTTTTTATTTATATAACTTTTAAAAAATATTAATTTAGAGAAGTCATCTACTTTACTCTTATTTATATCTAAGTTGTAATTTTTTTCAATTAAATATTTACTTTATTTATGTGTCATCTATATTAATGATAAATAATAAATAAAAATAAAAATTAATTATATATAAATTTTTAAAACGATAGATAATTTGAGATAACTATTTTAATAATCACCATAAATATTTGAGATGCATGTATTTCCTTGAATAAATAGAAATGTGACGTGGTATCTAATATGTGGATAGGTTTGGACCATTCTAGAAGGAGAAACCAATGGAGATTTGGACCAATAAGATCCTTGTTTTAATTGTCCTTATTTAAGAAATTTGTGCAAAAATAACGTTAGACGTTACACATGGGAAACTAAAATATTACGTTTTCACAAGTTAGGCAGGGGGGGGGGGGGACAAACTTTAATACAATTGTTATTCTTACTATTTTGTTAAATTGTTCATAAATTTTGCTGATAAAATTTATTTATGTTGTTCAATTCACAAGTTTTGCTATAATGACGAGGTTGGAATTGTTTTCATTATATTTATCTTGTTAAATTATTTATAAGTATTGTAAGATTAACAAAGCTAGTATGTTGTTCAATTTATCACTAGTTTTGATACGTTAGCGAGACTTTGAACTATTTTTATTCTAATTGAACTGTTATACAGTTCACTAATCGTGTCTGATTGACAAAATTATATGTTAGCTCAAATGCTCACTAGTTTTGTTGAACTGAGGATCTTATGTTGGAATTGAAATTTGTTGGTAAATTGTTCAATATCGCTTTCTGCTCCCTCAAATAAGATTTCATTGTAATTGTAGTTGTCTTTTTCATTGATTTCTGTTTGACCGCACCTTCTCCGCTCCGCTCTAATCTAATCTCTAAATAAAATTGTAATCTCCAAACTGTCTCCCGCCAATGAGTGTCTGTGCTCTCCTATTTGAAACCTTCTAGCACAAAAAACACTTTCAGAAGCTGTAGATGACGCTTGAATATTCAACACATCTCGGACCACATTTGATAGAGTCGGAAATGTGTTTTGATTCTCCCTTCAGTATTTTAGCAAGTCTTCACGTCCATTTTCATTAGCAATTGATTCGAACAGTACAACACCCTGCAAAACATAAACATCAAACTTGTTAATTTGTGAAGCACTTGAACCACTATACATTCTATTTCGAAGGTCTTGAATGAAGCAGAAACCACATGTTTTTATAAGGTTGAAGTGAAGAAGATAGTACAGAAGTCGGTTGATTATTTGCACATACATAGTTTTGCATTATGTTTGTATGCTAGAGATAACATGTTCTTTAGTTGGTTCTGTTTCAAGTATTTCTAGGCATTCATAAATCGTTTTAATAAGGGCATTACAACCGTCTACTTTAATAATATGATTTAATACATCACCAATAAAATAAATAGTGGGTAAAAAAAATTTACAATCGTTTTTGTAATAGCTGGAGCGTAAGTTGGTTTTTTTATATTCATTAAATAACAAAAATATTAGAGTTATATAAAATAACATATATGAAATAGAAGGATAATAAATACCAGAAAATTCCTTAGTAGCTAGAAATTTTTTCTCTAAGAATACAATAAGTTCCCAAAATTTATTCCAATCATCATCTACAAGCATATTCGAAGGATTTTGATTATGAGCGTTAAATACTAAAGTTAAGGTCTTCTATACTCGTGAGCAACAACTAATTGTACCGACTCAGAAAGCATTTGCACACCCGTTTTTTCAGCCAAGTATTAGTTATATCTTGCTCTGTGATCCTTTTCCACATGTCTCATTAAACCTCCTGTCCCACCTTGACATTTTCCAATTTTAAATTTATAAACTTCGCGATAAATTTTATAAATAGCTAGTTGATTAGTAATATCTCTTTCAAAAAAATCTCATGCAGGTGATTTTAATTTTCGTTGTTTTTGGCCTCTTCTAATACTAGGAGGAATATGAGGGATTTCAGTTTCAGCCTGAGACTCAGTCTGAGCCTGAAATGGAGCTGCACTAGTGGGTGTGTTATCTAAATTATCTTCTAATTCATTTTCTAAATCATAGTTTGGTTCAGTAGTTGGAGATGCAGAATATACCTCATGATCTAATGATTGCATATTTGTATTAATATCAACATTAAAAAGTTCAGTTTCATCTACATGAGTGAAATTATCATAATTAGGATTACTAGAAGATGCACTTTTACCTCGTTCCATTATAATTATGCAAATAAAGAATTAAAGTTAAGAAAATTAAGTATGATAATTAAAATTAAATAATAATAATTTAAATAAAAGAAGAAATGTGTGTACCAAACACCGACGTAACGTCGACGTGTAATCGAGGTTGAAAATTGAAACTTTGCTCGATGATCCTCAAGCTAGTTGCCAACTTCACTCCCAATTTTTAAACTTTGATAGAAATTAGCAAAATAAAATATAATATTTAGTGTGCAATTTAGACGTGTAGAGAGAGAGAGAGAGATTAGAGAGATAGGAAGATTTGTGAGAAAAATGAAGAGAAAAATGAGGTATTTATAGTTAAGAAATAGGGTTAATATATAAATATACTAACTTAGGGGTTAAAAATAAATATTAAGGGGGGTATGAGGGTTTATGGGGGCCAAAATGATTGTTTGTAGCCGTTGCCAACAACTAGAATTGTAAATGGTCGTTTGTGCAATGACTACTTTCAAACGTGACAGGTCGGGGCGGGATCGGGTCGGAACGGGATAGGCGGAACATGTGCTTGTCCCATATCAATTTCAAACCCGACTAGAGTCAATCCTCATCCCCTAATTTATCCAGCGAAATTGGGACAGACGGCAGACCGGGCGCGGAGCGGGTTGTCCTACCACCGGCGCCTTGGTTTCAACTAAGGTCGTTTCGGGCGTATACCGACTCGACCACCCCGCCCCGACCGCATCAGACTCAGGTGACGATACCGAGAAAAAACCCCAACCCCGCCCCAGCCCCAACCCCACCCCGACCCTTCCCCACCCTATCCGACCCCTACTAGCCGTTGCATAACACCTTTGTACTAATTTGGCCGTTGTGCAACGGCCAAATACCCCTCCCCCAACCCCCTAATATTTATTTTTAACCCTTAAGTTATTATATTTACACTTTAATCCAATTTTTTCAACTATAAATACTTCATTTCTCTTCATTCTTTCTCACAAATCTTACTACAATTACAATCACTCAATCTATCTCTCATTCTCTTTACATTGTCTTCTAAATATTCAATTTAATTTATTCATTTGGGAATTGAGAGTGAAGTTGGCAACTAGCTTGAGGATCATCCGTTGAACAAAGTTTCAATTTTCAACATCTCTCGATTATACGTCGACGTTACGTCGGCGTTTGGTACATTCGTTCCTTTATTAAATTATTATTGTTTCTTTATTTTAATTAGCGCACTTAATTTCATTATCTTTAACTATTTAAGTATTTATTAGCATAAATTAAAATGAAAGGATTAAGAGGTATTTTGGGTATGTCTGGTTCTAGTAGGGGTGACAAGGGCAAGAGTCCTTTTTCTAGTCATCCTATTCCTCCTAGACATGATGATTTTATTGATACTGAACATTTTTCTGAAGTACCATTAGATTTAGACGATGGGCTATTTTCTGAAAATCAACAAGAGTTTAATTTAGAAGAAAATCTAGATGACACACCAATAATCTAGATGACACGCCCACTAATGCACTTCAAACTGGAACGCATCCTATTCCCCCTACTATGAGACGAGGTCCATCGGAACGAAAGTTAACATCGCATGTATGATTTTTTTTTGATAGAGACGTACAAAATGAAGTTGCTATATGCAAAATTTGTAAAATTGTTTATAAATTTAAAATGAGAAAAGGTCAGAGCGGGACGGGAGGTTTAACTACGCATTTGAATACCAAACACAAAGCTAGGTGAGATGAATATAAGGCTAAAATCAAGGGTGAGTCAATGCCTTCTTAGTCAGAACAAGCTTCACATACTGTCCCGCATCAGGTACAGAGTCAAATTGACCCTATGACGGGGGCAGTTGTAGGCCCTAAATACGATAAAATGAAAGATAGGGAAGAATTATCAAAATTAGTTGCAGTGAAGGGTTTGCCTTTTTTATTTTCTGATTCTCCTGGTTTTATTAATTATATAAGATCAATGTACAATACTGCTTATAATGGTTTTTCTAGATCTGTTAGGAGAGATATTTTTAAATTTGCACACAAATATCAACAATATTTACGTTATTATTTATATCATTACCCAAAAAAAATATCTATCACATATGATATAGGCCGTAGTACTAACGGTCATGATTATTTAGCTGTAACATGTCATTGGATAAACTATAAATGGTCTATGCAAAAATGTATTTTAGCATATAGATATATAGATAGTAGACACACTAGTATTTTTATTCAAAAAAATATTTCTTCTGTTTGCGATTATTATGACATAACTGATAAAGTCATGACTATTACATTAGATAACACTTCTTCTAATATTTCTGCTGTTAGATTATTAAAAACTCTCTTAACTCCATCTTTTCAATTCATTTTCATATAAAATGTGCATGTTATATTTATAACTTAGTTGTAAAGGATGGTATATCACTTTTTGAAGAAATTCTTGAAAAAATTCAATTTGCTATAAATTATATTTTTTAAAATAATAAAATACAACGACTAAAAGAATATAAAAAAAACTTGTCACGATTGTGGTATACCTTACAGAAAAGTTTCCGAAAAAGTATGCACTAGATGGAATTCTTTATACAACCAACTACGTGTTGCTTATGAGTATAGACAACCTATAACCCAATTTTTAAACGCCCGTAATGGAAATCCTAGTGATATGCTTATAGATTTCGATTGGGATACAATTTTAGAACTTAATACATTTTTAGATTTTTTTTATCTAGCTACTAAAGAATTTTCCGGTATTTATTATCCTACTATTTCATCAATGTTATTTTATATAGCTCTAATATTTATATTACTTAGTGAATATATGGCAAAACCAACTTATAAGGAACCTATTAAAAAAATGTTTATAAAAATGAAAAAATATTTTATTCCTATTCCCCCAACATTTTTGATTAGTGTTGTATTAAATCCGTCTATTAAAATAGACGGTTGTAAAAATCTTGTTGAAACTATTTACGATTGCATAGATACACTTCCACCGCCAATTCCTAAAAATCTAAATGACCCACCACATGTTGAAAAAAGTAGAGAAGAAGTGTTGTCTAGCATTCAAGATGAATGTAAAAAAGTATATACACATTACCAACAAGAAAGTGCTAGCAACCAACCTGCTTCCATGCCATCTTCTTCAACACAACGTCAAAAACGACATGCTGTTTCTGCGGCTAGTATTCAAAGCCTCAGACAGAGAATGTTTAGTGGTACCGTTTCTAACCAAATTAGCGAGTTTGATGTTTTTGTTTTGCAGAGTGTTGTACCGTACGAAGCAATTGAAAATGAAGAGGAACGTGAAGACTTGCTAAAATACTGGAGGGAGAATGAGAATTTTTTTCCAACACTAGCAAAGATGGCCCGAGATGTGTTGAACATTCAAGCGTCATTAACAGCGTCTGAAAGCGCATTTTCTGCGGGAAGATTTTAAATAGGAGAGCACAGACATTCATTGGCAGAAGACTCATTAGAGATTACAGTTCTATTCAGAGACTGGATTCGTGTGGAGCGTAGGAGGTGCGGCCAACCGGAGATCAACGAAGAAGAAGACTACAACTACAACGAAATCTTATCCGACGGATGTGCAAGCGACGTCGATCAATTTGACCAACAAATACCAATTCCAACCGAAGACCACATGAAATTATAAAGAAACTAGAAAATGTGTTTATTAAAATGTAATTCTTTTAATTGTAATTTTACTATGTTATTTATTTGCAACTTTCAATATCACGAAGTTGCAATTTTAAAACTGTATTACCAAAAAAAATCATACTTCTAGTCGAATAATATAAGAAGCACAAAAACAACATTGATATGTTTTTATTAAACTATCTTGTTGTGTGTGTGTTATTTATTTATTTACTTTAAAGACAAATAAAAAAATGACCCAACCAGACCCCACCCGACCCCAACACCGACCCCTCTAGATCGGAACGGGGTGGCGAAAGACCTCGACCCAGGCCCATACCCTACGGCCGCCAAACCTCGACCCGACCCGCCCGTTGGGCGACCTAGTTTCAACCATCAACTCACGAATCCACCACCATAAATGTTAGCGATTTATCCACACGCTTAACGCAAGTGTACGGATCGTTACAAGTAATATAGTCTAGGTAAGACCGAATATCGTCTTCAGAGACTGATTTTCAAGTACCGGTTATC
Source organism: Przewalskia tangutica (assembly GCA_029844215.1). Taxonomy (NCBI): domain Eukaryota; kingdom Viridiplantae; phylum Streptophyta; class Magnoliopsida; order Solanales; family Solanaceae; genus Przewalskia; species Przewalskia tangutica. The sequence continues at coordinate 11,112,758 of CM056735.1, read as the reverse complement.
TATTCTATGGTATCTATTTGGTTAACGTTAATTTGTTTGTGTTTTTAAACTAATAATTAAAACTAATGCAGGAAATAAACTAATTATGAAAATAAATCAGTTATGATGGAGAATTAGGGCTTCCAAGATCCTCAACTATCCGCTCGCTTTAGTCTTTAATGCAATGATAAATGTTCTTTTTCTATAGTGAGATAGCAGGTTAACTAAGCCGTTTTATATTCCGGTTAGAATATATAAACACTCAACCCCGATGCAGAACCCTTCTATCTTTCGATGATAAGATTTACCACAAAGGAGGATTAAGAACAATAACCTATTAAACTACACAAGTATCGGGGTACTTTCGTCCACGATTTTAACCTATGTTTATTCAACTATAACATATTCACAATCTCCCCTTTCGGATCTCGATTAGAAATCATATATGTGATGATAATTAGTGATCAATTAATTACCAAGCAATCAAAGCAATTTTGAATAAATCTCAACTATTTAAAGAAGAAACCAAAACCATGCATTAAATCATACAACGAGGTTCAAGTGATTCGAATGGAAAGCCCTAATTAAAGTTATTAGCTCATAGCCATAGTCACGCTAAGAACTAATACAATCTCCAACATGAACTGAAATAAAAGCAAAGAAAAGAGAAAGAAAATACTACTGAAAAGCCTCCAAAGTTGCCTTGTCTCCTTGAATGGTGTTGTGGAATATTTACAAGATGCCTGAATTATGGTATGAGGAGGTATATTTATAATGAGCAGGGTTTTAGGGATTCTATAGGTTTTGTAGGTAGGAAAAGTTATCCCTTTTGGACTCTGAAAACGTGTCAAATTCGGCCCAAAACGTCAAAAATCCCGCGTTGGCGCCGTGGCCCTGAGATTGGGCGTCACGACGCTGAAAAATCTGCAACTTTCGGACTCCGCAGAACATTGGGCGCCGCGGCGCCGGAGGCGTGAATTTGGCATTTTTTTGTTTTTTCGTCCTTTTTTCGTCCGGACTTCGTCTGATCTCCTCTATACTTTCCGGAGCTTCTTAGACTTCATTTATTGGCACTTTTAGTGTGCAATTCCATCTCAATTATGCTCATTTCCTTTCTTTTTCGCTTCTCCATTTTTGACCGCTGTGACATAAAAGAAAGGAAAAACACACCTAATACTATACTAAAAATGACTCAAAAAATATATATAAAATACACCTAACAATAAACCACTTTCTCACTTCTCCAATAAATACGGTATTAGTAGTCAAACTTTGACATATCATAAGTGAATTCATGTTTTTTTTGTTTATGAATTTTAAATTTTAAAACATTATAACTATTGAAATATATTACTTATACATATTAAGTGATTTTTTTAACGCAAGAGTCTAAGTCAAATTATTAAGTTCTATCGAACCGGTAACTCATGGTGTAGATCCAGCCCTGACCAATTTGAAACTCAGACCGGACCGTTGGTCGGACCGTTAACCGAATCGATCTCGGCCGATGCGAGTTTATCAGAGAGGTGGTATCAAATTCGGCGCAACTCGGTAAAAATCGGTACGAACCGGTGACTCGGTAACTCGTACAAACTCGGTTTTTGTTTATTCATATAATTTTTTTTTTTAAATTAATTAAACTTTTAGATAAAGAAGTTGATGACGACATGATTAATGATGCTGAGTTAAAAGGTTTTGACCATCTAAGTAGCAATAGTAGAGGTGTTGATGATGCCATAGAGGACATCTTTGGACTTAATTGAGATTTTTATTATTCAAGTTCTTTTGACTATTTGAATTTATGGACATGTGTTTTGAAGTTATTTATTTTGTGAGGACATGGATAATCAAGTTTCTAGTTTTTACTTTTTGGATTTAGATATGTATGACATCTTGGTTATTTAGCTTAATGGTGTGTTTTGAAATTAGTTGATGGACATGGGATTTTCGTTATTTCATATGTTTGGATATAGATATGTATTTAACATTCAATATATATATATATATATATATGTGTGTGGATACCAGTTGTTTGAAATATAACATACATACAATTTCTGGAAATATATGATTTAACCTTTCATCACCATTTCACGTATTAAAATAAAAATGCCCCAATCAAGTCATCAAGTAATCAAATAGAAAAAAAATGTATAGAAATTTCCATCTCAAGATTTAGAAGATATTGTGTTGGTATATTTCTTTAATTATTATTTAATAATAGTATCCGTATTCGAATCAATTCCAAATAATATTTCATTATTTGCAAATACGATCTCTGTCCAAAAAATCTGCAACAGGAGAAAAGATATTCGTCAAATTATACGGCATAATTTCTAACGTTTACTGTAACAATAGCATGCATTTCCAAGAGGACGTTTTATAAATCAAAATGTGATATCAGTCTACCTTGAAATAACAACCAATCCCTTCGAATAACTTAGAATCAGATGCTACAGAAGGATATGGTTTTCTCTAAATATCAACTGCTAACCAAAATAACTCTTTAAGTTTCTGTAGAACAGAGGTGAAAAAAAAACTAGCTGCTTCCTGAACTTGTCAAACCCGGTTATAGCCAACTGACTTGCTGAACAGACGTCTAATATACACAACCTGAAGCCCACTTGCCAATATAAGCAGCAGATACTCTCCAATTGTGTAAAATATAACACGCTTCCGTGTGCTCTCGTTAGCTGTACCAGATTAACACACATCAGATAAGCAGTAGGTGGCATGATGAGTGAACAACTCTATTTATTCAACTCAGAATCTCAGTGGAAAATTTCGACATTTTTAAAGTAACTAAGATAACTATTTCCAGACAAGGTGCTTACTAAATTTTAAGCCTCAACTTCTCATTGTTTTTTCCATCATCTCATAAGGAAGATACATAGGAAAGAGTACAAATATAAAGGGATCCTTAGAGTGCAGCAGAAAATTTTGACATAAAGTTCTTATTGAGAGACAAGAATGGAGTCTTACTATGACGATGACGGGCATCACGTGCTCTCATGTACTTCTGCTCTGAAGTAACCGACTCCAATGCCTCTCTTAGTTCAGCAATTTTGACATTAATGGGGTCCAAATGTTCTGCGCAAAGGTTAGTACATATTAGATAAAAAAGAGAAGGGACATGCATAAAACGCAACAGTCTGCAGCTAATCCTAGCAATACATAAAGAACATATCAGTCAACAGATATAATACATAATATCCCACTATCCCAGCAATACGTATAAGAACATACCCGACAACTAACATTATGCATAACAACCTCCACAGCTATATGTATCCGTAAAGAATATATCACTCTCTTCTCACTGATGGAACCAAATTATGTAAAAAAGCAGAAAGTGATCTTTCTAAAATATTAATGATAACACAATAATATGGCAAATAATACTTACCATCTTTGGCAAGGTCATGCTCATTGGGAATGTGTCCAATATGTATGTAGAAGGAGACAGTTTCTGGTGTTGAATACGGATTCTTAAAACAGAACTTGTACATCCCACTCCGAGGGGCCTTGAACTCAAATTTATCCCCAGATGTTCCTTTCATTGCGTGTACAACATTTTCTCCGGGTGCTGTCACCTGCATGAGAGTACCAAGATTAGATAAGAAAGACTCGTGATTTCTTGTCACTAAGGTTGCAGAGAAAGTAAGCAAATGAGAACATAATAGCAAGGAGCTAGACAGCCGTTTTCTGAACTCAATAACTCCCATTAGTAATTATGTCAATGGCGACATGGCAAAGAGGTGGAAACTGTCTGTTATTCTACAATTAAAATTTTGACATTAAGATGTGCTGGATTCCCGCGACTCATCATCACCACCAAAGAAAGACCAAATTTTCTAGTGCCGGAGCATCTCTCTTAGACTTCAACCAGAGGTGAAAATAAAGGAAAAGATAAAACTAAAATATGTAGTTCAAGAACAATAACTTAATACCAAACAGTAATTACATAAAAATGAAAAAAAAAACATAATTAGAATAAGCATTTGTTGTTGACTGACATGCTCTCCAGACCGAGCCAATAGGGACGAGGCGCACAATTTAGTGTTTTGGTGCAGCTATGCACCTTGCTTCAAGGCTTAAGCACACCTTAAGCAAGCCTTAGTGATAGGGCTGATTGAGTGGAATGGGGGTTAGACGTGAGTTTGCAAACAGAAGAGCTGATGGTTATTTGTGCATGTTAAAAGACTGCAAGAGGAAAGAGCAGAAGAAAAGAAGGTCAGGTAGAAGGACATAAAGGTTGTATAATCGGAGGTTAAGATTTCTCATTGGAACAATGAATCTGGTCAAGCACCAGAACAAAAGAAGTTAAGAGCTCTTACAAAAGAGTATAAGATATCTCCGAGTCAAATGAGGTTCAACCATTGAAGATGACCGAGGAGTACAGCGCTGTGGAGCAAGCTGTTAGTAAAATTTCTCAAGGAAATTACATGGGCTACTCAAACCACAAGTTGAGCAATAACAAGTCCGCGGAGTAAAATGCCTCAATATATAGTGATCCATGAATTGTTGTATGGTTTCTCCAAAGACGATGAATGCAATGATGCATGTAAGACGAGCAATACAAAGCGCTTGTCTAGTTGTCTAATACTCTCAAGCTTAATTTTGTCTTTCCTCCGGGACCAAACAAGATAGCTCTGTAATGAATTTAGGACTCGTAATTAGGTATATGTTCATTGGCCAGCCAAAGGTGCTATCAAGCTAGTTGGAGGTATGATCATAGCTATGAGAGGAAAAAAAACATGAAACTTTAATGAGGGAAAACAATTTTCTCAGTTTTTTTCAAGTATTTGCCTGTAGTATTGGAGTGACATTCCTCAATAAGAGTGAAGTTCATATAGAGGATCATATAGCCAACCTCAACAGAATTGGAGTTGAGGCGTAGTTGATTGATTGATTTTTCACAATTTCGTCTAAGTTAAAATGGTTGAAAGGCATTTTATTGTACAGTAGGATGATTAGCGAGTGCCAATAATGAGCAGCATAAGTGCCGCTAATTTCTAAACAAAAACAAGTGACGGCAGTAAGCAGCAGAAGATCCAGTCATTGAAGCACACCATTCGGTTCAGGCCATCTCAAGGATTTTATAGCATATGGAATAAGCTATTTTACTCCCTTCAGTGTAAATCCTAATCCCTCCTTATGCTATGAGAATTTAAGAACACTAAACACTTGAATACCGAAAACAATTTTTGTAGAAAACTATTTTCTTTCAGATATTCACATCACTTCAAGATAATTCAGTTTTTTTACCTTAATTCACATTTTCTTTTTAAAAAGGAAATCTTTACAGTCTGTCTGAATTTTAACAGCAATTCATTTTCAAATAAACAAATATCAACATCAATTTTATCAAGAGAAACAGTATAAATGTTTTTATAAAGAATTATACATCCAAGAGTCGTTATCACTATTACCTATCAAATCTATACAAAATTCCAATGAGCAAAAATCTTTAAAGAGACACGAGAAAAAAAGGGAAATTTTCAAAAATATACAGCCTGACATAAAATATTACTCCACGTAGCCATATTTTCAATTTATAAAATATTATACACCATTATACCTGGCGAAAAGCATTATACATAATGTATCAACCTAGTGTATCAAAGGTGTTTATACACAACAAAGGGTTAAACCGGGTAAATGTTTCCCTCCAGGTAACATACAGTGTAATTTTTCCAAAAATTAAAGCACAGGTAAAAGCAAATTTTAACAAAGTACAAAAAAAAAGTGGATCGATAAAATTGCTTACAAGAAATGCGTAAATTGATACTGAAAAACTGCACAATTAAGCATAGGAAAAGCATTATACATAGTGTATCAACCTTGTATAAAGTTTTATAATAGTGTAGAAAAGGTGTTTATACACAAATATGAGCTAAACCAGGTAACAAACTCAAAATATTGGCTACGCGGCGTAAATATTTTCTCCAAGAAAACATAAGAGCGTAATTTTCCCAAAAATAACGTATATCTAACAGCAAATTTTAAAAAGTGCAAACAAGTGGATCGATAAAATTGCTAACAAGTAATGTGTAAATCGATACTGAAAAATTACAAAATTAAGCATAGAAATAAAAAAAAGTCATACAATGAAATCGATGCCTGGATGATCGGAGCTCCTAAAGATATCATGATCACAACAACGAAGTTTCCAGAAATGGTGTCTTTTTTCATAGATAGTGTATTTGTATACTCAAATATGGGCTAAACCGGGTAAAATTTACAGTTTGTGTGAATTTTAACAGCAATTCCTTTTAGATAAACAAATTTCAACAGCAATTATAAAAGAAACCGTATAAACGTTTTCTATGAAGAATTATACATGCAATAGTTCTTATCATTGTTATCTATCAAATCTATGCAAATTCTTAAAGAGATGATATTTAATGAAAATTACGATGTCGGTCTAATTTTGAAAATATTTACGCCACGTACCCCATACTTTGAGTTTGTTACCCAATTTAGCCCATATTTTTGTATAAACACCTTTTATAGACTATTATACACTTTTATACAAGGGTGATACATTATGTATAATGCTTTCCCAAGTATAATACTCTCTATGTCCCAATTTATATGACACCTTTTTTAAGTCAGTTCTAAAAAGAATGACACATTTTTTATTTGGCAATAATTTAACTTAAACTTTACCTTTTACGCTTAATGAGATGATTTATAACCGCATTTTTGGCCTGTTTTAGACCCTAGGATTCAAAAGTCTTCTTTGTACAATCAAACTAAATCACATAAATTGGGAAGCTGGGAGTATTGTATATTGGGCTACGTGGCGTAATAATTTTCAAAAGTTGTACTATCTCTGTTTCAATTTATATGACACAATTTTCTTTTTAGTTCGTCCAAAAAAGAATGATACATTTGCTTATTTTGCAATAATTTAACTTTAAACTTTACCTTTTTACGCTTAACGAGATATTTATAACAACACAAATATATTTGGCTTGTCTTAGACCACAAGATTCAATATTTTTTTTATTTCTTAAACTTCGTGTCCAGTGAGACAACATCACATAAATTAGGACGGCGGGACTATATTTTTTTAAAAATTCTCAAAAATTAACACACAGGTAAAAGCAAATTTTAACAGTGCAAAACAAGTGGATCTGATAACGATAACCTAAAATCAATCTCAAACAACTCACAAGTAATGCATTAATCGATACTGAAAAATTAAGCATAGAAAAAAAAAGAGAGTCATACAATGAAATCGATGCCTGGATGATCGGAGCTCCAAAAGATATCATGATCGACAACAACGAAGTTACCAGAAATCGTGTCGTTTTCATAGAGAACGTATTCGTATACGCATTCTTCATCGTTAACTGTTACCGATAACGCCGTTATGTTGTTTACGAAACTGAATAGCAAAATCGCTACCAAAGCGATAACCTTTGACCGTTTAATTACGTATCCCATCTTCTGTGAGGAATTGTGGAAATTCGTTTCGGAGATTTTGTGTGTGAGAGAGAGAGAGGATTGATAGTGCCTAATTTTTCTCTACCTTCTCTTATTTTGATCACTTGTTTATTTACTTCCTCGTTTACATCAAATCACGAATATTAATAATAGTAATTGAAAATTATAGTGAAAATACATATTTTTTTGTTTCAAAATACTTATTACATTATGATTTTCAAGAGTAAAATTATATAAATTTTGACGACGTTTTAAGTTATATTTTTTCATCATATTAGTTTGAAAAGATTTACAATTTATAATACTTTTCGAATATTTAAATTTAAATTTTAAAATATTAAATTTATCTAATTTAATTTAACTTTGAAATTTAGTCAAATTAACTTTTAAAAAGTGAAACATGACAAGTATTTTAGAACGAAAAGAATATTGGTTAATCATAATTAAGTGATGAATGAGTCTATGCAAGACACTTATTTTATGTGTATACACCGGATTTGGATAAGTTTTTACGGTCTTACCATTTTCTACTAGTGATGTTTGTCTTTTGCAAAACTCCTAAACAATTACTCCATTAACTAAAAATAATTTAATTCAATTAATATTGTTTTTATCTCAATTTATTATCATTATTATCGCTTCTTTGCTTTCATCACATTAAGTATGGATAAAACTGAAGAAAACAATTCAATTCTCTCTTTTTTCTGAAAAAAAAAGAAGAAGAATTATTTTTAAAAATTAACAATTAAAATAGAATGGAAGAAGTATTTATTTTTTCCATTACACAAATTGGCAAAGGGGAAATGGAGAAAGCAGTAGAAATATAACTAGGTATAAGAGACTCCCACTGATATTACTTAGGCTATAATCCTTGAAGATGATGTGTTATTCATTTTACATTGTAGTGTGGGACGCATTTAGTTAGGATGAAACATTTCCAATTGCTAAAATGTCATTTATGACATAGTGACTTTATAAAATAATGGGTTATTTAATGACATATAGGAGTAATTTTAAATTTTTACTGTACATCATCCTACTCATTAGAGAGTATTGAGGGAACAATTCAATAAATAAAATATCGTTATGTGCTATAGTATTTTGGTCATGCCAAGAATAAAATAAAGGGCAGTTCGATGCACTATGCTGGTCAAGACAGCCGAAAAACCAGAAAAGTATATTGTGATATCTGAAATATATATTCTCAAAACAATTTTTCAGTGTCCAGTGTTCATCAACATGAAGGACATTGAACAAGAGTTGCAAATTGACAAATGACTGAATAAGAACAAAAGGGTAGAGTAGCAGTTTTATTCACAACACTAGACTTTCATCTGCCCTCAAAAGAAAAACCAAGTTGCAAAACCAAACAAATCTTAGAGTAGTAACAGTTCAATGTCTTTTGACTAATTCAGGATAACCAAGAAGTTCTGTCATAACACTTTAAACCAATCTAAGCACTTTCTGCAAATCCAATTTGTAAATTGTCAAAATCAAAAACGGTGTGGTATGCTCTCAAGAATGCATCTCCAAGAACCCTGCAAAAAGTAAAATCTTGAATATGTCATATACATCTATATGTTATGAGGCAAGGGATATGACAATGTCTTCATGAAATTCATGCAGAACAACTTGTGACAGTATTCTTACCAGAGGGGACGTCGAGGATGCACATTTAAAGCTGTAAATCCACTGAGACAGCGAACACCTAGATTGTCTTCAACTCTGATAACATACTATTGTAGAGATTCACCGAGGAAAATAGTAAGTGAAAGAAACGAAGTACAACAACAACAACATATCCAATGAAATCTCACGGTGTGGGGTCTGGGGAAAGAAACAAAGTACTAACAGCTATTTAAGAATAATTTAACATGCTTTTGTTATGCATATTGAATAGCGAGTTAAGCTATCTAACATAAAGAGTCATTTTGTTGGCTTTATCCTGTATAGCATCACTCACTTGTTGCCCAGATAACAGAGAAATAATTTTAATTTCAAAGTTACGATTAGATCAGTTCATAAAAAAAAAATCATTTAGTGCACCAATTTCACCAAAGTGGCTATCTTGAACTCATAATAGCCTATGAATAAGTAATTAATGACCCTCGAAACTATAATATGTTAATATACGGCCTAAAATCTGATGCTAGGACTACTAGTTGCCCGATCGAGACCCTAGCTTTATTGCGAGCCAAAACCCCAATTTATATGCCCCATTTATTTATTCCAGGAGATTCTATCCAATTATCAGCCCCGATGCCGAAAGAAGTAAAGAAAGAAGAGTTGAAGATGGATTAATAGTAAGAGAGAACCCCTCATATCGTGGCTAGGAACATCTATGTAGATGGGATTGGATTCATAGTGCCTGTTCGGGGTAGGTATAAAGAGCAGATGATAACTATTTCCAGCTTTCTCGGAAATTTCGTTCTTGAATTTTTTAAAGGGACATCATTTGTCAACTATTATCCATCAACAGGAAAAAAAAGAAGCAGAAAGTTACGTTAGAAGCTTATTACTGCAGTTGAACTTGTTACTATATTTTGTTCTTTTAACATCTGCGGAATCAGCTCAACTATCTACTTTCACCACTACTTACTCATAAGTTCAACAGAAAGCCACTATTTGAACATTGTTGATAACATCTCACCTAATTATGTCATCTTCGTAACTTTAGGTACATCCTAGAACTAACACAACAACATACATTAAAGTGAACTAGCACAGAAGTATGTTTTTAACTGCTAAAACATCTCGAGTAGGACGGAGCAAATTCGAATAACAAGAACCTGATCTGGAGAAAGGGGGAAAGATTTGTCTCCAATGGTAAAAGTTATATGTGGCAGGGCAAAGACATCGCAGTTTATAAATGATTTCCCCCCAGGATTTGGTAGCTTCTCACACAGCTTCAACACAAATTATTAGAAGTATCAGCAAAAATATCTCTTAACTAAGAAGAATTCAGAAATAACAAAACTGTCATAAAGAAAACTTACCTGATTGGCATATTGAAATGCTATTTCTTTTGATCTTTCTTTTCTGATCTCCACTTGAATCCAGAACACCGCCATCTCACAAAAAGAGCATAGACTATTCCTTTTTAGCTTCTCTGACTTTGAACTTTCCATTTTGGGCTCATCACTGAATATATTTAAGATTAAACGTCTTGGATCGTCATTCTGATCAGAAAGCAGTCGAAATTAAAGAAAAGAATTCAAAATTCTAACCTTCCACCTGAAGACTCATTATATGTACAGAGCCCAATTCTGTGGCAAACATTATCCGGCTGAAACTGCAGGATCAAAAAGGATGATAGGTAAAGAAGAGACACCTAAAATACACACACACGATATTGCAAATTGATGAAAGAGCTAAACCTTCAGATAAGTTACAAAGAGCTTACCCCTGATATCAAGCGTTCCCAGATCGAGTTCCCATAATTCGAGACAACATATTTGCATTCGGAACTAACAATCCCTTCCGCTCCAATAGCATGATTTATTTGAGTTAAGATAGTCTGAAATGGAGTTAATAAAATGGTTGAACTGAAACAGATTCTTAAAATAATAATCAAAATCAGCAGTGGTCTAAATACAGACAGTTGGACCAGCAATAAAAGATGTTCCAGTATCCACAATAGCTGGACAGCCACCCTTACAAAGGCCTGAAAGAGAGAAAAAGGCAGAAATTGCACAAAGGATATATAAGGTGCTTTCAGTCAACTTGTAAGTATCATTTGTATATGAAGAGATTACCTGTTGAATTGTTCCCTATAAAAAGATCCCCTGTATCAATCTGGAATGTTTGACAAAACTCAGTTTGTTCAGAGACCAAGTAGACGATACAAATAAAGTTCTACTCCCTAAACAAGAAAAATAACACAGGAGTCAGATTACCTCCCAATAACCACTTTTGGCAACAGGGACATATGTATGTTGACCCCTGAAGTGAGTCCAATCCATGCCTCCAAAGAGAATTTCACCAGCTATCCTAGACGTAGGATCTCGATTTAGCCAGAATGAGAAGATTGACTTGCTAACTATTTTCTGAAGCAACATGTTATGCCTGAAAAATTGTTGTGCTGAGTTACTTCACATTATCTTCTGAAATCAGTAATCAATAAGAGAATAAGATGACTATTTTAAGAGTCCCACATCGGAAATGGAATGGGAACATGGACTCCTTATATGGACTTGGACAATCCTCACCCTACAAGCTAGCTTTTGGTGTTGAGTTAGACCCAATATCCATTCTTTACATGGTATCACAGTTAGGCTCATTCCAATTCTTTGTTCACCGATGTTGGGCCCCCAAATTATATTGTTCACGCTCCAGTTAACGAGGTCTGGGCGTGCAGTGGAGTTTTAAGAGTCCACATCGGAAATGGAATGGGAACATGAACTCCTTATATGGACTTGGACAATCCTCACCCTACAAGCTAGCTTTTGGGTTGAGTTAGACCCAAGATCCATTCTTTACAGACTAAAACTATGTCACAGCTCACAAAGTTACTATGCCAGAAGTTACTATAATATGAACAGATAATATTTACCATATCGGTGTGACATTCTTTGAATCCGTGCCCTGAAATCCAAGTCCAAGCACTCCATCAAATCGTGCATGCAGGAATGTGAAATATCCCTCCCGTGTTACCTCAGTGAAAACCTGTTTGATATATTTTATTCAACATGTATGTTTCAAACATATCTACAATTTCAGCTGCAAAGAAATAAGATGGAACCTGCTGCTTTATGACAGAACCTCCAACTTTTGTATCATCTTGACTGAAGAATCCGTGCACTGATCCAGTGCCAAAAGGGATTTTGCAAGACTTTCCTGTCATAAAAGCCAGTGTAGAGCCATCAGGATTTCAATCGATGAGGCATTTAAACCAAAATAAAAGTTTTGAGGTCCATTGAGTAGCTACCAATTTTCGTATACGTATTTGATCGTCTTGATTTGTACCTGGAACGAAGATAACATGCAATCTGCATCGAATATTCATTCAGAAAGGTATTTTTATGTTGTGAAATGTGTAAATCGACAACTTCACAAGACTAACCGAGAAGAAGCATCTTGAAGATGGGACCCAAAGATTGGAACTTCCGGTATCAAACACAACAGTGAAGTGTTGGGGCGGTGAACCAATACCAATCTCAGCGAAATACTGGACATCCCGATAATTTTTCAGGTAAATAATCTGCTCATCGTCAGAAGCCAAGTTTCTACTGGAACCCCTCAGATCTTTAGCATAGATTCTTGCACCCCTTATGCTATCAAGGTCCAAAGATTGCCTTTTTAGCTCAATCCTAATCATATTATCAGCATATACGTCGAAGCCAAAACCGCAGGTCAAATCCCATATTAAAATTGCTGCAAGAAGAATTCTGATCCTCATTCTGTTCACAAGCTAGCTCTCTGGCTTCACATAGAGAAACAATTTCAAAACAAAGCAGTGTAGCAAAACAACTAAGAAGAAGATAAAATCTTCAATCTTTTCTACTATTCTCGCATATACCCTTCAACAAATAACTATGAGTGGCGTTGCCACATACTATAAATAGTGGTCAGTCGCACACCCTTCATCAAAAATTATATTGTGTGTATAAAAACTATACTACTAAGTATATAGGTCAAAAGTTACTTTTTATACATATATATTAAATCTTGAACACCCTTAGCAAAATTCATGGCTTCACCACTTTCCATATGGTTCTCTTCAATCAAAATGCAAGCTAATGTTTGGAAGTATAATAAAAGCTAGTAACTTCTAATACTATCAATCAATCGAATAGACTACAATCTCAAATTAGTGGGATCGGCTATATGATTCCTCTTTATCCATTTTACTATATTTAGGTCAAATTTTTACTAGGATATAACTAGATTTAAAGGACTTCTGACACTGGACCTAATGCAAGTGTTAACAACTAAATTTAATTTCACATTTCAATTTTTTTTTTCCTATTGCATGAATACATAAAGATCATATAGCCGACCCAACTTGTTTGGGACCGAGGCGTAGTTGTTGTTTATGGTTGGAAGTATAAAAGCTAACTTCTAATACTATCAATCAATTAAATAGACCTCAATCTCAAATTAGTTGGGATAGGCTATATGGCTCCTCTTTATCCGTTCTACTCTATTCAGGTCAATTTCTTTCCGGAATATAACTAGATTTAAAGGAATTTTAACTATTACCGGACCTAATGCAAGTGTAACAACAATAACTAAACTTTAATATCAACTCTTACTTCTGAGTCAAATCAAACCTAGCTTAGAATTTCACATAAAGAACCAAATTTAAGAAAATGAAATTACTAACAACGACAACAACATAACCGGTGTAATACCGTGTCTGGGGAGGGTAGAGTGTACGCAGACCTTACCCCTTCCTTGAGAGGTAGAAAGGTTGTTTCGACAGACAATGAAAATACTACATACATTAAAAAAATGCATATAACAAAACCAAGTAATCTAATATCACAGCAACAAAACTAGCTAGTACCTGACTGAAATTGACAAACTCCAAAGTTCATACAGAACATAAAAAGGAAAAGAGATACTAATTTCAAAATCCACAAAGTTTTTTTTATATATGTAGATCAAGAACTCACAGGCGTAACAGAAGTCATCATAGGCAGCAAATGAGTCCAAATTTTCAGGAAACCACCTTGCAGTTTCGACTGAACACCATGTATGCACAGGAAAAGAAGTACACATTGCACCATTATAGTGATCAGCAAAGGTTACTTGTTCTTGTCTCCCTCTTTCCAATAATGAGCTATAAGGTGGACATAACTTTCATGACCAAACTATGGTGTCTGTAGAGCATAATTAAAGAGAAAATATTGACGGAGTATCATACAAAATGTCTATGGAATTTTTTCGTGATTGACTTCTGTATAACTCGGTAAAGTTGAGTAACTTTTTTATTTTAAAAAATAGTTTTGAAACTTTTTTATTTACTTAGCTAAATTTAAATGTTTTTTAATTAAAAAATAACTTATTACTTTGATACAATAAAATGGAAAGTTAAGTGATTATTTATAAAATTACTTACGCTAACCATTGTGAAAAAGTAAAATAATGACAATGATAATAACAAATAGTAATAAAATCAGTAACTTAAATACTAAGACATATTAGTCACTACATATTAAAATGATATTGATGATTAAAATACATAAACATTGTCAAACTTGAAATAATACCACTTCACATTAACCGTCATATGGCCACTCCACTTACTCTTATTAAAAGTTTCTTCAATGTCTAAGTAGATTAAAATAGCTTGTCAAAACAAAATACTCCATAGTTAGTACTTAGTACTCATATCTTCAAATTTCAAATGGTTATCACGTATTCTGATTATTGATGATGTACATATTTATGTACCATAGCCAATAGAAAAAGAAAAGTAAATAGAACTCGATAAAACATCAGCATTCCATAACCTAAACGGGAAGCTAAAGGACTATATCACTATGGCCGCGTTTGGTACGCTATATTACGCTGGACTGTACTGGACAAAAAAATAATAAAGCGTTTGGTGGACGTTTTGAATCGGACGGGACTGTACTATTTCTAAAAATAGTACACTCTAACTGCCATTTTTGAGACTCATCTAGTAGATGGGTCTCCCCTGGATTGTACTAAAAATAATAATAAAAAAATCATTATATATTAATACTCTAATACCGTCCATTATATATTAATACGATTCATTTATTACAATACAAGATCCAATATAAAATATACAAATCAGGTCACGCATCAAACGAGCCCTATATGGTTCTAAAAATCTTTTGAAATGACTTTGCACAACCTTTAGAAATAATAAATGAAATGTATAATTTATTATGATATCCATATTAATTACCCTAAAAAAGAAGATTGGTGACCTAGATGATCAGGGTCTTTCCTTACCTTGAGCCTTGCTTTCATTTTTTACTGTACGGATATTCCTCGTCTAGTGAGTAATACATAGTTTAGTGGACATAAAAATCATTTGAAATAAATAATTAATGTTATGAATAAAATAGGAAAAAATTTGTCTCTTGATACGCTAAAAGTGATAAGTAAAAGTGAAACTCTATTTTTAGTATTAGTGGATAAGTAAACGTTAACGGATGAGTATTATGTTTTCAATAAAAGCTCAATATTGCAAATTTTTATATTTTACCCTTTTTCAAGGAAGAAGTTAACCCACATTTGTGATTTGTTATCATCCAAGAAAGGAAGCAACATATATTGGCCAGCATACGTGTTTTCCTAATTTTTGGATTTGGGGTTCAAGAAATTTCGCGAGTAACACTCAAAGCAATAAGTAACTTCTAAGAAAGAACCCTAAAAAGCGTTTGGATTTTGAGGCTTCTAAGAAATTGATCAAGTTTCAGCACTCTTTGAGGTCGTTTTGATTAGGTGGAAAAATTGACGCTGCTAAACTTAATTGTTTTATAAACATTTAAACAAACATAATTGGTACATATAATATAAGGTCCGTAGTATTTGAAATTCATATTAACCTAGAATCACTTGATGTATTAGTGTAAGAGGTTGTTTAAATTGACTTATTTTAAGTGTTTATTAATTTTATTTTTTATTTTTTGTGGTATTTGGGAAAGATAAAAAATATTTTTAAGTACTTACTTTTAAGTTTAAGAAGTACTTCATCCGTCTCATATTACTTGGTCATTTTTTCTTTTGCACGATTCTTAAGAAATTATAAATAAAAATGATGTTTTTAATACATTACACTTATCTCTCTTCAATTAATTGCATTTTAAAAAACAATTAATAGCACGGATAAAGTAGAAAAAACTTCATTAATTATATCTTATTTTTAGAAAGTGACAAAGTAATTTAGGACATATATTTTTAGTAATGTGATCAAATAATATGGAAACGTAGTAGAGTACGAAAATAAGCCAAAAGTCACTTTTAACTTTTATTTTCTCCAGAGAGTTCACTTACCTATTTTCTTTACCATATATATCCTTTCTCTCCATCTACTCTGTCGCTGCTACCACCGAAACCACACGTCTTCGTCATTTCCTTCTTCACCCACCGCAAGAACCACCAAATTTCCACCCTTCTAATCCATCTGTAACAACATAATACATAAAATAAATCTAGGTCTAAAACAATTTTCGATGAAACTTCATTTTTTCCGATTGAGCATAATTTAAAGAAGCAAAATGAAAACAAGGAGTATGGTGGAGAAAAGCGGGCGCGTTTTTGCAGACAAAAGACCCAATTGATTAAGGATTTAAAATATTAAAACAAACCCACCAATATATCCAAGAAAATATAAAGAAATCCAGTTAAAACACATAATTTCACCTTTTTAGAAATCAAAATCACTGTTTCCTCACTTTGGATTAAAAAATTGAGATAAATTTTTGAAGACTTCATTAAATCTCATTTGAAGATGGAAAAATATAATTAATGGAAAGATTTTTCTAGCTTAGATTTTATAAAATGAATACATAGATTGAAAGCTGTGTAAGTAGCGGTTATGGCGAATGAATGGAGATTGAAGAAAATGGGAGGTGGGTGGGGACGATGGTTGGATATATACACCACATGTACTAATTTAATTTGTCAATTTAACACGTCAATTGGCGAGTGTGTTATACACGCATTACATATTTAGTTGCTTATGCAAAAAAATTATCTAAATGAAAAAATCGGGTCCACCTCAGGTGTCTAATTGAAATAAAACGTATGTGAAGGGCGAATGTATTATACATACATTACATATTTAGTTGCTTGTGCAAAAAATTATCTAAATGAAAAAATCGGGTCCACCTCAGGTGTCTAATTGAAATAAAACGTATGTGAAGGGCGAATGTATTATACATACATTACATATTTAGTTGACAGGAACAAGATTTATCATTTATTTGAAGTCTTGCCAAACACAAGGGGCAATGGGTTCAACCTTAGGTTAATTCTCATCTCCTCACATGCTCACACTTGGCAACTGTCCAATTAGGGAAAGATTTGCTGGATTCAACTCGACTGAAATGATCCTTATGGTAAGGAATTTTTATATTACTAGTTCAGCTTCACTTGTTGGAGCAGATCAACAGATAACACATCTTATTTTCAAAATTAAATTTTATATTTTAATATGTCTTTACCTATAGATATCATTTGACGACCTATCAATGTTTTAAAAAAGTTACACTTACAGTTAACTTAAACTCATATTTTGTTTCATTTTTATGCGATGTCTTTCATCTATGTAATGTAAGTGTGAAGAAAGAGATTGCAAATATCCTTCATTTGAAGGAGGTAGATACTCCTGAAAAGTATCTTGGCTTGCTGGCAGTGGTTGCAAGAAGCAAAACAAGCAGTCTTTGCTTGTATCCAAAATAGAGTAACCTCGAAGATGATAGCTGGAAGGGTACTAGTCTCTCCTGAACGGGCCTAGAAGTCTTGCTCAAAACTGTAGTTCAATCAATTATTCCACCTTATTTGATGAATATGTTCTTGATCCCTAGTAATATATATATGTGCATCTATCGAGCGAGCCATGAATGATTTTTTTGTGAAAATTGGGAACAAAGGAAATTCATGGAATTAGGTGTATATCTTGGCAAAAAGTTTATGTCCACAAGGAATATGGGGGTTTGAGCGTCCGAGAGATCCATCATTTTAATTTTCCCGAAACAGGGTGAAATCTTTTGACTAGGCCTGAGGCTCTTCTGAGTAAGAAATTCTTAACCAAGGATGTCTTCGACGTATAGGGGATGGGAAAACAACAAGAATCTATGCCCCACGGTTGCCTGAAAGCTCTAGTTTTCTTGGGAGCGACAACGTCCTTGTAGCTGATCTGATGAAATAAGGTGTACGAGAATAGGACAGAGATTTGTTGCATGCTCTTTAACTTTTTAATGCCTCTAAGATAGAGGTGGCTAGACAAATTATTAGCGAATATTCTCCATATATTCGTCATATATCGTGTAATTATGAACACTGTATATTTATGGTATATTAGAATCCTTAATGACTAATATATGAAGAATATTCACTAATACAAATTCCCTTTATTAGCCCCCGAGGAGATACATGGATATGAAAATGGGATAGCAAATTAATGTTGGATTTAATCAAATTATTTCGTGGAGTCGTTTGAGGAGCAGAGAAAAGGAATGTGAAAACAAGAATGGAAGAAGCAGTCATGATTTTGCAGAGCCTGTGGAAAGCCAGAAATAACCTCTGTTGGAATAATATGCAAAATGCACCCACTGCCACTTTGTACCATGTGAAGAAGGTGCTGGAGGAACGCCTATTTGGGGGATGAGATGCCTAATAAATGGGAATTGCCTCCCTTGACACAATTAAATGTAATACTGATGCCTCTTACGATATTCATACAAGTTTGGCAGGGTAGGTGTGGTGTTATGTGACAACTTGGGTCAATTTATTGCTGGAAAACTATATTCCTCGGCCGTGTTGCTAGCCCCTTGTTGGCCAAGATCATAGGGGTCAGTGGCAGAGCCACGTGAAGCAAGGTGGTGCATCTGTACCATCAGTTTTTTGGAATTTTTTGATTAAAGCGACGTCGTTTTGAATGAAACGGTATTTTAATTTTCTTCGATCAAATATTTTTTTTGGCTGCACAAAAACATCTCTACACTACTAGAATTTGTTTGCTGGCTTCGCCACTGATAGATGTGCGTGAAATCTGATTCAGTGTCAGTTGCTTTATCACTGAATCAGATTTCTCATTGTCTTGCTAGAGCATCTCCTTCTATATTTGGTTCTCTCATTGCCGGTATACTCGCGTTTGATTTAGATAATATATGATATAAAAAGTCGGTTAAAAAAAATTAAAAAAAATGTAATGTGATTGAGTTTATTATAAGTATCTTACAATTGAAAGCAGAAATGGAAAAATAATATAATTAAATTCATTTTCTGCTCAGATTTGTATCGACAAAATCCAAGGAGTATTCAATTAAAAATCACCATAAATAGATGATCTCCGTTTATTTCTTAACAAAATAAAATACTGTAGCCTAATCCGACGTTGCTGTACCTTTTCCAGTGGAGCCTCCAGGTTCGTCATTCGACCCGTAAGGTTCTTCACTACAACAAAACATTTACTTGTTTAATTCTCTTACTTTTATTTTTCAATAACTGATTATTGATTTTTAATTCATCAATTAATTAATAGAGAATTTTGGCTTTAAGATTGATTTGTTTTTTTCCTGGATTGACGAATGTATTACATAGGGTTTGTACATGGAGGATCAGATTTGCGTCGATATAGAATTGGTTACAGTGTGTAATTTTTGTTATAAATCAATTTTAATTTAAAAATGTTTTGGGGCAAACATCTTTTCCTTTATTTATTTATTTATGTTAAGAATTCCACATCGGTAATGGAGTAGGAACATGGAATAGGAACATGAACTCCTTGTATGAACTTGGACAATCTTCAACCTACAAGCTAGCTTTTGGGGTTGAGTTAGACCCAAGATCCATTCTATTACATGATATCAGAGCCAGACTCATTCCAATTATTTGTTCACCGATGTTGGGCCTCCAAATTATATTGTACACGCTCCAGTTAACGAGGTCTGGACGTGCGGGGGAGTGTTAAGAATCTCACATCGGTAATGGAATGGGAACATGAACTCCTTAGACCTGGACAATCCTCACCCTACAAGCTAGCTTTTGAGGTTGAGTTAGGCCCAAGATTCTCTTACAATTTATTTATGAAACATCTTTTGTAGATGAATTTGATCAATCTGCTTGTCACTCTTTTCTAGTGAAGAAAAATATAGATGGCGTTGATCTAGTTTTTAATATTAGGGTTGAACTAACTTGTAATTTTGAGCCAATTATATTCCAGTCTTAGCAATTTAATCTTGTCTATATACCTAGAATCAATCCTCCATAATTCTTTCATACAAATAAGATCCAAATTAAATAGTTTGATGTTTCTTAATCGTGTGTTAATTGAGGATTTTCAATTGCATTCCGACATAATCGGTTTTTCAAAGGGATATCGAATAGTTACAAGTACGATTTGCATAGGACAAGGTAATTATTATGAGACCTTGACCGATGTATTTCCAACTCGTATTATTTGTTGATCATAATTTATGAGTTCAATTAATTATAAGTATTTCAAATATCTATAATTATAAAAGAAAAATAGTAATATGTAGCTCATTTGTCTTTTAAGATGATGATGATTGTTTTGTTCCTAGCTGGGAAAGAAAATCATAGACAGATCTAGTTTATTTACTATGGTTTACTTACGTCAACCCAATTTAAATTATATATATGTATTACGAAATTCACTAAATAGCTTTAAACATTTGATCATGAACTCAATTATCATCCAATTACTTCAGACTGCTGTAGAAAAAATATGTATATGTATTATGAAATTCACTAAATACCTTTAAATATTTGATCATGAACTCAATTATCATCAGATATTAACTTTAGACTGTTGTAGAAATTAACCCACAAGTTTCAAATTCTGAATCTAGCTCGAAAGGAAAGGAGGCATGCCATTGTTATAAATGTCTTTTTTTATTTTTGCAGAGAAGAAATGGATGCCATCGTGGACTCAATCGAAAAGGCATATAAGGAATTTGTAACAGCAGCAGCCATTGTACTAGAGACAAGAGAGACTAATGGTGACCAAAGCACAGCAGATATTAATTCAGTTATTGCAAATTTCCATCAAGGTTTGGTATCGTTCAAAGCTTCTTGTGATGAAGCACAAGAATTTGTTGAGTATTTGAAGCATAGTTTAGGATGTAACAAATTTCCGGGTAATAATTTGTCTTATTCTCAAGAACAAGTGTTTGCCAGTGATCATAATGAATCACTTATTCAGTGTAATCATGTTCCTATCAAGGCCGATGATGAGAAAATGAAGACAAATACTAGTACATCTAAGCCTTAAAAAACATTGAATTCTAGACAAGTCGTTACAAATAGCCATCAGCCTAGCCTAGATCAGGTAATCCTAGAGAGAACTAAAGCCATAACATGATCCATTTTAGGATCATTCCCTTAGACCAAACTTGTTTTAGTTAATTGAAGCAATTGTCATTACTGGTTTGTTTGAGGTTTGAAAGTCATATGTTATATGATGTAGTTGAATTGAACACAATCGACTAAGATATATAGTTTGTAACTCATGATTTAATTTTAGCAGCAAGTTTATGACATTGACCATGCTTTGACATTTGACTGCAAATATTTTCGCTTCATCAATCATTCTTTTAACCTAAGTATTTTCATTAATGTAAATTAAAATTTAATATGACAAATATGCCCTTTTGTTTTCTTTTTCTTCCCTAGGAGAATACATTATTTGTTTCTCCAGCATGTTCAAGCAAACCGTACGACATTTACTTAAATTATCAAGTGTGATATATGCTTCATTGCAGTAATTTTTGCTTGTATTAGAGGCTTTTGATAGGATAGTTTCGTGATCATGTTGCATTTTCGTCATGTATGCAAAAAAAAAAAAAGGGCATTTCTTTTTTAAGAGAGCAAGATCTACGTTATTTATTAACAATGCTCTCCTTTTCTTATCAAACGAAAAACAATTGTACTTTGGATTTTATTTCTTCAGCCATGACTTATTGAAGAGATTCTGTCTAGTGATAGGTATCTTTTTCTTTTTCTGTTCTCCACCCGGTGTCTGATACATGTATTGAAACTGGAATATCCGGATTCACAGCGCGTAGATAGGTATCCCTTACACTTATTTCAGTGGAAAATTTATTCAAGTATGTTAAAAAAATATTACTATTACTGCACCAACAGCTAGTAAGCCTGAATATTAAGTTAGCTGGTTAGAATTGATTATATGAATTCTTAATAACTATTTCATTTCTATTTACATCCGTCTTATTTCAAATTTCAAAAAATTAGGTTCTTTAACCATTAAGATTATCTCATTCTCTATTGACCAAAAAAATATGAGAAATTGACAAAAATAATCACTCACCAAAATAATAGCTAGTAAATATATATTTTTATATATTAATATATAATATACATAAAATATGCAGTTTTTAATACATAATAGTGTATATTTTTGTAAATTTGACTAGCGACCGTATTAATTTTGGCTGATGGGCCAAAAATGCGTATACTTGCCCCAAAGACATGCCTAGCCAACTCTTATTAATGAAAAAAAAAAAATCAGACGGTATGGAGTTGTGGTTTCAGGACTTAATAGTAAAAGTGTGGGGGAGATATGGATTCTTTTTTTCTCTTTTGAAATATTTTAGAGCGTTACTATTTTTCTTGGAAAAGTTTTTTTTCGCAAAAAACACAAATCAAATGCTTTAAACTTTAAACAATAGTTTGAAATTTGTTTGGTAAACACTTATGAGAAAAAAACTTAGTAGGTAGTCAAATATTTTTTACTTATTTGAAATATTTAAAGTTAGAGTTGAAGACGAGTTGTGTTTGATTATAATTTTTGCAAAATATATTTGATTGTTTGAATGTATCAAAAATAAAAAAAATGAATATAAGTTTGTAAGTGTTTTACAAATTTCAATTATAACTTCAAATTGTATTTAAAATTTTCATGATCAAACATCAAATAAAATAAAATCTTATGAAGTCAGAATAACCAAATGAACACTAGTCGAAACTCCAAAACATGACGATTCCTGTGCCACATGGCAATCAATCACTACTTCACCAACAAGAAAACTACTCTTAACAAAAAAATGACAAAAGGAAATGAACTTAAAATCAAGCTGAAAGTATGTATTGGTTCGCCGAAAGCATTTTGTCTCATTTGGGATAAGAACTTGTAGGTAATATGAGTTGTTTTCATCTCAAATCCTAATCATCCAGTCATATTTCGCGATTTACTGATAGTAATATTAATAGATCAATACACTATCTCAACGAAAAATGTGGTGCAACCACTAAATTGGATATAAAAAAAACTACTTTTCAACTCTTAATGGAACTCATGTCCCACTTACCTGTTTAGATAATCACGTCCAAGTATGTCCAATTCAGTAGTAGCTTTTTCAAGCTTTCTTTTTTTATTCCTTAAGTACCTATTTCTTAAGCATTTGGTAATAGATTTTAGCACTCTACACAGGAAATGGAAACCAACCCACAAATCCAAATTCCAAGAATCAAATTGGGTACACAAGGGCTTGAGGTAACGCAATTTTTTACTTATGATTTCAATTACTGCTCAGGTGTTAAGTTTTTGCATTCTGGTAATTTAGCTAGAATCAACCGGAAAAAAAATTGTGAGAACAAATTAGCTTTTGGTGGACATTTTTATTTGTGTTGAGAATCCCTTTTAGCTTTCTGGATACCATCGAAACAGCTTCATTGCAGACATATCTTTTTTACTTATCTCCACCCTTTTCCCGATGTTAGTGGTAACTATTTTTGTTTTGTTTTTGTTTTTTTTTTATGGTAACTACTACTACTATATGTTTTCTCTTGTCAATAGTATAAGATTTTTGAGGATTTTTATTTGGAAAAAGAGAGAAAGATTATGCTACTAAGATTGTAGCTAACAGTGAATGTACATCAGTGAATTTATCTTTAATTTTGTGCTTTCTCTAGATGATTGTGTTAGCCCAAATCTCAGCCTCCCAAACCATGATTTCGGAGTTGTTAACGAACACCTTGTTTGACTTACTGAGATCAGTATTGTCCTTTGGAGGAGATGTGATGCTTTTACTGAATCAGAGTTCAGTGTTGCTGATCCTTGCCTGTTCTTTTCTTTAAAGATGATGAATCATGACTCGCTTTAGTGTTTCGTGGTCAGTCATAACAGTGTTTAATAGAAGTGATAGAGATAATGGAATGTTTTTCCCGTTTATTCCATTGATTCGATCAAGTTTATATACAAGAATACAATACAATTATAGCTGAAATCATGCTAAATCAGATCTTCAATTATGCTAACCATACTAATCTCATCAGATCTTTAATCATGCTAATCATATACATATTTACTTGATTGAATATTTACATAGTCTAATATACCTCCTTAGTCGAAACGAGAGGTTTGCGTACGTTGAGACTATCTCGAAAATCATCGAAGAGTTGCGGTGGGAGTCCTTTAGTGAAAATATCGGCAATTTGATAGCGTGAAGGGACATGGAGGACACGTACTTGACCTCGAGCGACTTTCTCATGTACGAAGTGTATATCCATTTCAATGTGTATAGTGCGTTGATGTTGAAATGGGTTACCGGAGAGATAAACCGCACTAACATTGTCATAGTAAACCCAAGTGACTTTTACAACTGGACAATGAAGCTCTAGAAGTAAGTTTCGAATCCAACAGTATTCAGAGACGACATTGGCTACTCCACGGTATTCGGCCTCAACACTTGATCTGGATAATGTAGGTTGCCTTTTTCCAGACCAAGATATCAAGTTATCTCCGAGGTAGACACAGTAACTAGAAGTTGAGCGTCTAGTATCCGGACATCCCCCAGTCTGCGTCAGTGTATGATATGAGTTTGCTGATCGAAGTTGGGTAAATATGGAGTCCGAATTCGAGTGTACCGTGAATGTAGCGAATGATACGCTTTAATGCAGACATGTGTTGGGTTCTTGGGTCATGCAGAAATAAGCAAACTTGTTGAGCCGCATATGATATATTAGGTCTTGTAAATGATAAATATTGTAATGCACCTGCAAGACTACGATATTCCGTCGGGTCATGATACTGATTACCGAAAGAGGAACTAAGTTTTGCTTTTGTGTCAACCGGTGTAGGATATGGTTTGCAGGAGGACATATCGGCCTGCTCAATAATCTCCTCTGCATATTTCTTCTGTGAAAGAAATAGTCTTTCGGAATGTCGGGTGACGGAGATACCCAAAAAACAGGTGGGTGGGTCCAAATCTTTCATAGCGAATTCAGATCCAAGCTTAGACATAATGAATTGTCGAAGATCCTATGAAGAAGTAGCCAGAATTATATCATCCACATAGAGGATAATATATGTCATATATGTGCCTCGACGATAAATGAAGAAAGAATGATCTGAGATGTTGTGACTGTGAGAGAAGCCCAATGTAGCTACATAATCTGCAAAACGCTGGTACCAAGCGCGAGGGGTTTGTTTAAGTCCATATAGGGATTTCTTGAGCAAGCATGCATAATCAGGGTGTTGAGGGTCATGAAACCTTAGTGGTTGGTACTATATAGACGGTTTCATTGAGATGTCCATGTAAGAATGCATTTTTGACATCAAGTTGAGTGAGACACCAAGATTTTGACAATGCAATGCTAAGGACTATCCGAATAGTAGTCGATTTGACCACCGGACTGAATGTTTCTCCACAATGTACACCAGTTTGTTGTCTTGCACCATCACCTACAAGTCTGGCTTTGTGTCTCTCAAAAGACCCGTCAGATTTCTTTTTATGCCTGAAAATCCACAAACTTCGAATGATATTAGCATTAGACGATCGTGGCACCAAGTCCCACGTCTTATTTAGAATAAGAGCGTCGTATTCATCTTTCATGTCCATTTTCCAATTATGATCGTTTAATGCATGGATGAGATTTGTAGGCAAAGGAGAAATGAAATTTTTAGTAGTGGTGTGAAGATTGATAAGCCTTCTGGGATTAAAAATTCCGTGTTGGGCTCTTGTTTTCATTTGAGGGGATTGATGAGGAGTTGCATGTGAACTGGTTTGGGTAGTTTCTTGGGCGTTTATCAGACTGTGTGGTGAGGAATGGTGAGGGGTGGAGTGAGACAATATGGGAGTATTGTCTTTTTGCGGCCGGTGCTAATTGAGCCAGAGTGGAGTCGGTTCGAATAGGAGTTTGAACGGACTCATGAATCACTTGTGAGGGAGTAGAGTGTGAGGGAGTAGAGGCTGAGTCCCTTAGATTAGGTGTTGAACTTTGATAGGCATGTGTAGGTTGTAGAAATAATGGATTAATGAGGCCTATATCCAGAAACTCATATATTGTGAGTTTTTTATTATGTATTTTTGAAAAGGGGAAGGTATCTTCATCAAAAATTACATGTCTTGAAATGATTATTTTTTCGACTCGATAAATCATAACATTTGTAACCTCTGTGATTTGCAGGATATCCCAAAAAAACACAAGGTGATGATTTTGCTTGCAATTATTCCGAGAAGTAGTGGATAGCATAAACACCCAAAGACCCGAATATGAGAATAAGATGAATCTTTTTGATAGAGAATATTCGTGGGTGTTTTATATGCAAGCTTTTTGTTTGGAATTATGTTATGCAAGTAGGTAGCCATTTGTAATGCATAATGCCAAAACGAGGGGGGGTAAGGAGGCATAAGTAAGGAGAGTTCGGATGATATTGTTTATGTTACAAATTTTCTTTCGGCTTTTCCATTTTGAGAAGATGTATGAGGACAAGAGAATCTAAAGCGCATTCCATGAGATTCACAAAACTTGTGAAATGACTCATTGTTGTATTCCCATTGTCACATTGAATTTTTTTATTTTTCTTTCAAATTGTGTTGTGACATAATTATGAATAATTATGAACATGGAATAGACTTGAGATTTATTGGCAATTGGAAAAATTCACAGAAAATTTGTAAAATCATCAAGGAATAAAACATAATACTGATGACCACCCGAATTAAGGATAGGTGATGACCAAATGGCAAAGAAGTTAATTTCGGGCCATGTAGAACATTTTTTAAGGTTAAGGGTGGATGGGGTTTGGTTAATAATGCATTTCCACGACCAATAATTGGAATTGTATGGCCACTACCAACTGTAATATTACGATTATTGCTCTTATTTAAATAAGATGTAAGACTACCTCCGTTTGCAATCATGTGAGATATAGCGCCAGTGTTCATGTATCACTGATCATCCGGATGAGCAATTGACATAGTGTGCATAGGTTGTTGAATATTAGTTGGCGCATAAGTGGACTGGGCTGATGCAATGTGGGCTTGAGGCCGGGGCCCAATATAGAAGGACGTTGGGCTGTGTTAGGCCTTTGAAATTGGGCTTGATTTGCCGTTGAATATGGGCAAGGAACAGAAGCAGCCCACAACCCATTTGGAGAATAGGCCCACGACAGATAAAAAGAGGTTTGGTCCATTGTAGCCCCAATTTGGATAACCAAACGGGTTTTGCCCTCCTTGTTGTCGACCAGTCCCCTTTCCTTTCCCATTCCGCCCCGATTATTACCCCCACCACCTTTACCGCCCCGATTGTTGTTGTTGTTGTTTGGACGATGGCCATCTTGATTTTCGCTCGTATTCTTGGTGAAGAGCAGAGGTATCGGTAAAGTGTGCAATCCTCTTCGCCCGTGTCGTTTCTTCTAAAACGAGCATGGATCGGGCTTTGTAGAAGGGAGGAAGAGAGTCGTCGTGACGAATCTGGGAGGCAACAGTGGAATACAACAACATATCCAGTGAAATCCTACATTGTGGGGTCTGGAACAGTGGAATAGGCGTCAGTTAAACCGGAGACCATTTGAAGTACTAACCTGTCATTTGACACGACGGCGCCAACGTTGGAAAGTTGGTCCGCCAGTGATTTTAGATGCTGTCAGTAAGATGAAACATCTGGGAAATTTTCCATCTGGACGGCGGAAAATTATTGTTCGAGGTATAGTGCCCTCGAGTTCTTATTGTCGAAAAATATGTCCTTTAGTCGATTCCATGTTAATTCGGCAGTGGATTCCCGATCAATAATTGTGTTCAGAAGGTCTTCGGATATGGTGCTGTAAATCCATTGTAAAACAATGACATCAATCCGTGACCAGAGTTCAGGATCTGTATTTTGAGCGATGGGGATGTGTCTGTTGTCGTTGTTTCCTTCGAATTTGGAGTGATATGGTCGAGAACTTTATAAGCCCTAGCAAAGATTTTAAAAAGTTCTGACCATGTTATGTACTGACCCTTTTCAATGTCAAGATTGACTTTGATGAAACTATTGATGTTTGACACTGTTAAAGCGGGATGGAGAGTGAGATTGGACGGGGAAGAAGAATTCGGGTCGGTTATTTGGTTTGCAGCCATGGCGAGACAGTGAAGGAAAAGAACAGATTCAGACACAGAGGGAAGGCGTCAACTAATTTGATAAGTAAATTAATCTAGACTCTGATATCATAATAGAAGTGATAGAGATGATGAAATGTTTTTCCCGTTTATTCCATTGATTCGATCAAGTTTATATACAAGAATATAATACAATTATAGCTGAAATCATGCTAATCTTGCTAAATCAGATCTTCAATTATGCTAATCATACTAATCTAATCAGATCTTTAATCCTGCTAATCATATACATATTTACTTGATTGAATATTTACATATTCTAATAGTGCTGTCAAAGGCTAACTTGAGGTGAGGTGTCTGGCTAGGTGCAGCTCAGGGTGTGCTTTAGACTTTAGTGCAGGCACCACGGTGCTAATGCATGCCATAAAAAACACCTATGGGCTCTGCCTTGAAGAGGGCATTGTTAAACTATAAATATAGCTGGTATAGCAATATACTAGTAATTGTTGAAAAGAATATTATGATGTAGATGTTAACAACTAAGAATAAGAAACTTGATAAGGCGTCATCACTAAATCAGAGAGCTATAATGTTTTTTAAGTAATTTTTGTGGTTCTTACTTCATATTTTCAACTTAGTTGCAGTTGCTTCAATTTCTGGCCCATATAAGTGTTGCTTGTGTTTATGCTTAGTCTTTTTGCATTACATTTAATCTTTTTGCAGTTGCTTTTGTTTTTCTTTTTCATAAAGCTTTTAGGTACTTTGTACATGTAATAATCCCACTTTCCATTCTCCTCAAGTATCTTATCATTCCAGCAGTTCACTGAACTGAGAGTTAAATACTTTTCAACTATTGGAAGAAAAAGGTTGTTCCATCTAGACAACTCTGAAATTCTTGCGAGTGGCGAGGAAATTCTTGCAAAAAGAAAAGCCAAAGGATTACTTCTATGCTATACCAGAAGCTTTAAACAATTACATAAACCTTTCTTGCCAGGTCTCCAAACTAGGCTTTGGTTGTTTAGGACTTTCTGGAATACTAAATACTCCTCAGTCACATGAAGCTGGATGCTCAATCTTAAAGGAAGCGTTCAATAAAGGCATCACCTTCTTTGACACATCCGATCTATACGGGCATGAAGGTGACAATGAAATAATGGTTGGAAAGGTATGAAGTTTATGAGAAAAGAAGGATGAAATGTTCTATTTGAAGATTTTTGACCAATTAAATCACTCAACATTACTGAGACATGTATTTATTTTTAAACTACCCTGTTTTAAAAAAAAAAGCTATTCATTAATGGTCATTTGCAATAACCAGGCACTGAAGCAGCTTCCTCGTGAGCAAGTCCAACTGGCAACCAAATTTGGGTTGATAATTTCTGAGGACTTTCAGTGTCATGTCAAAGGCACTCCAGAATATGTACGGCAGTGCTGCGAAGAAAGTCTGAAGCGGCTTGATGTAGACTACATCGATCTATATTATCCACATCGAATAGACACAACTGTGCCTATAGAGGAAACTGTAAGCATCCGATCTTATCCATTGTTCTTACCTATTGTGATATATGTGTTAATCTAGAGAAACTTGACTTATGAATCCACTTCATGAGGGAAGATGGAGGAACTCAAGAAGTTAGTTGACGAGGGAAAGATCAGGTACATTGGCTTGTCCGAAGCCAATGTGGATACAATTAAGAGGGCACATGCAGTTCATCCCATCACTGCTGTACAAATGGAATATTCTCTTTGGACCCGTGAGATAGAAGAGGATGTAATTCCGCTTTGCAGGTATGTTCGAAATTAAGATATATCGATGATCAACATATTTGCATAATATGAAAGCATAACCTTTTTTCTGAATTTCTTTATTTTTCCTCTGTAGTCTTGATTCCGTTAATGATCATGATTTGATAGGTAGGAGAACAGAACTCCTTAATCTTTCTTAATATTTCCTTTGCCTCCGTTATACAGGGAACTGGGCATTGGGATAGTTGCATATAGGCATATAGCCCCCTCGGCCGCGGTTTCTTTGGTGGGAAAGCTGTCACAGAAAGCTTGCCTACAGGAAGTATGATGGTAAGTAATTGCTAGAAAAGACATTTGAAGATCATGATCGGTACTGGTATCAATGAGCTAGTTAGTATATGTCATATATCATGGTTCCTATCAGTTTTACTTCCCTTAAATAAAGCATTCGTCATTAACCTTCTATTGTTTGGTATAAACTAGAGGTAGCAAAAAGAGTTTGGAAGAGCTGGCAGAGGAAATGGCACAGTCAGCCACTTCTATGTCACTTTTGCAATCTAGCAAACATAGTGTAGACTGTAGAATAGGGATAATATGGTTCTTGTAAAGTGCTTGAAAATGAGACCTTGGTAAAAAGCTTTTGTTATACGTTAGGGGGTTTGATAAAGATGAATGAGAAGATGAGGAGTTAGGCAAGGGCGGAGCTAGAGTATAGCTTACGGGTTCAGCTGATCCCAGTAGCTTTGATTCAAATCTTGTATTTGTCTTAAGAATCCATTGAATATGAACAAATTATTAATTTAGAACCCAATAGCTTAAAAGGACTATAAATCCGAACTCATAAGCTTCAAATCATGGCTCCGCATCAAGTCAGATAGGTTTGTTATTTCAGTCTTTTTTTTTAACTTCAGGGTGCGCATCCAAGGTTTAATGAACAGAATTTGGAGAAGAACAAAGTTCTATACTCACGATTCGCTAACTTAGCAGCAAAACGTGGTTGCACACCTCCTCAACTAGCTTTGTCGTGGCTTATGCATCAGGGAGACGATGTAGTTCCAATACCTGGTATGCTACCTTCTTCATTATAGATGTTTATACAAATCAAGTTGCATTGTCTATCAGTTCAGCTAATTCCTCTACTCTCAAAGTCTAGTTGGATTACTTTTGCTAACTGCAATACTTTCGTGTCTCCAAGAGGTGTATTCAAGACTAGTTGTCGTCCCCTTCCATTTGGTGAAATAATCTAGTGGTGTCTTCTTTAACCTTTTATATGAGTTGGAATCTAATGCATATACTCGGCTGATGTATTGCAGGAACAACAAAGATCAAGAACCTCAATGTCAATATCCAATCTCTAGGAGTAAAACTTACACCAGAGGATTTGAAGGAAATTACTGACTCTATTCCTATTAGTGAAGTCTATGGAGAAAGAGACCATGAAGTCGTATCCAAGTACAATTTTCGGTTTGCTAATACACCATTAAAGCAGTAACATTGCGTCCATGATGACTGGCGTAATAGAACTAAATCACCTATTCTGTGCTTCAATAAGAACTCATCCTTTAATTGTGCCCCTTGTCAATTTAATTGTGTTCCAAACCATCCTTTCCGGGATATGGACATTCCTAAGTTAAGCTTCCACAAGTGAACTATGCTATAACACCATGGACATTCTCCTTGTATTATTTAATAGTTGTTGTTGTTGTACGAGTAGTACATAATTACATATCTATCTCCCTTTGTTTCTCTTTTTTCCACCTAGTTTTATGCAATGACCAAAATGTCTTAATATGTCAACCGGTCTCATTTTGCCGAAATAACCACCATTTGAGTTGGATATCAACAAAAAACTAGGGCTGGCCAGTGGGCCGGGCCGACCCGACCCCGACCCCGACACGACCCCGCTATAAAAAAAAAGCGGGGCTGGCTCGAACCGGGGCGAGCGCGCCACCCGACCCCGTCGACCAGCCTCCTCCTTTGCGAGAAAATGGCGGTTGTCCAACGGCCATTTTACATTTGGTAGTTGGACAACGGCCATTTTAGGCCTCCCTCCCCAACCCCTACCCCTTTATATTTATTTTTAACCCCTAAGTTATTATATTTACACTTTAACACAATTTTCAACTATAAATACCTCATTCCTCTTCTTATTATTTTCACCAATCTTTTTACTCTCTAATCTCTCAATCAATCTCTATACAACATTGTCTACATATTCAATCTATTTATTAATTTGAGAATTGGGAGTGAAGTTGGCAACTAAACGAGGATTATCTATCGAGCAAAGTTTCAATTTTCAACCTTCGATTACACGTCGACTTACGCTTCGGCGTTTGGTACATTCGTTCTCTCATTAAATTATTATTTTGTCTTTATTTCATTTAGCACATTTAATTTCATTATCTTTAACTATTTATTAGCATAATTAAAATGAAAGGACTAAGAGGCATGTTGGGTAAGGGTAAGGGTCAGACTTCTTCTAGTAGGGGTGGTAACAAGGGCAAGGGTACTTCTAGTATTCATGTTCCAAATTATTCCTAGACAAGATGATTTTATAGATCCCAAATGTTTCTGAAATACCATATGATCTTGACACAAATGATTATCCTCAAATTGAAGAAGATTTTAATTTAGATGACACCCTAGATGATGATACACCTACTAATGAAGATGATACACCCACTAGTGAAATGCCTCCTACCCCCCCTACTATGAGACGAGGTCCCAGAAACGACCATTAAAATCGGTTGTATGGAAATATTTTGTGAGGGACGTAGCTAATCAAATTGTATGTAAAACTTGTAAAAATGTTTATTCTTTTAAAATCGACAAGGTCGCGGTGGGACGGGGGTTTAGGAAGACACCTATTGCAAAAACACAAAGCCTTGCACGCCCAATACATGATTGAAAAAATGGTGAAAGCGTCCTCTCAATCTAACAAGATTCACATCTTGCTTTGGAAAAATACATGGTCAAATTAACCTATGACGTGGGGAGTTGTAGGCCTAAATACGATAAACATAAAGATAGGAATCACTAGCAAAATTAGTTCTTTGTGGAGGGTTTGCCTTTTCATTTCTGAATCTCTGGTTTTATTCATTATATTAGAGATATGTATAATCCGCTTATAAAGGTTTTCCTAGATCAACTGTTAAAAGAGATGTATTTAAATTTGCACATGAATATCAACGATTTACGTTATGCATTATATCATTTAAATTGCAAAGTCGCTCTAACCGATATAGTCGTAGCACTAACGGCCATGATTATTTAACGGTAACCTGTCATTGGATAGATTATAAATGGTCTATGCAAAAACGTATTTTAGCATATAGATATATAGATAGTAGGCACACTGTTGAGTTTATTTCAGAAAATATTTATTGATCTGCGATTATTACGGAATAAGCGATAAAGTTATGAGTATTACATTAGATAATGCATCTTCTAACAATTCTGCTATTAGTATTTTAAGAGATGTTTTAACTCCGTCTTTTTCAAAACATTTTCATATCAAATGTGCGTGCCATATTTATAACTTAGTTGTAAAGGATGGTCTTTCACTTTTTCAAGATATTCTTGAAAAATACAATTTGCTATACACTTTATTTTTAAAAATAATAGAATTCAACAGAGAAAAGAATATAAAAACTTGCCACGATTGTGGACTATCTTCTGAAAAATTCAGAAGAAGTACCAACTAGGTGGAATTCTTTATATGACCAACTAGTTGTTGCTTATGACTATAGAAAACCTATTACTTTATTTTTAACGCCCATAATCAAAATCCAAATGATATGATTGTGGATAATGATTGGGAGAAAATTAGAGAACTTATTGTATTTTTAGAAAAATTTCAACGAGCAACAAAAGAATTTTCTACTTTATATTATCCTACTATTTCAACTATGTTGTTTTATATAGCTATGATATTTTTACTTCTTAAAGAATATATGGAAAAACACACTATCTGCCTATTAAAAATGTTTATGAAATTAAAGAAATATTTTATTCCTATTCCCTATTTATATTATTGGTGTTGTATTAAACCCGACTATTAAAGTAGAGGGTTGTAAAAGTCTTATTGAAAATATTTATAACTGTATGGACGTACTACCACCTCCAACTCCCAAAAATTTAAATGTTGAGCCACCTATTGAACTAACGCTAGAAGAAGTGTTGAATAGCGTAGAAGATGAATGCAAAAAAGTATATCGGCATTACCAGCAAGAAAGTGCTAGTAACCAACCGACTTTTGTACCATCTTCTTCTTCTTCAACACATGCTAAAAAAAGGCATGCTGTTTCTGGGGCTAGTAGTATTAGTTCTATTGAAAGCCTCAGAAATAGAATGTGCGGTGGTACCAGTGCTAACCAAATTAGCGAGTTCGATGTTTTTGTTTTGCAGGGTAATTTACCTTACCAAGCAGTTATCAATGAAGAAGGAAAGGAAGACTTGCTGAAATATTGGAGCCAGAATGAGAAGACATTTCCGACACTTTCAATGATGGCCCGAGATATTTTGAACATTCAAGCGTCATCAATCGCTTCGAGCGCTTTTCCGCAGTGATTTCAAATAGGAGAGCACATACACTCATTAGCCGAGACAACTTGGAGATGGCGATACTATTCGAGAGATTGGATACGAGCGGAGGCGAAGGAGTCTTTATCACGACCCGTTCGGGGCCGTGGAGTGCCTTACCCGCACCCAGTAGTCATACATCAGTAATCAGTGAACATAAAAATAAAACATGAAACAATCAGAAATGAGACACATTTTATCGAGAGAAAATCGCTTTCGGCGTATATATAAAACTAAAACTTGAACAGTTTAATCCTTTTTACAACCCTGCCCACAACAGTCCTACAGACCTCTAAGATTTACAACAACTATGACGGGACAGGGCCCCGCCATACCCCTGAATGTACAAGAACCTACAACTCAGAACACATACCAAAAGATAAGCCTCAGAAGGCGAGCTTCCGTCTGAAAGGTGATCCTAAAAGCGGGGATCGACGACGATGTACTTACTGCGGCGTGAGCGGCCGGGCGAGGTCGATAACAGTACCAAGTATGTGGCGAAAATCTGCTTAAATCATAACGATCTATATAAAGCGGGAGACATGTATGATAACCAAAATACGATTCACGATAAACAAGCGATCATGTAAGTCGTGGACTCACGCCTCAAAGTCGTCACTCAAATATAACTATGGGTCTCACGCCACAACATCAATCATGTTCGCATCATGGCGCGTGCCGGAGTGCATCGGTGTAGGCATGTCCATGATGCAACACAATAATAACGCCGTGGCGCCACATGCCCCGGATTCGCGTGGTGTAGACATGCCCATGTAACATCAACAACAATATATCGGGTGATCAACCCCGCGCACGCCACATGCCCCGGACTGCGACGGTGTAGACATGTCCATGTAACCACAATAACAATATATCGGGTAATCAACCTGCGCGTAGCCACATGCCCCCGGAATTCTGCATCGGTGTAGACATGTCCATGTAACCACAATAAGTCAACCGGCCCTCCAACGAGAGGCGCGGTAGTATAGAAACACAATTCTACAACAAAGGCTAATTACACAACAACAAGCATAGGCAAATTATACACAACTCGAGGTACTTCCATTTTATATCAAAGTCCGGGTTTTAACCCTAAAGTACTACGTACGTTAAATTCCTTTTAAAGAGATCCATTCCTTTTATAGAAGTCACCCAATACCCGTAGTATAAAATAGAGTGACTTACATCTTTTAAGTAAACCAAAACAACTTCCATACTTTCCTTTTTAAAACCAATTAAGGCAATACCATGCCTTCTTTTTAGACCAAAACACTTCTCTTTTTAAAGCCAAGTTATCACATTAAAACCAATGATAAAACCCTTCTTTTGTTTTCATAAAGTCGTTATAACTAACTTCCCATAAAGCTGTTATAACACTTTATGTTTTAAACCAATTTAAGACATAACAATGCCTTTCTTTTTCCTAAAGTTCCAGTTTGCCTAATCCCAATTACTCAAGTCTCTTTTTAGAAAAGTTTCATAGTTTAACGTCTTAATCTCTTTTAAAACAATTGAGTAACATATGCCATAGGCGAGTAAGTTATTCTTGTTCATAATCAATCTTATTAAGCAGCCATGATCTAGAAAATGTAATATCATTTTGTCTCATCTTAGCTTCTATGCAGATGGAGGTTTCTACTGGTTTTAATACTACTTCATTATTCACTACATTTTCCTTTATTAACGCTGCAGTGGTTGGTCGATACACATTCTGATTTCCGAAATCAGTAAAACATTATTCCTTTTAAAAACCAAGTACTCATTACTCACGAATGAGGTTTCACACAAAATTCATATTAATTCAATTTAGTTAAGTCTCTTATCTTATAAGATCAAGTCTCTTAACTTCTAAAATCAGTAAACCATTCTCTTTATCTCTCTTAAGACGTTATACCTAATTTCTCATAAAGCTAGTATAACTCTTATGTTTTCAAAATCAAGTATTACTCTTCTTTCAAAAAGGTTTCTTAATTCTTTTAAAATACATTCAAGGTTCTTATTATTCAGGCTTAAGTCAAAAGACATTGCCGTACAACTACGTTCAGTTAACACACGTACGTCTACCGTACTATATATATATTATTCAGGCTTAAGTCAAAAGACATTGCCGTACAACTACGTTCAGTTAACACACGTACGTCTACCGTACTATATATATATTATTCAGGCTTAAGTCAAAAGACATTGCCGTACGATATATATCTTCCTTTAAAATATCATGCTCAAAAGTATAGGAAGAATCACATACCTCGCGACGATTATCGACTAGAAGCAAAACGCTCCACGGCTATAACCCGACTAGCCTGGTCCACATTCTAAGTAGCCCATGCTACTTACAGAACATTCAACCAATAAAGGTTATCAGTCTACTGTATATACAGTCCTATGTAAGTACAGTTTAACTTCTACTTATATTCTTCTGAAGTGATTTCAGTTCAAGTCTTATCTGTAATATCCTTCTATTACAGTTCAATTCTCTTCTTAAGAATCTTATATTCATTTCTATACTACTATAGTATGTAATTTCCAATTACACTAGAAGGACAGTAGTATTTACCTCGATAAGCCCCAAAATTATCCGAGTTTAATGTCGCTCCTTAGCAACGTTTAGCTCCTACTCCGAGTGCTCCAATCCGCTCCAAACAACCCTTAGAAGTTCTACGCAACTTCTACTTAACACTTCAACCGACTATGAAGGTTTTCCTTAGGGTTTCATTTTTGTGACTGAGGGAAGTATAATAGTATTTCTGGGCTTTTGTATAAGTGTAACCTTTGGGAAATACTACAAGGTATTTGGGCCAAGGTATTTGGGCATTATAACAATACTTGGAGAGTATTTCTATACCACAAAAAGGGGGTATTTATACGAGACAACTAGGCTAGGGGGGGTACCCCTCGGCCAAGGCTTCACAAGGGGGAGGGTGTGGTGGCTCTCGGCCAAGCACAACTAGGAGGGGGGGGAGAGGGACGAAAAGCTCACACTAAGAGGGGGGGAGGATTTTTAACACTTAGAACAATTTTGGATGAAGAAGTTCATCAACTTAGAGGGGTATTTATAGGTCAAGAAATGGCCAACCAATGGCCAAGATTCATCCAAGTGTTAGGCAAGTGTAGGGCTAGGATCAAGCCATGTGCACCTTATGTTATACCCCGTACTTCCAGAGTATGTACGTAAGGACGTACGTAGAAAATTTGAACTTGAGAAAGTGGCTTGGCCGAAATTTATTTGTGCACAACACCCGGTTAGAGTCGTTTTTAAACGCGTTTTCACGACTTTCGTAGGGGAATTTCCGGCTATGTCATTTTTAATTTTTGCGGATTTTTTCGAGAGACGAAATATTTTAGACCAAAAAGAGGGCGCCACTTGGCACCCTCTCATTGGAGCACGTTGTGGGCGGTTCAAAGTGGACGAATTGGCCTTGTTTGGTCAAGGGTTGGTAGGATATTTTTGTGGTAGATGGATAAGGTGCACTTGGCAAGATCTTGGCCCTACACTTGCTATGCACTTGGCATGATCTTGGCCATTGGTTGGCCTTTGCTAGACCTATAAATACCCCCCTTTGGATGACTTCTTCATCCATTCCAAATAATTCTAAGTGTTAAATCCCTCCTCTCCCTCTTGTTGACTCTCGCCCAAGAGCCCTCTCCCCTTTGAAAGGCCCTCGCAGAGCTCTCCCTCGGCAGGGTCTTGGGTACCCACTGCCTAGTTGTTTCGTATAATACCCCTCTTGGTAGAAATACTCTCAAAAGTATTGTTATAATGCCCAAATTACCTTAGCCGTATACCTTGTAGTATTCTAAGGTTATACTTATCTGAAAAGCCGTAAATACTATTATACTTCCTTCCACAAAACCGAAACCCTAAGGAAAATCTCCATGGTTGGTTGGAGTAATAAGTAGAAGTTGGTTAGAACTTCTAAGGGTTGTTTGGAGCGGGTTGGAGCGCAGAGTAAGAGCTAAACCTTGCTCGGGATCGACATTTAAACTCGGATAATTATGGGCTTATCGAGGTAAATATCTTGTCCTCTATTGTAATTGGAAATTACATGTTGTATGATTATATAGTTGAAGTATACTATATATAGAATCTGAACGTAGTTATCGGCAATGTCTTTTGACTTAAGCTGAATAATAAGAAACCTTTTCGAAGAAGAACGAATCAGTTGTATTTACATGGAATTTGTATTACAGAGACTTGTGTAGCTTTTCGTGAGGTAGAATTGTGCACGTCCGGTTTAGACTTATAACCCCTTGGTTGGCTTGGTACCGCCCGATAGAGAGGAGATTTACGCTGTTGCGGGGAAGTCTTTTGCGAATTTTACGTAGAATGTTCTACGAAGGGATCAAAATATTAAAAAGCGCCTTGTGGCCTTATAGGTTGAGTACTACGTGTGGCGAGATCTACTTGACTAAAGGAGTAGCCGACGGTTGGAAGTACTTGGGCGTTTTGCTATTAGTCGATACTCGTCGCGAGGTATGTGAACCTCTTCCTATCTCTTCTAGCATGATATGTGTGAACTATGTAGTACGGTGAGCGTACGTGTGC
The DNA here is from genome assembly GCA_029844215.1 of Przewalskia tangutica. Taxonomy (NCBI): domain Eukaryota; kingdom Viridiplantae; phylum Streptophyta; class Magnoliopsida; order Solanales; family Solanaceae; genus Przewalskia; species Przewalskia tangutica. The sequence continues at coordinate 11,073,440 of CM056735.1, read as the reverse complement.
TAAATGTATTTGATTGGTTTAAAACATAAAGTGTTATAACGGCTTTATGGGAAGTTGGTTATATGACTTTATGTTGGTAAGAAAATACTTGTGGTTTTAAAAGGTAAGATTTGAACTATAAGCGGCTTGTTATGTGTTAATAAAGAACTTGAAGTTTTTCAAAGATTTTTGAATCATTTCGAAAGAAGTAATACTTGGTTTTGAAAAACTTAAGAGTTATACTAGCTTTATGGGAAGTTAGGTATAACGGCTTAAGAATGTTTCTTGATTTGAAATCGAATGTGTATCGACAAACCATGCGAGCGTTAATAAAAGGAAATATTTTGACAGATTAAGTATTATTAAAACCAGTAGAAACTTTCATCTGCATAGAAGCTAAGATGAGACAAAATGATATTTCCTAGATCATGGCTGCTGTAATAAGATTGTTATAAACAAGAATATCCTACTCACATATAAGGCTTATGTTTCTCAGATAGTTTAAAGGAGAATTATATTCTTAAATGAATAAGACTATGAACTACGAAACCTTTCTAAAGTAAGAAACGTGAACATTTGAAATTAGGCAAACTTGGACGTTTGAGAAATAATGTTGTTACTTGATTTTACAAAGAGAAGTGTTTTGCTTTACTTCAAAAGATAATCACTCTAGTTTTCATATACTACGGGTATTGTGTGACTTTTGTAAACGTAACGTATCTTTTAAAAGATAATGTATGAAGTACTTTGAGAATAGATACCCGATCTTGTTAATCATACAATAGAATGTACCTTGTGTGTATAACTGGATTGTGTTGGTTTGTGATAGCCTTGTAATACCTTCGTGTTGATTTGATAAGTAATCATATTAGGATGCTACGTGTGTTAGTATTCTGTGATGTTTGTGTAAAGGGATTTTCCCTTGATTGTGCTTATGATGTTTAAACGATAAACTGTTATGTTGGTATTATACCACTCACCGTGTTTCCGGGGTTAAGCGCCTCACGCGGGGTAGACTTCGCGATGCAGGACCATGATTCGAGAATACCTCATGCGGGTCACGAGGGCCTATGCGAGCTACGAGAGTTCGAGTTAGTGCGGCCTTTATGGTCATGCGGTGCATGTGGCTATGCGATGCGAGTCGGGGCGACGCCGGAGTAGCTACCCTCGATGCGGGGTTATACCTCACGCGGGCCTATGAGATTGGCCTACGCGGAGTGCGGGAGTTCGAGGCTAGACGCGCACATTTGATATTGCGCGAGTGACCGGCTTTGATCATGTGGCCAGTGAGCGGATATCATGATTCGATTTACGACTTGTTAGTCGTAGGTGTTAGTAGTCGGCTATGCCTTCGCACTTACCTGCATCGCTTTATTTGGGCACAGTGGGACCCATTGTTCATGTGTTCCTTGGTGCTTTTCTATCATCGACTGCCGGTGAGGAAGGTATTCCACGCATGATTGATGTTGTGGGCGTGAGACCCATATTTATGTATTTGAGTGATGACTTCGGGCGTGAGTCCCGACTTGATATGATCGCTTATTTATTGTGAATCGTAGTTTGGTTATCATACATGTCTCCCGCCTTATATAGACTACTATGATTTCATTTACGTATTTTCGGGCCGCATACTCGGTACTGTTATCGACCTCCTTGAGTGCGTTCATGCCGCAGTAAAGGTACACCCGATCGTTGATCCTCGCTCTTAGGGTCACGATTCAGCGTTTGGGAAAGCTCCGTTCTCGGAGGCTTATCTTGGTATAGTCCTGTCGTTGTAGGTATTTACATTCGTGGTATGGCGGCCCTGTCCGCCATCATTGTCGTATCTTTTTCTTAAGTCCTGTAATCTTGTGGCGGGGTTTGTAAAGGATTAAACTGTTCATTTGTAAGAGTTGTTATTTATATATGCCGAAGGCAAGTTTTCCTCAAATTATCGTTTTGTACTTCATTTGTTTCATGTATGTGTATTATGTTCCATTGATTACTCGATGTTGTATCACTAGGGTGCCCGGTAGGCACCACCACGAGCCCAGTTCGGTCGTGACAAAAGTGGTATCGAGCGATTAATCCTCGGAAAGTGTCTGCATCAGATCCGCAGAGTCTTGATTATCGGTGTTGTGCACCACACCAATAATCGTGAGGCTATAGGGTATTTAGGATTGGTTTCTATTCTTCTCACTCCGAGATCGTGCCTTAGAGTCGTGTTGTTAGTTGACCCTCCGACGAAATTATTTCCTTATCGTTATGCCTCCGCGTAGGCAACCCGCCTGTGAGGCGCGCACCGGCGGAGCCGCGAGTAGAGTTCAGAGGTGGCGAGGGCACAGCCAAATCATTACCTAGATAGTGCTTCATTCGGGAGTTCTGCGACGTCACTAGCCCCAAAGAGTTTTAGCACGACGGCGGCAGCTTACTGCGCCACGATGTTTGACCTTCGCCCGCCGACCGAACAGTGAGTATAGAGTATACCGATGTATCGCGAGTCTTGATGACTATCTAAGAGAGGTTGTGCAAGAGTAATTCTTGATTAGGCTTCGAGCATGGCACGTACGGGCTTTGCGCAGCAGCCGAGACGCAGAGATCGACGTTAACGGGCGACGCAGGAAGAGGCGAGCGGCAAGGTCCTTTGGTAACTTTCGAGGCGAGTCGCCTCACCGAGATTAGATTTGCACATCCACCAGGCAGAGGTTCCCACGGTTCGTGGACGTTCGGTATGCAGAGTTGGTCGAGCTCGAGCTTCCGCTCACAAATACACGGGCGTTCCACCATCCGATTCGCTTTTTCTCGTTCACAGCGTGGCAGCGCCATCTCGTGGAATTTCGTCTTTTAGTTGGGTACTTGTTGTACTATGACCGTCGTGGTCCGATGTCGAAAGAGTGTCCTGCGGAGGACTTAGCCTTCGTGATCGGTGGGTAGTTTGTCATCTTCCTTAGCTATCGCCTACAGGCGTTTGATTAGAACGATCATGAGCAAGAAGAGATATAGATATATCTTTAACCCCTGAGTTTTGTTTATGTGATAAGGTGAGTATACCTTAAGTGCTATGTTCGATAGCGGTGTGTTAGTTGTGATTAGAAATCATGGTGGGTTAACCGAGTAAGATTTTGGGGGATAGAAGGTGTGAGCCTTAGAGTTTTATACGTAGAGACCTTAGAGGTAAGGCCATCTCGAGTAAAAGATGTATTGTTTATGTTTGACCCTTATAGGAGTGCATAGTGCACGTGAGTTATGTTGTGGGATTAGTCCCCGAGTAGTGTGGAAGGAAAGAGGTAGTTGAGCTAAGAAGACCGCTAGGTTTTCGTAACGTGATTAGTGAGATTGTTCCGCCGGAGCTAGTATGCGCGCGTTGCCGGGTCGGGTTGAGGCCACGTTGCGGGTCAACCCGCGGCCCGCTCAGTGCGGGTCGGTTGTGGTGGTCCCGCCGTGATAGGGTCACGAGGTGTTAGGCGAGTTTAGTTAACCAACGCATTTCGTGGATGCGATTCGACCGCAGTCGCCGGCGAGGTCACCGCCTTGTCTCTCAGCAAAGCACCGTTTACTCGGCGAGGTTATGTGAGATGATATATCGTAAAGGTTGTAAGGTCGCACGAGGTGCCTACCTTCACCTTATGGCGCATGGAGCCTGTGTCATACTGCTTTTCTGGAGGTTTTACCGTGCAAGGTTAGAAACTCAAGTAAGTCTCAGATCACATTCATTCGCCGGTGTTTGGATTTCGAGATAGTTGAGAATTGTTGTCTCCTGTTGAAGGAGTGTTTAAGCTACCATTTCGGTGTTCGGATGTCGCCTATGAAGCCTTGTAGAGGCGGATGTGTGAGTCGCCGATCGATTGGTTCGATGTTGGCGTGATTGAGATAGTTGGTTGAGCTTGTTCCAGCAGACCGTGGATAGAGTAAAGCTTGTCTAGAAGAGGTTACGCGGCTCGAGAAATCGTGCGAATAATCGGCGACGACGCCAGAGTTGAGTGCCGACGGTCGGTCTTCTTGAAAATACCACCGGGTTGGGTGTGACGAGTTTTGGAATACAGAGGAACTTAGCCCGAGTTACTTGGGCCTTTGAGTTCATGTGAAGAATAGGCCGTTGCCTATATGTTAGCATTTGCCGTCCGACTTAGGAGGCGGCGTCGATCGTTCGTGTTATGTTCGAGAAGGAAATCGAGATCCATCCAGTATTCCCAACTAATGACCAAGTTGAAGATGATAACCCCGAGTTTTGGAGATCAAGCGGTATCGTAAATGTGGTAAGAGTTCGAGTGTCACGACCTCGTGGATCGCGTGTAGTCGGTACCATTTGTTGGGTCGCCGAGTGACACTAGAACCTCGCGCAAAGTGACAAAAGTGGTATCGGAAGAAGCGAGCATGTATGGCGAGCATAGATGTGACCATTTCTTTTGTTTGGAAAAAAAAAGTGTGGAGGAAGTATATTTTAGACCGGAGAGAGGTGTTTGTGGTGATGTTAGAGGTGATTCCTCGGACTTGGATGTAAGTATTTTGCGCAGATTATTTACGTGCTATCAGGGCGTGATTGTTTCGTAAGTATGGTAGTGAAGACTATCTCGACGACGTTTGTTTTGAGACTTAGAAGGAACATTCGACGAATGTTTCGCGAGGGAGAATGTTATACCAGACTTCCGCAGTATGCACGTGGGGCGACGTAGAAAATTTGAACTTGAGAAAGTGGCTTGGCGAAATTTATTTGTGCACAACACGGTTAGAGTCGTTTCGACGAAACGTTTTCACAGCTTTCGTAGGGGAATTTCCGGCTATGTCATTTTTAATTTTTGCGGATTTTTTCGAGAGACGAAATATTTTAGACCAAACAGGGCGCCACTTGGCACCCTCTCATTGGAGCACGCCGCGCGGTTCAAAGTGACGAATTGGCCTTGTTTGGTCAAGGGTTGGTAGGATATTTTTGTGGTAGATGGATAAGGTGCACTTGGCAAGATCTCGCCCTACACTTGCTATGCACTGCATGATTCGCCATTGGTTGGCCTTGCTAGACCTATAAATACCCCCTTGGATGACTTCTTCATCCATTCCAAATAATTCTAAGTGTTAAATCCTCCCTCTCCCCTCTTGTTGACTCTCGCCCAAGAGCCCTCTCCCCTTCAAAGGCCCCTTGCCGAGAGCTCTCCCACTCCTTGGGTGCTAGCCATGGGTACCCCCAGCCTAGTTGTTTTCGTATAATACCCCTCTTGGTAGAAATACTCTCAAAAGTATTGTTATAATGCCCAAATTACCTTAGCAGATACCTTGTAGTATTCTAAGGTTATACTTATACGAAAAGCCCGTAAATACTATTATACTTCCTTCCACAAAACCGAAACCCTAAGGAAAATCTCCATGGTTGGTTGGAGTAATAAGTAGAAGTTGGTTAGAACTTCTAAGGGTTGTTTGGAGCGGGTTGGAGCGCGGAGTAGAGCTAAACCTTGCTCAGATCGACATTTAAACTCGGATAATTATGGGCTTATCGAGGTAAATATCTTGTCCTCTATTGTAATTGGAAATTACATGTTGTATGATTATATAGTTGAAGTATACTATATATGAATCGAACGTAGTTATCGCAATGTCTTTTGACTTAAGCCCGAATAATAAGAAACCTTTCGAAAGAAGAGTACCGAATCAGTATTTACATCAGACGTATTCTGAGACTTGTGTAGCTTTTACGTGAGGTAGAATTGTGCACGTCGGTTTAGACTTATAACCCCCAGTTGGCTTGGTAGCGGCCCCGATAGAGAGAGGAGATTTACGCTGTCATGGGAAATCTTCTAGAATTTTACGTAGAATGTTCTACGTAGGATCTAAATATTAATAAGCGCCTTGTGGCCTTATAGGTTGAGTACTACGTGTGGCGCGATCTACTTGACTTAAGGAGTAGCCGGTTGGAAGTACTTGGGCTTTGCTATTAGTCGATACTCGTCGCGAGGTATGTGAACCTCTTCCTATCTCTTCTAGCATGATATGTGTGAACTATGTAGTACTAGACGCATACGTGTGCTAAATGTATTTGATTGTTTAAAACATAAAGTGTTATAACGCTTTATGGGAAGTTGGTTATAATGACTTTATGTTGGTAAGAAAATACTTGTGGTTTTTAAAAGGTAATCGATTTGAACTATAACTGACTTGTTATGTGTTAATAAAGAACTTGAAGTTTTTCAAAAGATTTTTGAATCATTTGAAAGAAGAAGTAATACTTGGTTTTGAAAAACTTAAGAGTTATACTAGCTTTATGGGAAGTTAGGTATAACGGCTTAAGAATGTTTCTTCGATTTGAAATCGAATGTGTATCGACAAACCATCTGCAGCGTTAATAAAAGGAAATATTTTGTGATTAAGTATTATTAAAACCAGAGAAACTTCCATCCGCATGAAGCTAAGATGAGACAAAATGATATTTCTAGATCATGGTCTTTGTAATAAGATTGTTATAAACAAGAATATCCTACTCACATATAAGGCTTATGTTTCTCGATAGTTTAAAGGAGAATTATATTCTTAAATGAATAAGACTATGAACTACTGAAACCTTTCTAAAGTAAGAAACGTGAACATTTGAAATTAGGCAAACTTGACGTTTGAGAAATAATGTTGTTACTTGATTTTACAAAGAGAAGTGTTTTGCTTTACTTCAAAAGATAATCACTCTAGTTTTCATATACTACGTATTGTGTGACTTTTGTAAACGTAACGTATCTTTTAAAAGATAATGTATGAAGTACTTTGAGAATAGATACCCGATCTTGTTAATCATACAATGTAATGTACCTTGTGTGTATAAGCGATTGTGTTGGTTTGTGATAGCCTTGTAATACCTTCGTGTTGATTTGATAAGTAATCATATTAGGATGCTACGTGTGTTAGTATTACGTGATGTTTGTGTAAAGGGATTTTCCTTGATTGTGCTTATGATGTTTAAACGATAAACCGTTATGTTGGTATTATACCACTCACCGTGTTCCGGGTTAAGCCGCCCGACGCGGGTAGACTTCGGTGATGCAGGACCATGATTCGAGAATACCTCATGCGGTCACCGGGGCCTGCGCGAGCTACGAGTTCGTGTTAGTGTGCGGCCTTTATGGTCACGCGGTCTATGCGCTACGCGATCGCGAGTCGGGGATTTACGCCGGAGTAGCTACCCTCGATGCGGGTTATACCTCACGCGGCCTATGAGATTGGCCTACGCGAGTGCGGGAGTTCAGGGCTAGACGCGACATTTGATATTGCGGGCAGTGACCGCCTTTGATCATGTGACGGCCTAGACAGATATCATGATTCGATTTACGACTTGTTAGTCTTGTGGGTGTTAGTAGTCGGCTATGCCTTCGCATTTCACCTGCATCGCTTTATTTGGGCACAGTGGGACACATTGTTCATGTGTTCCTTGGTGCTTTTCTATCATCGATCACGGCGGTGAGAAGGTATTCCACGCATGATTGATGTTGTGGCGTGAGACCCATATTTATGTATTTGAGTGATGACTTGGCGTGAGTCACGACTTGATATGATCGCTATTTATCAGGAATCGTAGTTTGGTTATCATACATGTCTCCCGCTTATATAGACTACTATGATTTCATTTACTGATTTTCGGGCCGCATACTTGCACTGTTAGATCGACCTTTCGGGCTGCGTTCATGCCGCAGGTAAAGGTACACCAGGCGTTGATCCTCGCTCTTCGGGTCACAGGTCAGCGTTTGGGAAAGCTCCGTTCTCCGGAGGCTTATCTTGGGATAGTCCCCTGTCGTGGTAGGTATTTACATTCAGGGTATGGCGGCCCCGCCCCGCCATTGTTGTCGTATCTTTTCTTAAGTCCGTAGTAATCACGTTGTGGGGGGTTTGTAAAAAGGATTAAACTGCTCATTTGTAAGAGTTGTTATTTATATATGCCGAAAGGCAAGTTTTCCTCAAATTACTGCTTTTGTACTTCATTTGTTTCATGTATGTATTATGTTCCTGATTACTGATGTTGTATCACTAGGGTGCCCGGGTAAGGCACGACCACGCCCGAGTTCGGTCGTGACAAAAGTGGTATCGAGCGATTAATCCTCGGAAAGTGTCTACGCATCAGATCCAGAAGTCTTGATTATCGGATTGTGCACCACACCAATAATCGAGAGGCTATAGGGTATTTAGGATTGGTTTCTATTCTTCTCACTCGAGATCGTGCCTTAGAAATGTTGTTAGTTGGACCTCCGACGAAATTATTTCTTATCGTTATGCCTCCGCAGGGCAACCCGCCCTGTGAGGCGGCAGCGGCAGGAGGCGCGAGTAGAGTTCAGAGTGGCGAGGCACAGCCAAATCATTACCTAGGATAGTGCTTCATTCGGGAGTTCTGCGACGCCACTAGCCCCAGCAGAGTTTTAGCACGGCGATTCCATCGCTGCCACGATGTTTGGACCTTTCGCCCGCCGATCGAACAGTGAGTATAGAGTATACCGATGTACCGCGAGTCTTGATGACTATCTAAGAGAGGGTTGTGCAAGAGTAATTCTTCAGTTAGGCTTGAGCATGGCCTGTGTACGGGCTTTTGCGCAGCAGGCCGAGACGTGTAGAGATCGACGGGTTAACGAAGGACAGTAGAAGAGGGCCAGAGCAGCAAGGTCCTTTGGTAACTTTCCAAATTGGTAATTTATTTCATTGCAATTTTTTAATTTTTCTATGTCTTTTGCAATTTTTTTCAACAACAGTGCACTACAATGTTGTAATTTTGAATCTTGTATATTTCAATGAAATAATTAATAATAAAAGAGGCACAAAAACAAATTTTGGGATGTTTTTACACTCTTCTTGTCTTTGTTTAATTATTTAGTTTATACTTTATAGTTTATAGTTTATTATACTGTTATAGTTTATACTTTATAGTTTATAAATATATTATATATATGAGTATAATACTATAATTATAATACCACAAGTCTATAATATTATAGTATATGTATATGACTATATGACAAGTATATGTTAATGTTACTTTGTTAGTAATTTAGTATTTTTAATTTAGTGAAAAAATTTTAAAAAAAAAAAAAAAAAATCAAAACCCGCTGACTGTCCCCGTCCCTACCCGTCAGGCCCGACTTCTACCCAGCGGGGCGACCGGACGGACACGTTATGGTCCCGCCCGACCCGACCCCGCCAGCCCGCCTCACCGACCCGCCTTTTCTCCGCCCGACTCTTAACCCGACTGGTCTGACCCGCCCATGGCGATCCTACAAAAAACAGAGGCTTTTGCTTCCGTTTGCATATTTAATTTAAGTGATATAATTCTCACTTTAATTTGTTAAAGTTAAATTTCTTGATTTCGAGTGATTTCTCGAATGATTAATAGTTCTCTTAGAAAGTCACCTTTGTTTTATAATCGAAAAGTCACTCAACTATTGGAATTTCTCACCTACAAAATCACCCAACCAATTTAAGTAATTTTCAATTGAATTTTGCTGACATGAATCTTTTATTTGAAGCCAAACTTTTACAAAATAAAAAGTTATTCACCTTAAACCATTTTATTGACCCGCTCCACTTGAAACGACCCACAAAAATTACAGGGGAAAGATAGGCAAAAAATTTCCCACCCGTGCCCTCATTATTTTCGTGCCCCTAGAAAAAATCAAAACTATTTACCCGAGATGCCCCTAAATTATGATACTAACATGGTATATAAATATACTGAGATAGTAACATGGAAGACTGCTTCAGTTTTATCTTAGTCCTCAATGATACTATCATGGTATATAAATATACTGAGATAGTGTTACACCTTGTAAGTTTACATTTCGTCGAGTTGCTGATTGTTATCGGCATTCTGGGATAAGATGTGACCATATGGAAGGATAAGAAACATTTATAGGTTATTTATAGAAGTATCGGGATGTATAAAAGTTAAACATATTGAAGAAAAATATATTTCGATGAAAACCAACGGAATCTCATTCTTACGGCCCAAAGGACGTACCGTACAAAATTGTACGGAAAGTCAAAATTGACCTCCCCACCGTATTTCTGAGGCAGATTATATGGTCCAGATTGACAGACCGTACAAAATTATACGGAGTGTCAAATTGGACCGTCAAAATTGACGGTGGCCGACTTCGGGTTCAATTAATTTTTAGATCATTTTTACCCAATTACATACCTCTCTCAAATTCTCTTCCTAATCCTCCCAACAGATTTCAAGGACTTCAAGTCGATTACACCCTCATTCTACCTCAAAAAGCTAGGATAAGTGAAGGACAACACTTCTATGGAGTTGGTATGCACTTGAAAATTGTTTTTGGAATTAAGGAGATGGAATTCAAGGTCATACTTGATGTGTAAGGTGAAATTTCTTGTACTTAAGTTTATTCATGTGTTAATTAGGTATTTGGGCAAAGAATTTACAAGTTGGCACCCTAGGACAAAATATGTTGTTATTTTGATTTTGGAGTATTTGGAGGTTGAATATATGACTGTTGTGTCTGAGAATCATGGAATGTAGCTTGATTATATTGTAGATGTTGTTAAGCTTGTTTAACATATTGATCTTAATAATGAAATTACAAGCTAAAAGAAGAAATGGCTAGAAATTATGTAAAGATTGTTCTTGTTGAGACTTACTTGTATTGGGCTTATTTTGTTTGAGTTGAGCTATTGAATGAAGTTATAAATGCATGGATAGCATGGTGGTGATAAGTAGGGGCGACATCAATTTTTTTATATATGATAGAATACATTGAGATTGAACTATGATTGATCTAAAACATCGTATCATTCAAAGGACGACCGGAGAATCGTAAGCTAGCATCGTTAAAATAACAAAGGGATGTTAAAGAAGGTGAAGAAGTTCAAACGAAGTCAATTCTTCGAACTTTTTTCTTCAACTCCGTTCAACTAAATAAAAATAAAACTTGAAAAATACGCTAAAATAAGTTAAGAATTATCGTCGGCGATTAATTTTTCTCCGGTCACCGGATACAAGATTGGATATGAAAATTCATTTGACAGCCAGGGTACTAAAATTTTAAAGAGATGTGGAAGTTAATACTGATCAATTGGTGAACAGGTCGGGAGTTGGCAGGAAAGAGAGGCGAAAAGACAATGAGGTTCTGTAGTTTAAAATAAATGATAATAGAAATTTGTGTTTTTTTTTTGTATTTACTAAAAGAAAAAGAGTATCATATAAATTAAACGGATGGGATTATAAGATTTGAAATTTAAGTAAATATTTTTTAAAATTCAAATCAGCGAATAATGCACCGCGCTTGAGGAGAGTGCATCACACTGACTGTGGCAAATTGATCGAGGTTTGCAGGATATTACGTCAGTCCGTGATTTACCCAATGCATATCTTCGATTAGCGACGGCTAGTTTCAAGTTAAACAAAAAATAGAGGGGAAAAGCTAAATTTGTGAATATTTAAACTGTACACAGTACACACACAGGGAAATAATGGAGGGTACACCAAAAATTAAAAAACAAACCGCCATTGCCACGCTGGCAATCCTAGCACCTCAATTCCAACCAATCAAAACACACGATACATCACTATATATATTCCCAACTCAACTACCTCCATTCTCCCATATCACATTTCACCATCTTTCTTCTCTATCATTCCCTTTAAACTTCAAATCTAGGGTTAGGGTTTTGTAAAAATGAGTTCAGGAGCAGGTAAAGGCGGCGCCGGTAGAGGCAAGCCGAAAGCATCGAAATCGGTATCTCGATCTTCAAAAGCAGGTCTTCAATTCCCTGTTGGTAGGATCGCTCGTTTCCTTAAAGCTGGAAAGTATGCTGAACGTGTTGGTGCTGGTGCTCCTGTTTATCTATCTGCTGTCCTTGAATATCTCGCTGCTGAGGTATAATTTTCGTGTTTTTTTGACGATTTATTTTGTTAATTACTGTTAATTTAAGTTAGAATTTGATTTATGTTGATTAAGTGGAGCTGTATACTGTTTTTGATGTGTTTATCTATATGCATGTACGAGTTTTCGACAAGTTTAGGGTAATCTTGTTTAACCTAGTTTATTTGTGAAATGTTATTCAAGTATTGGTAATATTTTAATTTTGTGCATTTTTGTGTATTTTGCTGATTTATCTTGTTAATTCATATTAATTGAATTCAGAATTTGATTTATGTTGACTAATTGGAGATATGTACTGTTTTTGATGTGTTTATCTGTGTACATATTCAAGTTTTCGGCAAGTTTAGTGGAATCTAGTTTAACCTAGTTTATTTGTGAAATTTCAGCAATTATTAATTGATAAGTTTCACGTTTTATAATAAAGTTTACACTGAAACTCTGATAATTCCCAAACTAATGTAAACAGTTCAATTTCCTCCAGAAAGAGCTGAAATAATAAAATTATTTTTCAACATGATCTTCTATAGTACAATAAAGTTGATTTTCAGTCTATTCAATGTGTTTTTCTATATAATTTAAACAGTCCAATTCCTCCAAAAAGAGCTGGAATAATAAAATTGTTTTTAAGTGATTCCACATGGATTGTCAAAACATGTTTGAATCTTTGTATAGTAGGTTGTGAAATGTTTAGTTTGATGTGTTGGAAAACGTGAGGTTTATTGTTAATGGATTCTATGTTTGTTATGTTTGTGTTGATATAGGTGTTGGAGTTGGCTGGGAATGCAGCAAGGGACAACAAGAAGAATCGTATTGTGCCTAGGCATATTCAGTTGGCCGTGAGGAATGATGAGGAGCTGAGCAAGCTTTTGGGACATGTTACTATTGCTAATGGAGGTGTCCTTCCCAGTATTCACCAGAATCTGTTGCCTAAGAAGGCTGGCTCTGGAAAGGGTGATATCGGATCTGCATCTCAGGAGTTCTAGATGTAAATGGGGCTCGTGTTTTGGGGAAGCATTAGGAGTTAAGGAGTAAAGCTGGTTATGTAATATAAAAAGATACTCTTTTGTATTCTGTTATTCAATGGTATGAAATGAAAAATGGCAATGGCCACCTGAAGTTTTGGTCACATATGTTTTAGGTCTTGCTTATTGCGATTCTATGTTCTCTGTGGATGCGGACTTGTCAGATTCTTTTATTGGTGCTCATTATGAGACTTCTATTAATGACCTCTTATTCTAGAGTTTGATTCATATGATTGGCTGTTCTGTTTATACATGATGAATGCTATTTTGCTGTTGCTTTGATCTATCCTGTGTTCTGGCCTATGAATTGACATGTCAAATAGCATTCATCATGTATAAACAGAATAGCCACTAATTGGCGTTGCTATCATCCTTCAACAATGCACGCTGTTATCACCGTTCTATGAGGGCCGTTCGAGGCTAATTTTTGAAGAAACCAAAAAAATCAAGCGTAACATCACTCAGGTCAACATTATCGACGTTGCCCTCACCACCACCGTCGAGCCCTCCACTGACAATAGGGCCTCGAATTTCGGCAGCCACCACCGTCGACCAGAGAACTTGAATTAGGCCCTCACTACTATCGGTAACAACTGCAAAGGCCGACCGTCCGATAGGGGCCGTGGCGGACAAAATTCCAGCAGCAACGGCGGTGGCAAGGGGCAGTCACCACCGGCAGGAAACGACCAGCAATGTCCGCGACAGTGGTGACAGTGGTAGCAGCTTCCACCGTGGGCTGCCCCTACCAACTTGGGCCTCTCCTTCTTGCATGTATCAAACATCACTACACCTCCAACCCGACATGCCCATCCTGACATACTCGGCGCACGTCGACAACATACTTACACATCATAGGTCTCCCCGTCCACCACCTATGCATCGACTGATATTGAGGCAGCTATGAACACGATGTCCCTCAATGCTCCAGATGAAAATTGGTATATGGACACATGAGTCACCTCTCACGTGACAACATCACAAGACACTCTCGTCTTATTATAGTTTGAGTAATTTAAACCGGAATATTAGTGTTGGTAGTGGACAAGGCATTCCAATTCGTGGTTTTGGTCATTCATCCCTATCCCCACCACATCCACCACTAATTCTAAAAAAACGTCTTTCATGTTTCGAAACATTTCAAAAATCTAATTTTTGTGCGACAGTTCACAACTGATAATAGTGTTTCCCATGATTTTGATCCTTTTGGTTTTTCTGTAAAGGATTTTACGATAGGAGGCGAATAATGAGATGCGAAAGCACCGGGGATCTCTACTATATTTCCAACACAGTCAACAACAACCTCAGTTTCATAAACATTTGCTGCTCTTTCATCTTCTTTATGGCATTCTAGATTAAGACATCCGAGAGATTTTATTTTACGCTCCTTTAGAAACAATAATTTTATTCAATGCAATCTAAGACTCATGTCTGTGAATCTTGCGATTTTGAAAAACATGTTAAATTGTTGTTTTATTCATCCATAAATTATACTTTAATGTCTTTTCATATAATACATAGTGATTTGTGGACTTCTCACATTTTAAGTACGATAGCCCATCGATATTATGTGTTGTTTTGGGATGATTATTCCAACTTTCTATGAATTTTTTCAATTGGTAATAAATTTCAGGTCTACTCCATTTTTCATCATTTAGTGCTTTCGTAAAAACACAATTTGAAAAGAGCATTAAATTTTTTAATGGCAGAGAATTCGATAATAACCAATTCAAACAGTTTTGCGCCAAAAATTGTCTTATCTTTCATTTTTCCTGCTCTCACACCTCATCTAAAAATGGTAGGCCGAACAAAAAATCTGCACCATAAACAACTTAATTCGTGTTCTACTTGCCCACGCCTCAATTCTCCCTTAATTCTGGCATTACGCACTATCCATGGCTACCTACCTCCTAAACATAATAATCCCAAGCAAGTCTCTAGCTCAACGGTTACCCACTCAAGTTCTGTTTTGTAGGAACCTCTCATATCAACACTTGCATGTCTTCAGATGTCTCTGGTATCCTCTTCATCAGACCACTCACAACTCCAATCCTGGTCTTCTCCGTGTGTATTTCTGGGCTACCCCCAATCATCGTTGTTACTCTTGCTATGAGTTACCAAGCCGTAAAGTAATTATTTCTCGACATGTCCTATTTAATGAGTGTCAATTCCCGTTTGCCTCACTAAACTCACCACCTAGGCATTCCTATGACTTCCTAAATGATGACCTAAACCCCCTTCTATTCCATCATTTATATAATCTGACGTCCCAGTCAACGACACCTGACCCCACCACAACCAATAGGGAATATGTAGCCCACCCGGTTCCGCCGAGAGAGGCTCAGACCAGTCTATCTCAGGGTTGCTCCTAGGCCAACCCTCGACAAACCGAGTCTCGGCCAGCCGAACCCGCAACACCTTCCCTCCCTCTTCTTCCCGGCAGTCCCGCGGTACCTCCCCCTCCTCCCGTCCAGCGTCCCGAGGTACACCCATGGATGATGGAAACTTGTGCTATGCACAACATTTTCAAAACTAAACGACTTTTTAATCTATCTATTTCTGTTGTCCCTTCTGCCATTCCTCATAATCCGAAGGATACCTTGTCCGATCCTAATTGAAAAGTCGCAATGATTGACGAATATAATGCTCTTATTGATAATAAGATGTGGGACCTAGTACCCCGTCCACCTAATGCTAACATTATTCGTTCTATGTGGATTATTAGACATAAAAAGAAATCTGATGGTTCTTTTTAACGGCACAAGACACATCTTGTAGGTGATGGCAGGTTTCAATAGGTGGGAGTGAACTGTGATGAAACGCTCAGCCCAATCTTAAAACACACAACCATCCGGACCGTCCTTAGCATTGCCCTATCTAAGTCTTGGCTCATTTATCAACTTGATGTCAAGAATGTCTTCTTACATGGGTATCTTCATGAAACGGTATATATGCATCTGCCTATGAGTTTCAGGGATCCTATTCATTCGAATTATGTTTGTTTGTTAAGGAAATTGCTCTATGGACTAAAACAGGCTCCCCGAGCATGGTACCAATGGTTCACCGATTATATCTCCTCTATCGGATTTTCACACAATAAATCCGATCATTCTCTATTCATCTACAGCAAGGGTCCAGATATGGCTTACATCTTATTATATGTTGATGACATCATACTCACCACATCATCTAACCACATCATCTGATGTCCTCTGCTGGTCCATTATGTCACTCATTGCCTCTTTTGCTATGAAAGATATAGACCCCTAAGTTATTTCTTAGGCATCTCTGTCACTCGTCATTCTGGCGGCCTATTTCTGTGTCAAAAGAAATATGCCGAAGAGATTCTTGACCGTGCAGGCATGACATCTTGCAAACCAACCCACACGCCAATGGACACCGATTCAGGCCCTCCGTATTTAGACCCGACTCACTATTGTAGCTTGGCTGGGGTCCTACAATATCTCACATTCACTGATTTTGGGCCATTTTGCTACTGATTTTGGCCTCTTTTAGCTGCTGGTTTTGGGCCAGTTTCAGACAGATTTTGGCCTCGTTTTATTGCTATTTTTGGCCAGTTTTAGACTGTTGTTCGACCCTGTTTGTTACTGGTTTTTGGCTATTCCTGGACTGTTTTTCTGGTTATTTCGTCACTAAGTTTTGACTATTTATCTATTATTTGGCGAAGTTTATAACATATACTAATCCTTTTCTTTTTCTTTCTTTTACATGACTTGCATCGGGAGGGACAAAGAGTCTCGTTATGAGACTCATCATGACTTTGTCAAGCAAAGGATTCACATCCACACTTCTCGCATTTTTCGGTCTCGGAACCTTAAAATAAATAGGGCGGAATGATATCGTCATCCGTCCTAGTCATCGCCCTTAATTCGCCACTTTACTTTATTATAATTTAATTATTTGTACTTGCATAATTATTGAATTACTTAGTATAGGTAGACTTAGAATTAATAAAGGTTGGAATTAAAATCGGAAACCGCTAGTTTACTTATTTTAGGCCCGTCATCCATATTTCCAAAACGGTAGTTTTATTTATTTTAGGCTCGTCGCCTATATTTTCAAAACACTAGTTTATTTTATACTATATCTACTTTGGCATAAAACAAAATCATGTTCTATCAAAACTTAATTCTCATTAAATTTTATAAAATCTATTTTTTTATAACAAGGATCTATTTTCTTATTACAAGTGCAAAAGAGGAAATATTTTCTACCCATTTATATACTCTTTATAAAGATTAAATTTTACATATAATACGTACGTTTAGTAAACCATTTTTTATTATTATGCATTTTATGATAAACCTCATGCAATTGTTTTGTTCAAATAGAATATTTTCCTTGCATTTTATAAATAAACTTCATGCAATTCCATAAAAACTATATATACATACATATATTTAAATAATTATTTGCAACATCCTTATATTAAAACCGCATATATTCAAAATATATGTTTTCTAAAGCATGATATTAAACCTAAGTTTGAACGGATAACCGCAAGTTAGCGGATCTTAGAGGGTGCCTAACCCCTTCCCTTTAGGATAATAAAGAACCCGTACCTAGAATCTCACATAGTTTCACAGACCTTTAAAATGGAGATCATTCGTAGTATTTTATGCTACATTTTTAGTGTCCTAATTAACTATAATAATTAGGTGGCGACTCCTTAAAATGCATTTTAGGAATCAACCATACGTGATAATCCCGCTGACTCCGGTTGAAATGGGGTGTTACAGGACCTAGTACCCCGTCCACCTAATGCTAACATTATTCGTTCTATGTGGATTATTAGACATAAAAAGAAATCTGATGGTTCTTTTTAACGGCACAAGGCACGTCTTGTAGGTGATGACAGATTTCAATAGGTGGGAGTGAACTGTGATGAAACGTTCAGCCCAATCTTAAAACACACAACCATCCAGATCGTCCTTAGCATTGCCCTATCTAAGTCTTGGCTCATTTATCAACTTGATGTCAAGAATGTCTTCTTACATGAGTATCTTCATGAAACGGTATATATGCATCAGCCTATGAGTTTCAGGGATCCTATTCATTCAAATTATGTTTGTTTGTTAAGGAAATTGCTCTATGGACTAAAATAGGCTCCTCGAGCATGATACCAATGGTTCACCGATTATATCTCCTCTATCGGATTTTCACACAATAAATTCGATCATTCGCTATTCATCTACAGCAAGGGTCCATATATGGCTTACATCTTATTATATGTTGATGACATCATACTCACCACATCATCTCATCATCTGATGTCCTCTGCTGGTCCATTATGTCACTCATTGCCTCATTTGCTATGAAAGATATAGGCCCCTAAGTTATTTCTTAGGCATCTCTGTCACTCGTCATTCTGGCGGCCTATTTCTGTGTCAAAAGAAATATGCCGAAGAGATCCTTGACCGTGCAGGCATGACATCTTGCAAACCAACCCACACGCCAATGGACACCGATTCAGGCCCTCCGTATTTAGACCCGACTCACTATTGTAGCTTGGCTGGGGCCCTACAATATCTCACATTCACGAGACCAAACATGTCACGCCCCGAACCCCGGGCCCGTGACTGGTGCCCTACCTGGGCACCCTTCTACCTTAACAACACAAGTAAACTGCGGAATTTAAATAACACCTCTTTTTTTTTCTTTCAAACCAACGTACGTCCAAGGGCAAAGCCGACAAGGCTGCCATATAATATACATAATCAAAAGACACTACACTGTACATGAGTCCAATCCCACATATGAATACGCACTTAAGAGTTTTATCGAAATATGACGGACAAGGCCCCGCCGTACCCATAACCGCATAAAAGCTCAGCATCAAGGAACTATACCAAAAAATAAACTCAACAGAGGAGCTATCCAAAACTCGAGCAGGTCCTATACCGCAGATCACCAAATCAAGCTGCACCTAAACTGCGCAGATAACGCACTTTCCGGCGAGGTCAAGACGAAGAATGTACCAAGTATGTGAAACAAGCATCAGTAATGAAATCATAACGATCTAAACAAAGCAGAGACATGTATGATAGCCAACCTACAATACACAATACATAAACAAATATATCAAGTCGTGGACGATGCCTCAAAGTCATTACTAAAAATATAACCACGGGTCTCACGCCATAATATCAATCATGCGTGGATCCTTCCTCACCGTCGGCCCATGATATAATATAACACCAATAGGCATACATGAACACCAAGTCCCACTGTGTTCTAAAATCAGACGCAAGTAGGAAAACGAACCACCAGATCCAACTCAGATCATAAACCGACGGGGCAAGTACGAAAGCCAACTACTGCACAACCGACGGGGCAAGTAAAAGCTAACTACGATTCACTGTTGTCCACGAGAGATATGACCGGGCAAGTGCGAAAGTTATCTCGGAGCCTATCGTACTAAATCGCAATAGACTGACGGGGCAAGACGAAAGCCAACTACGAGCTATCTCGCTATCAATCGACGGGGTAAATACGAAGCTATCTACTGGATCCACCGGCTATCAATCGACGGGGGCAAGTACGAAAGCTATCTACCAGATCCAGCCTGCGTCACTCAATCTCATGGAGGGCGAATCCATGGAATAACAATATCCCTCGTGGTCGCATGCCCCGAAATCCCACATCGTATAAGCATGACCATGGGGTAATACAAACAAATCCGGGAATTTAACCCGCCTCCTGGTCACATGCCCCGGAATCCCACATCGTATAAGCATGTTGATGCGCGGTAAGATGCACACACTTTAAACGCAAGTGCACGTTATCGTGACAAGTAGTATAGTCTTGATAAGACCGAATATCGTCCTCTAGGATTAGGGTTCAAGTACCAACTGTCTATTTTCTAGTATCTATTTGGCGAATTGATAATTGATTGGTTGTTTATAACTAAGAATTATGAAAGCTATTTAAATATAAAGATTTACTTCAGATGTGATGGGAATAGGGCTTCCATGTATCCTTACTATCCGCTTATGCTACGTACTAATGCGTTAACTTGAAATGTAATCTTAAGGCTAAACATGCTAGTTTTCGGATTAGGGTTCCAATAGCCAATACACTTATCAAACTTCAAACTATATAACTCATGCTTGCTAATATCCATAGCTACAACAATAAGTAAACTTTAATTGCTAAAACGACAAGATTTATACCTTTATAAGCCCTTAAAATTTCCAAGATTCAAAGTCGCGCCGTAGCAATTCTTAGCTCCTTTCCTTTACGCTCCAATCCGCTATTTGAAGCCTCTAGAAGTTCACAACCAACTTCTCTTCAATTTCCAATCCAAAACTAGGAAAACGCCTTAGGTTTTCGCCTTGCGACTAACGTGAAAACGCCGCTTTTCCGAGATCTTTCTATTGAGATATCCTTACAATACCCTTAGGGACCTTGGGTTTAAGTCTTGTGAATAATAGATCAAAACTACAAAATTTTCTTGTGTGGGAATGGTGAACCCGAGAGCATGTCCATGAAGAACAACAAATGTTGTGATATTTTTCTAAGTGTTGGAGACTTAGTCTTGCACTAGGGTAGTATATAAAACACATTGGAGGGCTTAGATTAAAACACTTGTGGGCTAGGATGAAGAACAATTAATGTTAAGCCAAGTGGACAAGTTGACAAGTCAACCATCTCAAGCTTGCAAGACTTGATCTTCTACCATGGTCAATGACCATTTTACCCTTACTATAATTCGTCCAAGACCATATGTGGGGGTGCCACGTGTCGCCCTCTCATTCGTCCATAAAATTCCGTAACCCTCGTGGGCCCCACAAAAATGTAAAATTCTTCGGGTGGGCCCCACATGACCAAATCCGTAAAAATAAATTCCATATTCTTCAAATAATGCATTTTGAGAATCTAATTCTCCTCAACGAACATTTTTCATTTCCGACGTTCGGAAGATTTTCCGTCGGAAAAACAATTCTTCCTTTCGTACCAGTTTCCAAGTCTTGATTCCTTACGTACATTCTCTTATATATGTCCTGGACTTACGGGGTGTAACAAAACATATCTTATGTTGTGAAACAAATCTGTTTGCACATGCACATCCCGACAGAAGCACATATGAATGCCCTCAAACGTATTTTACTGTACGTCCAGGGCACCCTTCACTTCGGCTTACATTTATATAGGTCCTCACTCACTAGTCTTGCTGCATATTCTGATGCTGAGTGGGGTGGATGTCCTGACACCCGTCGCTCCACGTCTAGTTACCGCGTCTTCCGTGGAGATAACCTATTGTCTTGGTCTTCTAAAAGGCAACCTACACTATCTAGATCTAGTCGTTGGTAAAACAGAGTGTAGCAAACGCCGCCTCTAAGTCCCGCTGATCCGTAACCTTCTTCGGGAGCTTCGCCCAATTAAAAAGGCAGCATTAGTTCACTTTGTGCGCGAAAAAGTGACCCGTGGTCAAGTTTGTGTCCTTCATGTTCCTTTCAGATATTGCTGACATATTTACCAAAGGACTTCTGTTCATACTGTTTGATGATTTTGAGCCGCTTTTAGTGTACGTGAACCTCCCACTTCGATCATGGTTGTAATAAATTTTTACCGAATATTCTTAGTATATCTCCTATATTAGGTAGAATTATATTCCTCTTGTAATTATGTTGATTAATTATCTAGTTTATAGCAAGATAAATATTTTGTAATACTATATATATTGTAAATCATTAATGAATAAAATCAGGAAACATATTCCTTTAAAAAGATTACGCATAGCGGTGTTTTATTGATTTAAACGATAGCTTTCAGCTTTGAAATTATACACCGTGTTCCATGTAAGAGTGAATAAATTAACGACAAATGCATTTTTAAAAGTTATATACTTATAATAACTCTGTACTTAAGTATTACAAATATAATGATATCAATAATATAATTTAAAATTCTGAATTTTCCGCATAATCCCATAGTGCAATTCATAGATGTTAATATAACATGAAAAAAGTGTTGGAGAGAAATAATAGTGGTGCAGAATGTACCAAGTATCACATTTCTAATGTAAGAAGGCTCAATTATTACACAATTGAAATTTCAGGATAATATTCTGAAATTCGAATCCAAGACAATTTCGTATTTTATTTAGCTAAGAATATTTTTATCATTCAGATGAAAATTTGATAGACTCGAGTTTTTTTTACCTTCATCCAAATTATTCTAGGAGGTTCTACACATATATTGGGGTGAATTGGCAGGCCACATCAGTCTGTTAGTGTTGCCAAAAAGCCCAATGAATTACACGTGACTTGGGTATCTTTAGCGGCCCAAAACTTAGTTACGTGGCTCAACAAATATCCACCGCTTTTTGTCTTCTCCTCCTTACCCTTCCACCATGCACACTATAAATGTCCACCAACTAATTAGTTTGGTCACTAAAGAACACTACTACTACTACACTAGTCTTTCTTCACTTTCTTTGTTCCTCAGTGTTTTACTGAGCCCTTGGTCCCCGTTAAGAGAAGAGTAAACCACTTACTCTATTTGTGAGTTTTAGAGAAGAAAAAAATGACTTCATTTGCCATGCAATCCATGATTTTGGGAAGTCCAGTCACAAGTTTTTCACAAAGTAAAAATGGCTTGAATCAGTTTGTAATTCCTAGCTGTTACTTGCCACGCCTTCAGAGTAGTTCCCGTCTTCGTGTTAAGTGCATGTGCGAGGTCAGTGTTCAGAACTCTTTTTATAGTATTGATTTGTACACACGTTAGTAACCTTTGTTTTTAGTATGGTTTGACTTTTAAATAATATTATACTCCAAATAGTTTGTTATTATAACAAGTATTCTTGATAATAAGGCGATATCTTAAACGTTGAAAAAAGAGAAATTAGAGCAATCCACAAACCCTAATTTGACTGATGCTGCTGATACACTCAAGCCAACACCTCCTTCTATTGCAAAGGTTGGTATCTTCTTCATTTCACATGTCTCACATAAGCATATTTTTTAGGTGGATTTCAGATTTCCATTTCAGTTTCTGACAAAAAGCTATAAAGGTCTTGGTTATAAGTGAAGTACGATAATGTAAAATGGACTTATAGTAGTACTCCAATCGCAAGTATATGAAGGAAGACAGATTGTTTACTACTCTATTTGAAACAAAATAAAGAATACTCCTTTGATTTCGTTAGAAGTTTCCTATAGTATTTTTCTTAAACATGAGGGGAAGTTGAACTTGTTGCTAATATATGTTGGCCGGATCTATATTTCTAAATAACATTTTGAATAGGAATTGGATGTTGTGTTTGAACTTACTTGATGGACAGTGAGTTTTAAATTATGATGATGGGTTGGCTACTATTTTACATAAGTGATGTGATTTTGTAAATATATTTTGCTAGAGAACACTCATAGACTTTTAAGTCTAAAAAAAAATTGAAATGACTATCTAGTTTTATAGGATCTCCATTTCTCATTATGCAAAAAAGTTGTGTTCTGATGGATGTATAGATTAATTTAATATTTCTTTTCTAACGTGTTATATATGTAACAGCCAAAGCCAAGCACCAATTTCTTTGATGTGTTCTCATTCAGTGGTCCAGCACCTGAGAGGATCAACGGTAGACTAGCAATGATCGGATTTGTAGCAGCCATGGGTGTAGAGCTAGCCAACGGTGGAGATTTATCTGCTCAGTTATCAAGTGGTGGATTTTCTTGGTTCTTGGGAACAAGTGCTTTGCTAACTTTGGCTTCACTTATCCCATTGTTCCAAGGAGTTAGTGCTGAATCCAAATCTGGTGGGATTATGAGTGCTAATGCTGAGATCTGGAATGGAAGATTTGCTATGTTGGGGTTGGTTGCTTTAGCTTTTACTGAATATGTTAAAGGAGCTGGCCTCTTCCAAGTCTGAGTATATAAATCGATTAATATATAGTTAATTTTGTCTTTTAAGCTTATCTGATGTAAACAATATATCAATGTAACAAACAATTGATTCACATATTTGTTGGTCTCTTATTTTAGGTTTCTCAACTGTGCTTGCGCTTTTATGAGTCGAGAAATGAAGACTATTAAAGGTTCTAATGGTTGAATATCTCCACACTATACTTGTGTCCTGAAGGGCGGATAGACTAAGGATGTTAGTTGAAACCGTCAGCAGCCAATTAAACGCCAAATAAATCGGAATAAAATTTCCGCATCTGAGAAAGTTTCATCATGTTACTATAAAAATAAAATTAAAAAGTAAAACTTGTGTAAAGTTCTAATTATAGTGTCTAAATTAATAATTTATCTGATAACAGCAATCTTCAAGTCTAGTTTCTCAAAATATTTTAAATATACTTCCTAAATGATGACCTAAACCCCCTTCTATTCCATCATTTATATAATCTGACGTCCCAGTCAACGACACCACAACCAATAGGGAATATGTAGCCCACCCGGTTCCGCCGAGAGAGGCTCAGACCAGTCTATCTCAGGGTTGCTCCTAGGCCAACCCTCGACAAACCGAGTCTCGGCCACCAACCCGCAACACCTTTCCTCCTCGCCTTCCCAGCCCGCGGTATTCTCCTCCCGTCCAGCGTCCCGAGGTACACCCATGGATGATGGAAACTTGTGCTATGCACAACATTTTCAAAACTAAACGGTTGTTTAATCTATCTATTTCTGTTGTCCCTTCTGCCATTCCTCATAATCCGAAGGATACCTTGTCTGATCCTAATTGGAAAGTCGCAATGATTGACGAATATAATGCTCTTATTGATAATAAAATGTGGGACATGTTGACACCCAATTTTGACCCTCCCGTCCAGTCATTAACTACAAAATTACATTAAATTTTCACAATAATTTTTAATAAATTTTAAATAATAAAATGCAGCGATAAAACATTAATACATGCATAAATAAGCAATTTAATAATGACACCGCATTTTACGTAGAATACTAAGCACACTTTGAGTCTCACGTCCGCATTCGTCGTTTTAATAACAAGCAATCTCATTAATATCATTTATAATTTAAGACCTATTTTCCATTAATTGAAACTCGAATAATCCTTAACGATAAATAAATAAATAAATAAATAAATACATAAAATAAATAATTTAGCAATGACGTCGTGTTAAATAGAATATTCGCATTTTTACTAAAAGCAAGGCAATATCATAATTCGTAATTTAAATTAATTTAATCTAATACATGCGTTTTAATAATAGCGTCGCATTTATAAAAGCATTAAGCAGTCCTTAAATATCATATTTGCATTTAGCATTTAAATAATTTAATAATAGTTTAAACCCCGTTCAGTTTTAATTTAACATCGCAAAATACGTATAAGATTTTAATAACGGCCTCACATTATAAAATATTAAGCACTAATTAAATAGCACGTCCGTCTTTATTTTTTTGTAATAATTTAGACTAATAAAGCACGCAAATAATTTAATCACAAATTTGAATTTTAATTTACCACTAATTAAAACTAACTCCTAAAATTAATACCTAATTAAATTTAAAACTAACCAGCCCACGTCGCCCCGGCCCAATTACCCGTCGCCCCGCGCCCATGCCCATCAGCCCACATCCTTTCCCTTCTTCATCCCCAGCAGCCCCCCTTAAAAACAAAAAAAAACAAAAAAACCACTAAACCTAGAAACCAGCAACCGCCGCACCCTCTCATCACCTCCATATTCGCTGCCATGCCCACTCCCTGCACCCCCAACTACTCCTTTCACTTCACCTACACAGCCCATACCCTGCATCTCCCTAAAATCCGCGATTTGAACCAACAAATCGTCCAAAAATCAGACCTCTAACAACTTTATTTCGAATTCAAATCCAATATTTCACCTATAAAAGACCTCCTTTGTTCTTCATTGGGGGGACCCGGATTTTGATAATTTATCTTGCATATCATCTATTTGTTCTTCATTTTAAGGGGTCGGATTCTTGAGGATTGATCTCTAAGATCTCCCTTTTGTTCTTCGTTTTAAAATTCTTGCGTTTAAGCTTTGTTTTCTTCATTCGCACCAACATACATATTCTTCGAGTAGAATCGACGAGTCAAAACGCGCCTCGGTTCGCTGTCCGAAGAAGGTAACCTACTTTCTTTCTAATAATCTTGCTATTTAAATTCACAATTGTGTGTTCTGTGTGATGCGATGTGTGTGTCTATTAAATATGTTTGGTTAAATGTAGTTATGGTTTGAATTCGCGAGTTTTAATCATAACATGTTAGTTATGAATTCTTGACAGTATGTTTGGTGTCGATTCATTTCTCAAGTGGTAGCCATGTTTAGTATGTATTAATGACTATTTTAGAGCGTTGAATTTGCTATCAAATATGATTAAGGGACTGCTGATCATATTTTATGTTTTACTGAGCATGTTGTTAGTTTGTTGTCTAAACCCAGTTCATATTGGTCATTAGCAATGTTTTCAGGTTAAGACTATGTGAATTTGTATGTATTAGTTAGGTTAATGTTGGTTAGACCCAGTTAGACCAATGTTTATCATATATTGATTAAGACATGTTATTTCTTGTGTTTATTTATACTATATATTATTAAGATTGGATAATCAAGACAACTGTTAGCACTCATTATTATTGTTGAGCCTACTAAGTCAATATGCAACATGTTTTTTTAAATTGATAAATGATGTGTTGTGTACTGGTGTTTATCCCTTCTGGCCATTTGTATACGAGCACGTTGCCTATGGTTTGGCTCTTATGGGTTATCTGTAGCTGAAAATCCATGAAGCACGCTTGTTTATTTAGTGTGTGTGTTCGCTTTCTTCAAATGTTAATATGTCCTCGTTATTCATACCGCCCCATGGCTAAACCGTCCATCTATGGATATGCATATTTTCCCGGATATTCAAACTGAATGCATTACATAGCATTTTCAGATCGCCACCGAATGTATCCATACCTTCCTTCATTTGCATATACATTGTATTCATCCGTTAAGTATAGGTTTGACCCTTATGTTCTGCTTTTGGTTTTGTCCTCCTAAGGTTGGCAATCGATTTGAATTAGTTTAAATCTCGCTTGCTAGAGCAACCTCGCTTAATACGCCGTGAACCTTTCCGGATTTGAATTGTACTACATGCCTAGATATTATCTTGTTCCACCATTTAGATCTTCTTTTTGTTTCTGAAGCTATTTAGACCGATCACGTATCTACTCGTATTTAATCAAATGTGCTTAGTATTTGGGATATACGACTGTACATATTCAGTTATCTGTTGGTTTGTCGTTGTTCCATGTCTTATCGAGGAATTGGATTATTCTGGATCACCCCCTCTTATGTCCCCTTCTTCCTTCTTTATCTAGGCGCCTTTCTTCCTTCTGCATGAACCTAATATTTGTAAAGCTATCTTTTCCCCTCTAATTAAATTAACCTGATTAGGGTCACCCAGATGTGTATCCAGTATGTAGTAGAGTTATATATTTTGTATACCCTCAAGCATGCCCGATATATTCTGGATATTGTATGTACATCACCCTCACAGATATCTCTCAGATATGTGAAATAATATATCTAAACGTATATTATGTGAATTAGTATATCTATGAATGTGAGCATGTGTTTTATTTGGGCCCATTACATATTGGGTTGAGTTCGCCTTCCAAGTCTTATGTTTAGAATACTTTGGCTTTGCTTTGCATTCAGATATGGTTCATCAGATGCCGGATCGATTTCACGTCGTTTGACCGATTTTGGGCCATTTTGCTACCGATTTTGGCCTCTTTAGCCGCTGGTTTTGGGCCGCTTTGCATGATTTTGGCCTCGTTTTATTGCTTTTTTTGGCCAGTTTTAGATTGTTGTGCGGCCCTGTTTGTTGCTGGTTTTTGGCTATTCCTGGACTGTTT
Source organism: Przewalskia tangutica (assembly GCA_029844215.1). Taxonomy (NCBI): domain Eukaryota; kingdom Viridiplantae; phylum Streptophyta; class Magnoliopsida; order Solanales; family Solanaceae; genus Przewalskia; species Przewalskia tangutica. The sequence goes on along the minus strand of CM056735.1, from coordinate 11,045,752 downwards.
TTCTGGTTATTTCGTCACTAAGTTTTGACTATTTATCTATTATTTGGCGAAGTTTATAACATATACTAATCCTTTTCTTTTTCTTTCTTTTACATGACTTGCATCGGGAGGGACAAAGAGTCTCGTTATGAGACTCATCATGACTTTGTTAAGCAAAGGATTCACATCCACACTTCTCGCATTCTTCGGTCTCGGAACCTTAAAATAAATAGGGCGGAATGATATCGTCATCCGTCCTAGTCATCGCCCTTAATTCGCCACTTTACTTTATTATAATTTAATTATTTGTACTTGCATAATTATTGAATTACTTAGAATAGGTAGACTTAGAATTAATAAAGGTTGGAATTAAAATCGGAAACCGCTAGTTTACTTATTTTAGGCCCGTCATCCATATTTCCAAAACGGTAGTTTTATTTATTTTAGGCTCGTCGCCTATATTTTCAAAACACTAGTTTATTTTATACTATATCTACTTTGGCATAAAACAAAATCATGTTCTATCAAAACTTAATTCTCATTAAATTTTATAAAATCTATTTTTTTATAACAAGGATCTATTTTCTTATTACAAGTGCAAAAGAGGAAAAATTTTCTACCCATTTGTATACTCTTTATAAAGATTAAATTTTACATATAATACGTACTTTTAGTAAACCATTTTTTATTATTATGCATTTTATGATAAACCTCATGCAATTGTTTTGTTCAAATAGAATATTTTCCTTGCATTTTATAAATAAACTTCATGCAATTCCATAAAAACTATATATACATACATATATTTAAATAATTATTTGCAACATCCTTATATTAAAACCGCATATATTCAAAATATATGTTTTCTAAAGCATGATATTAAACCTAAGTTTGAACGGATAACCGCAAGTTAACGGATCTTAGAAGGTGCCTAACCCCTTCCCTTTAGGATAATAAAGAACCCTTACCTAGAATCTCACATAGTTTCACAGACATTTAAAATGGAGATCATTCGTAGTATTTTATGCTACATTTTTAGTGTCCTAATTCACTATAATAATTAGGTGGCGACTCCTTAAAATGCATTTTAGGAATCAACCATACGCAGTAATCCCGTTTTCGACTCCGGTTGAAATGGGGTGTTACAAGACCTAGTACCCCGTCCACCTAATGCTAACATTATTCGTTCTATGTGGATTATTAGACATAAAAAGAAATCTGATGGTTCTTTTTAACGGCACAAGGCACGTCTTGTAGGTGATGACAGATTACAATAGGTGGGAGTGAACTGTGATGAAACGTTCAGCCCAATCTTAAAACACACAACCATCCAGATCGTCCTTAGCATTGCCCTATCTAAGTCTTGGCTCATTTATCAACTTGATGTCAAGAATGTCTTCTTACATGGGTATCTTCATGAAACGGTATATATGCATCAGCCTATGAGTTTCAGGGATCCTATTCATTCAAATTATGTTTGTTTGTTAAGGAAATTGCTCTATGGACTAAAATAGGCTCCTCGAGCATGATACCACTGGTTCACCGATTATATCTCCTCTATCGGATTTTCACACAATAAATTCGATCATTCTCTATTCATCTACAAAGAGTGGTCCATTTATGGCTTACATCTTATTATATGTTGATGACATCATACTCACCACATCATCTCATCATCTGATGTCCTCTGCTGGTCCATTATGTCACTCATTGCCTCTTTTGCTATGAAAGATATAGGCCCCTAAGTTATTTCTTAGGCATCTCTGTCACTCGTCATTCTGGCGGCCTATTTCTGTGTCAAAAGAAATATGCCGAAGAGATCATTGACCGTGCAGGCATGACATCTTGCAAACCAACCCACACGCCAATGGACACCGATTCGTGCCCTCCGTATTTAGACCGACTCACTATCAGAGCTTGGTGGGCCCTACAATATCTCACATTTACGAGACCAAACATGTCACGCCCCGAACCCCCGGCCCGTGACTGGTGCCCTACCTGGGCACCCTTCTACCTTAACAACACAAGTAAATCGGAATTTAAATAACACTCTTTTTTTTTTTCTTTCAAACCAACGCACGCAAGGGCAAAGCCGAAGTGCGCCGCCATATAATATACATAATCAAAAGACACTACACTGCATACGAGTCCAATCCTACATATGAATACGCACTCTAAGAGTTTTATGAAATATGACGACAAGGCCCCATTGCACTCCATAACCGCATAAAAGCTCTTGAAGGAACTATACCAAAAAATAAACTCCCGAACAGAGGAGCTATCCAAAACTCGAGCAGGTGTCCTATACTGCAGATCACCAAATCAAGACTAAACTCGCGCATGAACGCAGCCCAAGGAGGTCAAGAAGAATGTACCAAGTATGTGAAACGATGAAATCAGAATGAAATCATAATACTAAACAAAACAGAGACATGTATGATAGCCAACCTACAATACACAATACATAAGCAATCATATCAAGTCGTGACGCATGCCTCAAAGTCATTACTAAAAATATAACCATGGGTCTCACGCCATAATATCAATCATGCCCGTGGGATCCTTCCTCACCGCTTCGATCCATGATATAATATAACACCAATAGGCATACATGAACACCAAGTCCCACCGTTCTAAAATCAGACGGGCAAGTAGGAAAACGAACCACCGATCCAACTCAGATTATAAACCGACGGACAAGTACGAAAGCCAACTACTGCATAACCGACGGGGCAAGTCACGAAGCTAACTACCAGATCCACTGTTGCCACGAGATATGACCGGGGCAAGTGCGAAAGCTATCTACCGGAGTCTATCGTACCAAACTGTGCAATAGCACTGACGGGGGCAAGTACGAAAGCCAACTACGAGCTATCCTGCGCTATCAATCGACGGGGCAAGTACGAAGCTATCTACCGATCCACTGCGCTACTCAATCTCGTGAGGCGAATCCATGGAATAACAATATCCCTCGTGGTCGCATGCCCCGAAATCCCACATCGTATAAGCATGACCATGGGGTAATACAAACAAATCCGGGAATTTAACCCGCCTCCTGGTCACATGCCCCGGAATCCCACATCGTATAAGCATGTTGATGCGCGGTAAGATGCACACACTTTAAACGCAAGTGCACGTTATCGTGACAAGTAGTATAGTCTTGATAAGACCGAATATCGTCCTCTAGGATTAGGGTTCAAGTACCAACTGTCTATTTTCTAGTATCTATTTGGCGAATTGATAATTGATTGGTTGTTTATAACTAAGAATTATGAAAGCTATTTAAATATAAAGATTTACTTCAGATGTGATGGGAATAGGGCTTGTGTATCCTTACTATCCGCTTATGCTACGTACTAATGCGTTAACTTGAAATGTAATCTTAAGGCTAAACATGCTAGTTTTCGGATTAGGGTTCCAATAGCCAATACACTTATCAAACTTCAAACTATATAACTCATGCTTGCTAATATCCATAGCTACAACAATAAGTAAACTTTAATTGCTAAAACGACAAGATTTATACCTTTATAAGCCCTTAAAATTTCCAAGATTCAAAGTCGCGCCGTAGCAATTCTTAGCTCCTTTCCTTTACGCTCCAATCCGCTATTTGAAGCCTCTAGAAGTTCACAACCAACTTCTCTTCAATTTCCAATCCAAAACTAGGAAAACGCCTTAGGTTTTCGCCTTGCGACTAACGTGAAAACGCCGCTTTTCCGAGATCTTTCTATTGAGATATCCTTACAATACCCTTAGGGACCTTGGGTTTAAGTCTTGTGAATAATAGATCAAAACTACAAAATTTTCTTGTGTGGGAATGGTGAACCCGAGAGCATGTCCATGAAGAACAACAAATGTTGTGATATTTTTCTAAGTGTTGGAGACTTAGTCTTGCACTAGGGTAGTATATAAAACACATTGGAGGGCTTAGATTAAAACACTTGGGCTAGGATGAAGAACAATTAATGTTAAGCCAAGTGGACAAGTTGACAAGTCAACCATCTCAAGCTTGCAAGACTTGATCTTCTACCATGGTCAATGACCATTTTACCCTTACTATAATTCGTCCAAGACCATATGTGGGGGTGCCACGTGTCGCCCTCTCATTCGTCCATAAAATTCCGTAACCCTCGTGGGCCCCACAAAAATGTAAAATTCTTCGGGTGGGCCCCACATGACCAAATCCGTAAAAATAAATTCCATATTCTTCAAATAATGCATTTTGAGAATCTAATTCTCCTCAACGAACATTTTTCATTTCCGACGTTCGGAAGATTTTCCGTCGGAAAAACAATTCTTCCTTTCGTACCAGTTTCCAAGTCTTGATTCCTTACGTACATTCTCTTATATATGTCCTGGACTTACGGGGTGTAACAAAACATATCTTATGTTGTGAAACAAATCTGTTTGCACATGCACATCCCGACAGAAGCACATATGAATGCCCTCAAACGTATTTTACTGTACGTCCAGGGCACCCTTCACTTCGGCTTACATTTATATAGGTCCTCACTCACTAGTCTTGCTGCATATTCTGATGCTGAGTGGGGTGGATGTCCTGACACCCGTCGCTCCACGTCTAGTTACCGCGTCTTCCGTGGAGATAACCTATTGTCTTGGTCTTCTAAAAGGCAACCTACACTATCTAGATCTAGTGCCGAAGCAGAAAACAGAGGTGTAGCAAACGTCGTCTCTAAGTCCTGTTGGATCCGTAACCTTCTACTGGAGCTTCGCCGCCCAATTAAAAAGGCAGCATTAGTTCACTTTGTGCGCGAAAAAGTGACCCGTGGTCAAGTTTGTGTCCTTCATGTTCCTTTCAGATATCAGATTGCCGACATATTTACCAAAGGACTTCCGCGCATATTGTTTGATGATTTTCGAGCCAGTTTTAGTGTACGTGAACCTCCCACTTCGACTGCGGGGTTGTAATAAATTTTTTACCGAATATTCTTAGTATATCTCCTATATTAGGTAGAATTATATTCCTCTTGTAATTATGTTGATTAATTATCTAGTTTATAGCAAGATAAATATTTTGTAATACTATATATATTGTAAATCATTAATGAATAAAATCAGGAAACATATTCCTTTAAAAAGATTACGGCATAGCGGTGTTTTATTGATTTAAACGACAGTTTCCAGTTTGAAATTATACACCGTGTTCCATGTAAGAGTGAATAAATTAACGACAAATGCATTTTTAAAAGTTATATACTTATAATAACTCTGTACTTAAGTATTACAAATATAATGATATCAATAATATAATTTAAAATTCTGAATTTTCCGCATAATCCCATAGTGCAATTCATAGATGTTAATATAACATGAAAAAAGTGTTGGAGAGAAATAATAGTGGTGCAGAATGTACCAAGTATCACATTTCTAATGTAAGAAGGCTCAATTATTACACAATTGAAATTTCAGGATAATATTCTGAAATTCGAATCCAAGACAATTTCGTATTTTATTTAGCTAAGAATATTTTTATCATTCAGATGAAAATTTGATAGACTCGAGTTTTTTTTACCTTCATCCAAATTATTCTAGGAGGTTCTACACATATATTGGGGTGAATTGGCAGGCCACATCAGTCTGTTAGTGTTGCCAAAAAGCCCAATGAATTACACGTGACTTGGGTATCTTTAGCGGCCCAAAACTTAGTTACGTGGCTCAACAAATATCCACCGCTTTTTGTCTTCTCCTCCTTACCCTTCCACCATGCACACTATAAATGTCCACCAACTAATTAGTTTGGTCACTAAAGAACACTACTACTACTACACTAGTCTTTCTTCACTTTCTTTGTTCCTCAGTGTTTTACTGAGCCCTTGGTCCCCGTTAAGAGAAGAGTAAACCACTTACTCTATTTGTGAGTTTTAGAGAAGAAAAAAATGACTTCATTTGCCATGCAATCCATGATTTTGGGAAGTCCAGTCACAAGTTTTTCACAAAGTAAAAATGGCTTGAATCAGTTTGTAATTCCTAGCTGTTACTTGCCACGCCTTCAGAGTAGTTCCCGTCTTCGTGTTAAGTGCATGTGCGAGGTCAGTGTTCAGAACTCTTTTTATAGTATTGATTTGTACACACGTTAGTAACCTTTGTTTTTAGTATGGTTTGACTTTTAAATAATATTATACTCCAAATAGTTTGTTATTATAACAAGTATTCTTGATAATAAGGCGATATCTTAAACGTTGAAAAAAGAGAAATTAGAGCAATCCACAAACCCTAATTTGACTGATGCTGCTGATACACTCAAGCCAACACCTCCTTCTATTGCAAAGGTTGGTATCTTCTTCATTTCACATGTCTCACATAAGCATATTTTTTAGGTGGATTTCAGATTTCCATTTCAGTTTCTGACAAAAAGCTATAAAGGTCTTGGTTATAAGTGAAGTACGATAATGTAAAATGGACTTATAGTAGTACTCCAATCGCAAGTATATGAAGGAAGACAGATTGTTTACTACTCTATTTGAAACAAAATAAAGAATACTCCTTTGATTTCGTTAGAAGTTTCCTATAGTATTTTTCTTAAACATGAGGGGAAGTTGAACTTGTTGCTAATATATGTTGGCCGGATCTATATTTCTAAATAACATTTTGAATAGGAATTGGATGTTGTGTTTGAACTTACTTGATGGACAGTGAGTTTTAAATTATGATGATGGGTTGGCTACTATTTTACATAAGTGATGTGATTTTGTAAATATATTTTGCTAGAGAACACTCATAGACTTTTAAGTCTAAAAAAAAATTGAAATGACTATCTAGTTTTATAGGATCTCCATTTCTCATTATGCAAAAAAGTTGTGTTCTGATGGATGTATAGATTAATTTAATATTTCTTTTCTAACGTGTTATATATGTAACAGCCAAAGCCAAGCACCAATTTCTTTGATGTGTTCTCATTCAGTGGTCCAGCACCTGAGAGGATCAACGGTAGACTAGCAATGATCGGATTTGTAGCAGCCATGGGTGTAGAGCTAGCCAACGGTGGAGATTTATCTGCTCAGTTATCAAGTGGTGGATTTTCTTGGTTCTTGGGAACAAGTGCTTTGCTAACTTTGGCTTCACTTATCCCATTGTTCCAAGGAGTTAGTGCTGAATCCAAATCTGGTGGGATTATGAGTGCTAATGCTGAGATCTGGAATGGAAGATTTGCTATGTTGGGGTTGGTTGCTTTAGCTTTTACTGAATATGTTAAAGGAGCTGGCCTCTTCCAAGTCTGAGTATATAAATCGATTAATATATAGTTAATTTTGTCTTTTTAAGCTTATCTGATGTAAACAATATATCAATGTAACAAACAATTGATTCACATATTTGTTGGTCTCTTATTTTAGGTTTCTCAACTGTGCTTGCGCTTTTATGAGTCGAGAAATGAAGACTATTAAAGGTTCTAATGGTTGAATATCTCCACACTATACTTGTGTCCTGAAGGGCGGATAGACTAAGGATGTTAGTTGAAACCGTCAGCAGCCAATTAAACGCCAAATAAATCGGAATAAAATTTCCGCATCTGAGAAAGTTTCATCATGTTACTATAAAAATAAAATTAAAAAGTAAAACTTGTGTAAAGTTCTAATTATAGTGTCTAAATTAATAATTTATCTGATAACAGCAATCTTCAAGTCTAGTTTCTCAAAATATTTTAAATATACTTCCTAAATGATGACCTAAACCCCCTTCTATTCCATCATTTATATAATCTGACGTCCCAGTCAACGACACCACAACCAATAGGGAATATGTAGCCCACCCGGTTCCGCCGAGAGAGGCTCAGACCAGTCTATCTCAGGGTTGCTCCTAGGCCAACCCTCGACAAACCGAGTCTCGGCCAGCCGAACCCGCAACACCTTTCCTCCCTCGTCTTCCCGGCAGTCCCGCGGTACCTCCCCCTCCTCCCGTCCAGCGTCCCGAGGTACACCCATGGATGATGGAAACTTGTGCTATGCACAACATTTTCAAAACTAAACGGTTGTTTAATCTATCTATTTCTGTTGTCCCTTCTGCCATTCCTCATAATCCGAAGGATACCTTGTCTGATCCTAATTGGAAAGTCGCAATGATTGACGAATATAATGCTCTTATTGATAATAAAATGTGGGACATGTTGACACCCAATTTTGACCCTCCCGTCCAGTCATTAACTACAAAATTACATTAAATTTTCACAATAATTTTTAATAAATTTTAAATAATAAAATGCAGCGATAAAACATTAATACATGCATAAATAAGCAATTTAATAATGACACCGCATTTTACGTAGAATACTAAGCACACTTTGAGTCTCACGTCCGCATTCGTCGTTTTAATAACAAGCAATCTCATTAATATCATTTATAATTTAAGACCTATTTTCCATTAATTGAAACTCGAATAATCCTTAACGATAAATAAATAAATAAATAAATAAATACATAAAATAAATAATTTAGCAATGACGTCGTGTTAAATAGAATATTCGCATTTTTACTAAAAGCAAGGCAATATCATAATTCGTAATTTAAATTAATTTAATCTAATACATGCGTTTTAATAATAGCGTCGCATTTATAAAAGCATTAAGCAGTCCTTAAATATCATATTTGCATTTAGCATTTAAATAATTTAATAATAGTTTAAACCCCGTTCAGTTTTAATTTAACATCGCAAAATACGTATAAGATTTTAATAACGGCCTCACATTATAAAATATTAAGCACTAATTAAATAGCACGTCCGTCTTTATTTTTTTGTAATAATTTAGACTAATAAAGCACGCAAATAATTTAATCACAAATTTGAATTTTAATTTACCACTAATTAAAACTAACTCCTAAAATTAATACCTAATTAAATTTAAAACTAACCAGCCCACGTCGCCCCGGCCCAATTACCCGTCGCCCCGCGCCCATGCCCATCAGCCCACATCCTTTCCCTTCTTCATCCCCAGCAGCCCCCCTTAAAAACAAAAAAAAACAAAAAAACCACTAAACCTAGAAACCAGCAACCGCCGCACCCTCTCATCACCTCCATATTCGCTGCCATGCCCACTCCCTGCACCCCCAACTACTCCTTTCACTTCACCTACACAGCCCATACCCTGCATCTCCCTAAAATCCGCGATTTGAACCAACAAATCGTCCAAAAATCAGACCTCTAACAACTTTATTTCGAATTCAAATCCAATATTTCACCTATAAAAGACCTCCTTTGTTCTTCATTGGGGGGACCCGGATTTTGATAATTTATCTTGCATATCATCTATTTGTTCTTCATTTTAAGGGGTCGGATTCTTGAGGATTGATCTCTAAGATCTCCCTTTTGTTCTTCGTTTTAAAATTCTTGCGTTTAAGCTTTGTTTTCTTCATTCGCACCAACATACATATTCTTCGAGTAGAATCGACGAGTCAAAACGCGCCTCGGTTCGCTGTCCGAAGAAGGTAACCTACTTTCTTTCTAATAATCTTGCTATTTAAATTCACAATTGTGTGTTCTGTGTGATGCGATGTGTGTGTCTATTAAATATGTTTGGTTAAATGTAGTTATGGTTTGAATTCGCGAGTTTTAATCATAACATGTTAGTTATGAATTCTTGTGATGTTTGGTGTCGATTCATTTCTCAAGTGGTAGCCATGTTTAGTATGTATTAATGACTATTTTAGAGCGTTGAATTTGCTATCAAATATGATTAAGGGACTGCTGATCATATTTTATGTTTTACTGAGCATGTTGTTAGTTTGTTGTCTAAACCCAGTTCATATTGGTCATTAGCAATGTTTTCAGGTTAAGACTATGTGAATTTGTATGTATTAGTTAGGTTAATGTTGGTTAGACCCAGTTAGACCAATGTTTATCATATATTGATTAAGACATGTTATTTCTTGTGTTTATTTATACTATATATTATTAAGATTGGATAATCAAGACAACTGTTAGCACTCATTATTATTGTTGAGCCTACTAAGTCAATATGCAACATGTTTTTTTAAATTGATAAATGATGTGTTGTGTACTGGTGTTTATCCCTTCGGTCATTTGTATATGAGCATGTTGCCTATGGTTTGGCTCCTTATGGGTTATCTGTAGGCTGAAAATCCATGAAGCATGCTTGTTTATTTAGTGTGTGTGTTCAGTTTCTTCAAATGTTAATATGTCCTGTTATTCATACCTGTCCCATGGCTAAACTGTCCATCTATGGATATGCATATTTTCCCAGATATTCAAATCTGGAATGCATTACATAGCATTTTCAGACTGGCCACCGAATGTATCCATACCTTCCCTTCATTTGCATATACAGTTGTATTCATCTGTTAAGTATAGGTTTGACCCCTTATGTTCTGTTTTGGTTTTGTCCTCCTAAGGTTGGCACTGATTTGAATTAGTTTAAATCTCGTTTGCTCGGTAGCAACCTGCTTAATACGCTGTGAACCTTTCTGGATTTGAATTGTACTACATGCCTAGATATTATCTTGTTCCAGTCATTTAGATCTTCTTTTTTGTTTCCTGAAGCTATTTAGACCGATCACGTATCTACTCTGTATGAATCAAATGTGCTTAGTATTTGGGATATACGACTGTACATATTCAGTTATCTGTTGGTTTGTCGTTGTTCCATGTCTTATCGAGGAATTGGATTATTCTGGATCACCCCCTCTTATGTCCCCTTCTTCCTTCTTTATCTAGGCCAGTCTTCTTCCTTCTGCATGAACCTAATATTTGTAAAGCTATCTTTTCCCCTCTAATTAAATTAACCTGATTAGGGTCACCCAGATGTGTATCCAGTATGTAGTAGAGTTATATATTTTGTATACCCTCAAGCATGCCCGATATATTCTGGATATTGTATGTACATCAGTCCTTGCGTATATCTCTGTATATGTGAAATAATATATCTAAACGTATATTATGTGAATTAGTATATCTATGAATGTGAGCATGTGTTTTATTTGGGCCCATTACATATTGGGTTGAGTTCGCCTTCCAAGTCTTATGTTTAGAATACTTTGGCTTTGCTTTGCATTTCTGTATATGGTTCACTGTATGCCGGACTGATTTCACTGTTCGTCGGACTGATTTTGGGCCATTTTGCTACTGATTTTGGCCTCTTTTAGCTGCTGGTTTTGGGCCAGTTTCAGACAGATTTTGGCCTCGTTTTATTGCTTTTTTTGGCCAGTTTTAGATTGTTGTGCGGCCCTGTTTGTTGCTGGTTTTTGGCTATTCCTGGACTGTTTTTCTGGTTATTTCGTCACTAAGTTTTGACTATTTATCTATTATTTGGCGAAGTTTATAACATATACTAATCCTTTTCTTTTTCTTTCTTTTACATGACTTGCATCGGGAGGGACAAAGAGTCTCGTTATGAGACTCATCATGACTTTGTTAAGCAAAGGATTCACATCCACACTTCTCGCATTCTTCGGTCTCGGAACCTTAAAATAAATAGGGCGGAATGATATCGTCATCCGTCCTAGTCATCGCCCTTAATTCGCCACTTTACTTTATTATAATTTAATTATTTGTACTTGCATAATTATTGAATTACTTAGAATAGGTAGACTTAGAATTAATAAAGGTTGGAATTAAAATCTAAACCGCTAGTTTACTTATTTTAGGCGTCATCCATATTTCCAAACGGTAGTTTTATTTATTTTAGGCTCGTCGCCTATATTTTCAAAACACTAGTTTATTTTATACTATATCTACTTTGGCATAAAACAAAATCATGTTCTATCAAAACTTAATTCTCATTAAATTTTATAAAATCTATTTTTTTATAACAAGGATCTATTTTCTTATTACAAGTGCAAAAGAGGAAAAAATTTCTACCCATTTGTATACTCTTTATAAAGATTAAATTTTACATATAATACGTACTTTTAGTAAACCATTTTTTATTATTATGCATTTTATGATAAACCTCATGCAATTGTTTTGTTCAAATAGAATATTTTCCTTGCATTTTATAAATAAACTTCATGCAATTCCATAAAAACTATATATATACATATATTTAAATAATTATTTGCAACATCCTTATATTAAAACCGCATATATTCAAAATATATGTTTTCTAAAGCATGATATTAAACCTAAGTTTGAACGGATAACCGCAAGTTAACGGATCTTAGAAGGTGCCTAACCCCTTCCCTTTAGGATAATAAAGAACCCTTACCTAGAATCTCACATAGTTTCACAGACCTTTAAAATGGAGATCATTCGTAGTATTTTATGCTACATTTTTAGTGTCCTAATTCACTATAATAATTAGGTGGCGACTCCTTAAAATGCATTTTAGGAATCAACCATACGCAGTAATCCCGTTTTCGACTCCGGTTGAAATGGGGTGTTACAAGACCTAGTACCCCGTCCACCTAATGCTAACATTATTCGTTCTATGTGGATTATTAGACATAAAAAGAAATCTGATGGTTCTTTTTAACGGCACAAGGCACGTCTTGTAGGTGATGACAGATTACAATAGGTGGGAGTGAACTGTGATGAAACGTTCAGCCCAATCTTAAAACACACAACCATCCAGATCGTCCTTAGCATTGCCCTATCTAAGTCTTGGCTCATTTATCAACTTGATGTCAAGAATGTCTTCTTACATGGGTATCTTCATGAAACGGTATATATGCATCAGCCTATGAGTTTCAGGGATCCTATTCATTCAAATTATGTTTGTTTGTTAAGGAAATTGCTCTATGGACTAAAATAGGCTCCTCGAGCATGATACCACTGGTTCACCGATTATATCTCCTCTATCGGATTTTCACACAATAAATTCGATCATTCTCTATTCATCTACAGCAAGGGTCCATTTATGGCTTACATCTTATTATATGTTGATGACATCATACTCACCACATCATCTCATCATCTGATGTCCTCTGCTGGTCCATTATGTCACTCATTGCCTCTTTTGCTATGAAAGATATAGGCCCCTAAGTTATTTCTTAGGCATCTCACACTGCCATTCTGGCGGCCTATTTCTGTGTCAAAAGAAATATGCCGAAGAGATCATTGACCGTGCAGGCATGACATCTTGCAAACCAACCCACACGCCAATGGACACCGATTCAGGCCCTCCGTATTTAGACCCGACTCACTATTGTAGCTTGGCTGGGGCCCTACAATATCTCACATTTACGAGACCAAACATGTCACGCCCCGAACCCCGGGCCCGTGACTGGTGCCCTACCTGGGCACCCTTCTACCTTAACAACACAAGTAAACTGCGGAATTTAAATAACACCTCATTTTTTTTTTCTTTCAAACCAACGTACGTGCAAGGGCAAAACCGACAAGACTGCCATATAATATACATAATCAAAAGACACTACACTGTACATGAGTCCAATCCCACATATGAATACAGACCTCTAAGAGTTTTACTGAAATATGACGGGACAAGGCCCCGTGCATCCATAACCGCATAAAAGCACATCTGAAGGAACTATACCAAAAAGATAAACTCCTGAACAGAGCGAGCTATCTAAAAACTCGAAAGGTGGTCCTATACTGCAGATCACCAAATCATTACCTAAACTCTGCGGCGTGAACGCACTCGGGCGAGGTCAAGACGAAGAATGTACCAAGTATGTGAAATGATAGCATCAGTAATGAAATCATAATCTAAACAAAACAGAGACATGTATGATAGCCAACCTACAAGACACAATACATAAGCGCCATATCAAGTCGTGGACGCGTGCCTCAAAGTCATTACTAAAAATATAACCATGGGTCTCACGCCCATAATATCGATCATGCCCGTGATCCTTCCTCACCGCTGATCCCATGATATAATATAACACCAATAGACATACATGAACACCAAGTCCCACTGTGTTCTAAAATCAGACGGGCTAAGTAGGAAAACGAACCACAAGATCCAACTCAGATTATAAAGCGGACGGCAAGTACGAAAGCCAACTACTGATTCGGCTAACAATCGACGGGGCAAGTACGAAAGCTAACTACGAGATTCACTTGCCACGAGATATGACCGGCAAGTGCGAAAGCTATCTACCGGAGCCTATCGTACCAAATCGTAATAGCATCGACGGGGCAAGTACGAAAGCCAACTACGAGCCATCTCGGCTATCAATCGACGGCAAGTACGAAAGCTATCTACGGATCCACTGCGTCACTAATCTCATGGAGGCGAATCCATGGAATAACAATATCCTCGCGTCGCACGCCGAAATCCCACGTCGTATAAGCATGACCGTGGGTAATACAAACAACCGGAATTTAACCCGCCTCCCAGTCACATGCCGGAATCCCACATCGTATAAGCATGTCGAGGAGTAATACAAATAATGGAAGCATACCGTGGAATCCCACATCACCGTCGACGCCCAAGTAAGCTTACAACAAGACAATGCCTCTCCAACCGAGAGTCGCGCAAATAACAAATATAATACTTGCACTCAAAGGCTATCACCAGCACACATAGGCAAGTTCATAAAATCTTTAGACTTTCATTTTATAAACTCAAGGCACTTATAGAATAATTCTCAATTAAACAAGCCAAAGTACTTATCAAGGCACACATAGAATAATTATCAATTAAACAAGCCAAAGTACTTATCAAGGCACACATAGAATAATTCTCAATTAAACAAGCCAAAGTACTACGTACGTACATTCTTTTCAAAATACTCATTTTTATGTAAAACCCCAAGATACTAACACCCGTAGTATCAAGGTGTGTCTATTTTTCAAAGTAAGTTACTACACTTTTAGAAAACTCATTTCAAAGCTTGAAATCAAGTAACTTCAAATTTTCACAATCTAGGCAACTTATGCCCATTAATCAAAATAGACAACTTTCTTAACCTTCCATAAAGTCGTTATAACCAACTTCCCATAAAGCCGTTATAACCCTTTATGGTTTTAGACATATTCATTCCTTTTATAACCAAGAGACTTATACTTTTAAAACCAGGTTACTTCTCTTAAATCATGTCATTTCTCCTCTTTTAAAACAATTAAGTAAATCACTCCTTTAACTCCCCTAAAGTCATTACAACAACCCTTAGGTTTTGGAACTAAGGCACTAGCCAAAAGGTTTGGAAACCACTTCCTTTTCAAGACTCTATGTACTTTAAGTAAAATACTCTCACTCTTAAGAATCCAAACTTCACTAAGGCAATGGATTATACAACTTACAATTTAAACATCAAAGTACAATCAAGGAAGTACATAGAACAAATTCTATTTTAGGCAATCCAAATACAACCAAGGAATGGATCATTTAAGGAGTAGGACATACTTTTTTTATCTTAAGGAATCATGCTAGAAGAGGAGATAGTTCACATACCTTTTCGGCTAAATCCACAAGCTGCCGAATACACCGTCGAGAATTGTCAACCTATAATGGTCACAACATGACTATCAATTTCTAGTTTCTAACGAGAATAATACTAAGTATACGCCTCTTATTCTACGGAAAATCGGGCAAAGACTTCCTTTGTTTCTACATACTTTGCCGCCTTTTCAAGGCGAATACAATAACCAAACATGCCACATTTAAGGCTCAACATACCAACCAATCAAAGGGGATTACACGCCTTACAATACGTGTAAAATTCCGCCCCACAATTCATACCAAGTAGTTTAAAACCCAAGCCATTCTCGGCCAACTTATAACCAATCCTAAGTCCTTTTCCAATCCTTTTCCAAATTCCAAGTTCTAAGGTCTAACATGTTATATAGTCATAAACAACTTCAACAACTACAATTTCCTTCTTTATACAACATGCGACGACTTAAACTAATAATCAACTTGAAATGTAATCTTAAGGCTAAACATGCTAGTTTTCGGATTAGGGTTCCAATAGTCAATACACTTATCAAACTTCAAACTATATAACTCATGCTTGCTAATATCCATAGCTACAACAATAAGTAAACTTTAATTGCTAAAACGACAAGATTTATACCTTTATAAGCCCTTAAAATTTCCAAGATTCAAAGTAGCGCCGTAGCAATTCTTAGCTCCTTTCCTTTACACTCCAATCCGCTATTTGAAGCCTCTAGAAGTTCACAACCAACTTCTCTTCAATTTCCAATCCAAAACTAGGAAAACGCCTTAGGTTTTCGCCTTGCGACTAACGTGAAAACGCCGTTTTTCCGAGATCTTTCTATTGAGATATCCTTACAATACCCTTAGGGACCTTGGGTTTAAGTCTTGTGAATAATAGATCAAAACTACAAAATTTTCTTGTGTGGGAATGGTGAACCCGAGAGCATGTCCATGAAGAACAACAAATGTTGTGATATTTTTCTAAGTGTTGGAGACTTAGTCTTGCACTAGGGTAGTATATAAAACACATTGGAGGGCTTAGATTAAAACACTTGTGGGCTAGGATGAAGAACAATTAATGTTAAGCCAAGTGGACAAGTTGAGAAGTCAACAATCTCAAGCTTGCAAGACTTGATCTTCTACCATGGTCAATGACCATTTTACCCTTACTATAATTCGTCCAAGACCATATGTGGGGGGTGCCACGTGTCGCCCTCTCATTCGTCCATAAAATTCTGTAACCCTCGTGGGCCCCACAAAAATGTAAAATTCTTCGGGTGGGCCCCACATGACCAAATCCGTAAAAATAAATTCCATATTCTTCAAATAATGCATTTTGAGAATCTAATTCTCCTCAACGAACATTTTTTCTTTCCGACGTTCGGAAGATTTTCCGTCGGAAAAACAATTCTTCCTTTCGTACCAGTTTCCAAGTCTTGATTCCTTACGTACATTCTCTTATACATGTCTTGGACTTACGGGGTGTAACATTCTTCCCCCCTTAGAAACATTCGTACCCGAATGTTCTTAGTACGGTTGTCTCTATACTATTCCTAACAGTCAATACTCCACAAGACCAACGATGCAACACATGGCCACCACCTAACATACGTAAACATATCAATGGACCTTCCGTCCGCGACCCCTTCTCACAAAACTCGAAGGTTACAGTCTTCTAAAACACGGGATCCTTAGAGGTTCCTTTATTTTCTTACTTGTCATACTTTCTCGTACTTCCAAACTTATATAGTAAACGTACAACATCTCAAATATTGTTTCTGTTCTCCAATACTTGGAGTTACTAACCAAACTTGGCCTTCGTGCTATCTGAATTTCCGCTAAGGCTCTTCTCGGTCCTTACGACCTAGTTCCGGTGGAACGCATCCACAAACTCGTACAACGATCAACTAGACTTGGGCCTTGCACCCTCGTGACCCTATCACATAGCGAGACCATTACCCACTGACATCACCCCATTCCATACTACCGGTTGACCCGAAATGAGTCCATAACCCGACCCATCGTCATACTTAACTTCTCATTCTTAGTCTGGAATAAATTTCTCTCTTATCTCAAGGTACTTCTCACCCTATCCCCCTATTCACTAGAGGTTCGTCACATAAGCCAAAGTATTTCTACTGTACAATCGTCCCTATTGGTCTTACACTTATTATGGGGTAACTACAACTTGTGAACTCTACACAACTATAGTCTCAGTTCACTTACCATTCTTGTCAACATTCTTAACTTTTCACTTTACTAATCAAAGTATTCCTACCTCTGGGGGTACTATCACTTACAACTGCTAGCAACAAAGAGAAAACATATATGCTAGGGTGAAATCTGAATCTATCAATGCACGTATGATCCAAAAGAATCGAGATATACCTGCAACCCCATGCGATGTTTCCTCCTGATCCTGCCTAGTAGTCACGTCATCTCTGCGGTTCGAAGGACCGCCAGAACTATAAACTCCACCCTGACCTCTACCACGATCGGCCGACATCCAACGCTCGCTCGGGGACGACACCGCGAGGAAAGGGAACCAACCATCGGCCTCATAGCCGAGCCACCTCACCTGCTCCTTCTAAAAGGACATACTCGTGATATGGCCCGGACGGCCACAATAATAACAAACACTGTGCTATAACGGCATTTCCATACGACGCTTACTACATCGGAAACATCGAGGAAAAAGTGGCCTCGATCGGGAAAATCCTCCGCCTCTCGAGAACCTCGACTCGAGCTTGGACCGGCTCCTAAATACCTTGTGAGTCCAATCTCCCACCGTGAGCTGCGGGGTATGTACCGGGTAGGGACAAATATCTCACTCATTCTTGAGGCAGCTCGTCCAAAACTCACCGGATAACCAACCGGTCCAGCCTCTCTTACGCCGATCTCCGCGTTGGCCTCTACCCTCAGACACTGCTCAGACCGCCGAATAACCTCCTGCTGATGAAACTGTAGCACCGCTATCTTGGTCAAAAACATAACTGCTTCCCTCATGACCCTATAGTCTTCTCCTAACTGCGAAACTGGAGGCTCTGGTGCTGGGGTCTCAAAACCTGGCGCAGAAGAACTCGCCGACTGCGGCACAACATCCGGTATACCTTGGGCATAAGCCCTATCAACTCTATGAATCTGACTAGTAGCTCCTGATACTCATTTGCCCTTCTGGGCGGTTGTTGCCCTCATTGGAGGCATAATTGTACACAAAAATACGTCAGAGAGGAATTATCTTACTAACACATTCCTCTCTTACTAACACAGCTCTATGGCACGATCTTAGAGTGAGAAGAATAGAAACCAACTCCTAAATGTCCTGTAGCCTCCTGTTTATGAGTGTGGCGCGCAACACACCGATAATCAAGACTCTACTAGACACGGTCTGTAGACATTCCGAGGACCGATCGCTCGATACACTGCCACGCCCGAACCGGGCGTGGATCGGTGCCTACCTGGGCACCCTTCTACCTTAACAACACAAGTAAACTGCGGAATTTAAATAACACCTCATTTTTTTTTCTTTCAAACCAACGTACGTGCAAGGGCAAAGCCGAAAAGGCTGCCATATAATATACATAATCAAAAGACACTACACTGTACATGAGTCCAATCCCACATATGAATACAGACCTCTAAGAGTTTTACTGAAATATGACGGGACAAGGCCCCGCCATGTACCCATAACCGCACAAAAGCACATCTGAAGGAACTATACCAAAAAGATAAACTCACGAACATGGGAGCTATCCAAAAACTCGAAAGGCGGTCCTACACTGCAGATCACCAAATCGTGTACCTAAACTCATGCAGATTGAACGCACCTCAAGGCGAGGTCAAGAAGAATGTACCAAGTATGTGAAGCGAGAAATGTGAATGAAATCATAACAGTCTAAACAAAGCAGGAGACATGTATGATAGCCAACCTACGATACAATACATAGCAGCCATATCAAGTCGTGGACGATGCCTCAAAGTCATTACTAAAAATATAACCATGGGTCTCACGCCCATAATATCAATCATGCGTAGGATCCTTCTCACCGCCGGCGATCCATGATATAATATAACACCAATAGGCATACATGAACACCAAGTCCCACTGTAATAAAATCAGACGCCAAGTAGGAAAACGAACCACCAGATCCAACTCAGATTATAAACTGACGGGGCAAGTAAAAGCCAACTACAGATCGGCTAACAATCGACGGCAAGTACGAAAGCTAACTACTGATCCACTGTTGCCACGAGATATGACCGGGGCAAGTGCGAAAGCTATCTACCGGAGCCTATCGTACCAAACTGTGCAATAGCACTGACGGGGGCAAGTACGAAAGCCAACTACCAGAGCCATCATGCGTCATCAACTGACGGGGGCAAGTACGAAAGTTATCTACCATATCCAGCCTGCGTCACTCAATCTCATGGAGGGCGAATCCATGGAATAACAATATCCCTCGTGGTCGCATGCCCCGAAATCCCACGTCGTATAAGCATGACCATGGGGTAATACAAACAAATCCGGGAATCTAACCCACCTCCCGTCACGTGCCTAATCCCACATCGTATAAGCATGTCCAAGGAGTAATACAAATAATGGAAGCATACCCGTGGAATCCCACATCACCGTCGGTACGTCCAAGTAAGCTTACAACAAGACAGCCGACCCTCCAACCGAGAGTCGCGGCAGCGAACAAATATAATACTTGCACTCAAAGGCTATCACCAGCACACATAGGCAAGTTCATAAAATCTTTAGACTTTCATTTTATAAACTCAAGGCACTTATAGAATAATTCTCAATTAAACAAGCCAAAGTACTTATCAAGGCACACATAGAATAATTCTCAATTAAACAAGCCAAAGTACTTATCAAGGCACACATAGAATAATTCTCAATTAAACAAGTCAAAGTACTACGTACGTACATTCTTTTCAAAATACTCTTTTTTATGTAAAACCCCAAGATACTAACACCCGTAGTATCAAGGTGTGTCTATTTTTTAAAGTAAGTTACTACACTTTTAGAAAACTCATTTCAAAGCTTGAAATCAAGTAACTTCAAATTTTCACAATCTAGGCAACTTATGCCCATTAATCAAAATAGACAACTTTCTTAACCTTCCATAAAGCCGTTATAACCAACTTCCCATAAAGTCGTTATAACCCTTTATGGTTTTAGACATATTCATTCCTTTTATAACCAAGAGACTTATACTTTTAAAACCAAGTTACTTCTCTTAAATCATGTCATTTCTCCTCTTTTAAAACAATTAAGTAAATCACTCCTTTAACTCCCCTAAAGTCATTACAACAACCCTTAGGTTTTGGAACTAAGGCACTAGCCAAAAGGTTAAACCACTTCCTTTTCAAGACTCTATGTACTTTAAGTAAAATACTTTCACTCTTAAGAATCCAAACTTCACTAAGGCAATGGATTATACAACTTACAATTTAAACATCAAAGTACAATCAAGGAAGTACATAGAACAAATTCTATTTTAGACAATCCAAATACAACCAAGGAATGGATCATTTAAGGAGTAGGACATACTTTCTTTATCTTAAGGAATCATACTAGAAGAGGAGACAGTTCACATACCTTTTCGGCTAAATTCACAAGCTAAGCCGAATACTCCGTACGTATAATTGTCAACCTATAATGGTCACAACATGACTATCAATTTCTAGTTTCTAACGTAGAATAATACTAAGTATACGGTCTCTTATTCTACGGAAAATCGGGCAGCACTTCCTTTGTTTCTACATACTTTGCCTCCTTTTTCAAGGCCGAATACAATAACCAAACATGCCACATTTAAGGCTCAACATACCAACCAATCAAAGGGGATTACACGCCTTACAATACGTGTAAAATTCCGCCCCACAATTCATACCAAGTAGTTTAAAACCCAAGCCATTCTCGGCCAACTTATAACCAATCCTAAGTCCTTTTCCAATCCTTTTCCAAATTCCAAGTTCTAAGGTCTAACATGTTATATAGTCGTAAACAATTTCAACAACTACAATTTCCTTCTTTATACAACATGCGACGACTTAAACTAATAATCAACTTGAAATGTAATCTTAAGGCTAAACATGCTAGTTTTCGGATTAGGGTTCCAATAGCCAATACACTTATCAAACTTCAAACTATATAACTCATGCTTGCTAATATCCATAGCTACAACAATAAGTAAACTTTAATTGCTAAAACGACAAGATTTATACCTTTATAAGCCCTTAAAATTTCCAAGATTCAAAGTCGCGCCGTAGCAATTCTTAGCTCCTTTCCTTTACGCTCCAATCCGCTATTTGAAGCCTCTAGAAGTTCACAACCAACTTCTCTTCAATTTCCAATCCAAAACTAGGAAAACGCCTTAGGTTTTCGCCATGACTAACTTGAAAACGCCGTTTTTCCGAGATCTTTCTATTGAGATATCCTTACAATACCCTTAGGGACCTTGGGTTTAAGTCTTGTGAATAATAGATCAAAACTACAAAATTTTCTTGTGTGGGAATGGTGAACCCGAGAGCATGTCCATGAAGAACAACAAATGTTGTGATATTTTTCTAAGTGTTGGAGACTTAGTCTTGCACTAGGGTAGTATATAAAACACATTGGAGGGCTTAGTTTAAAACACTTGTGGGCTAGGATGAAGAACAATTAATGTTAAGCCAAGTGGACAAGTTGACAAGTCAACAATCTCAAGCTTGCAAGACTTGATCTTCTACCATGGTCAATGACCATTTTACCCTTACTATAATTCGTCCAAGACCATATGTGGGGGTGCCACGTGTCACCCTCTCATTCGTTCATAAAATTCTGTAACCCTCGTGGGCCCCACAAAAATGTAAAATTCTTCGGGTGGGCCCCACATGACCAAATCCGTAAAAATAAATTCCATAATGTTAATAAGTTCCATATTCTTCAAATAATGCATTTTGAGAATCTAATTCTCCTCAACGAACATTTTTCCTTTCCGACGTTCGGAAGATTTTCCGTCGTAAAAACAATTCTTCCTTTCGTACCAGTTTCCAAGTGTCGCGCCCCTTTCCGGCCGCGGCATTTTTTTTAATAAACTCCTGCTGCTCAAATAAAAGGTTAGAAAATAAAATAAAAGCTAAAAAGTATTTAAAAGGGTGCTTAAATATTTAAAAGGCTAAAAGGTAAAATTGCTAAAAGTGCTAAAGTTTAAAAAAAAATGCTAAAAGGTGCTAAAAGATTAATTTTAAAAGCTAAAGGGCGCTAAAAGTGCAAAAAGTGCTAAAAGGCTAAAGGGTTGCTAGAATGCTAAGGGCTCGCGGAGTCGCCACCTAATTAATTGGGTGAATTAGGACACCTAAATGTTTAACTAGTTTGAAGTAAAACATTAACTCCATTTTAAGGGTCTACTAAACTTAATGAGATTCTGGGTAAGGGTTCTTTATTAATCTAGAGGGAAGGGGTTAGGCACCCTCTAAGATCCGCTAACTTGCGGTTGTCCTGCCAAACCTAGGGTAATTATTATATTTTAAAAAATGCAACGCAAAAGATCTTCCCGCTTAATAAAATGTTAAAAAAAATGTTAAAATGTTTAAAGGTGCTTAAGTCTAAAAAGGGCAAAGGGTGCTATATGCTAAAGTACAAAGAATGCTAGGAAGGTGCTAAAATGTTACTAAAGTTTAAAGCATGCCTTAAGTAATATATAATGCAAAAATAGACTAATTGACTAAATATACACATTTGCCTACCTTGATTAGTATAACACATGCTTAAGGGGGTTTTCTTAATATGAAAAATAAGATTTCTATATGGGTGCTATAGCAAATGAGTTAGAAATCTGGAAAATAATATCATAGCTATATGTGATTAATTATGCAAGTTAAGATTTAATGACGGAAATAATGTCTAGACTACCCGAGTAATTATGTGATTAAATGGTTTAATAATTTAGGCAATTAACTTAAGAGGGGGGCAAACTACCTTCTAATTTATTGCGTCAATGTTTAACTACTCCAAATGTTTTACTAATAGCGTAATGTTAGACAATTATATTACAATAAATGAATGGGGCGGGGAAGCAGAAAATAAAATGACCCTAAGGAATGGTAGCGAGAGCATTTCGCTTGTGGCTTTAGGATATCAGATGTGAGATGCAACGAGGAATGTAGGCACGGATCTTCATTTGGGAAAATAGCGATGAGTCTCGTATTGAGACTCCTCCCTTTGCTCCAAGGCATGTGTTTCATGTAAAATAAGAAAAGATAAGGATTAGTATATGCCCCAAAATACCGAATCAGAGTCTAAAGCATATAATTCAACTTAGACAACCAACAAATAGAGTAGTGCAAATCCATAAATAAAACTATGCAGTTACGTGAGAATGTTCTATTCAGCAAGTAGACCGAATGGGCCTGGCCATAAATGTAATAGCCAGTGAGTAACAATACCATAACTAAATGGGCTTAGCCCACACATGCAAAAAAACGAGACTTAAGGGTTCTGGACATCTTATGTGTGACTGCAAATGGAGCAGTGGGCTTTGACAAACTCAACAACTAAAGCCAATTTATCAACACATGCACAGATAGTAATTGCTAACAGAAACGGTCAGAATATACCCCAAAAATACACACAATATACCTGAAGACCTGCTGCAGTATATGGGTTCTCAAATATGTTGTAAATACACTAAAATTAGACTGTATACTCCTACAGGTGGTGGTTAAAAGCTTAAAATGCTACACGTTGTCATTAAGGCATTACACTTTTAGGCAAGCAAAGGGAAATGTATGACCAATTTGAATACACACAGGAGACAAACAATAAGATTAGTGACCATTTTAGGACATCATCTTAAGTATGCAGGGTTGTGGATATGGAAGACATGAGCAACCCTGCTTAGCAATTTCCTTTTAGAGTAATGACCTTCTCAATATAAGTATAGTGATCAAATTTGGATACCCAAGAAGAGAAGAGAAAATATATGATCATTATAGACAGATGTCAAAGCAAAATAGGCAGATTCAGATTTAGTTAGAGAGACTACGAATTCTTTGATATGAATCATACATGATATAACCAACTAAGGATACATGTACGTGTATTTGAGCAAGATGGTGATGCAGTAGGTTTTTAATGCACAGAAACAGCCTATGTCCTCATAACGTTACAGGGAATAGGTGAAACAGTTCACTCTAAGATCACCCTTAACATATTCACTATATGACGCATGGTTACAAACTAAAGGTAAACTGCAAATAGGGATACATTTTACCATGCCATGATTCTGGACTCTAAATGCATTTATAGGAAGATACATGTACAAACCTTATGCAGTCCCAACAAGGAAACTTAAGAATTGTTATGACATGGCTAATTGATAAGCAGGCATTCATATATACAGATAACTCATTCTTGATTATTAATATGGTAACATGGTCTAAAATGTGCCGACAATAAAATTAAAATCAATCTCAACACTTGCTGATCTCGACTCTCATCTTCAAGTGCAAAACAATTCACTTGACAGAACAACATCCATTTAACCAAACTTGCTTATAACATCGGATCTTATGCAACCTATCAAGTTAATATGAAGGAAATAATGATCTACAATAGTTCTAACAAAAAACAACTTCGACAGATACCAAACAAATTCACATAGGCTACAGACTTGTATACAAATGACTCAAGTAGCAACGACAGCACACAATACGCCATTTATCTATCTAAAACATATTGCACAGTAACCTTTAGGCTCAACAAATATCATTTAACACATATTTGATACAAATACGCACAGAAATACAAGAATGAACTGAAATCGAGAGGGAGTCGAATTTACCTTCTCCGGACAGCGACCCGGGGCAGCGTATCAAGTCGTCGGTCCAATCGACGGGTTTTGGGTTTGCGATGCGAATAGAAGGGACAAGGTTTGCTCGCTGATTTTTAACTGGAATTAAAAGAAAAGGGGTATTCGAACTACCTATTCTCTTGAGTTGTCGACTGCTGCTAGAGAAAACGATTCCCCTGACTCGACCTGCTCCACTCTCTTATCATCGTGTTGTCGCCATCTTTGAGTCTCCAATCGACGTTGTGTCTTCTCCTTCGATGCTATCCGGGTCTCCTAATCGCTACTAAGGGTGAATCGACATTATCTCCGAGCCCTTAATCGATGCCATTCGCCCCTTTGATTCCCTTTGCATGTGCTTATATAGCCATGTTTTGGGTTCCCTATTAGGTAAGTAATAAAGGCCGATTCGTGTATTGATAATTCGTCGATTCGTGCTTGAATCGTGCGATTTATTCCGATTTCGTGTCATTTTTAGGACGAGATTTGGGGTGTGTTTATGGTAAGAAATCACCAAGACGTGTGCGGTGCGGGAAAGGAAGGTGGGCGCAGATTTCGCGAGAATCGCGGCCGTGGCGTGGAGTCTTGGCGGTTGCTTTAGGTTTAGTTGGGTTTTGTGTTTTTTCGTTAAGAACGAAGATGAGAGAGTTGAGGGCTTAAAGGGATGCTGGGGGCAAGGGCGTGGGCTTTGCGGGTGTGGGCTTCGCGGGTCGCGGGAAATCGGGCTGGGTAGTTAATTAATTAGGGGTTAATTAGTTTTAGGCTAGTTAGTTTAATTAGGTATTTAATTAGGTAGTGTTTAATTAATTAGTGCTAAATAAACTAATAAATTGTGATTAAATTATTTAGGCGCTTTAAAATTATCTAGGTGCTACATTAGTCTAATTATTTAGGTGCTAAATTAGTCTAATTATTTAGGTGCTAAATTAGTCTAATTTCGAGTTATAAAACTATTACGATAATAAATGCGGGCGTGTTGTTTAATTAATGCTTAATGCTTTAGAATGCGACGCTATTATTTAAAATCTTATTGTTATGCATTATTGTGAAGTTAAATTAAAATTGAATTGAGTTTAGATTAAATTATTTAAATGCTAAATGCAAGTATGATATTTAAGAATTATTTAAAGCCCTTTTTTATAAATGCGACGCTATTAAATGCATGTATTAGATTAAAATTGATTACAATGCGGATATGCTACTTGACACGACGTTATCGCTAAATTATTTATTTTATGCATTTATTAATTATTTAAGAATTACGACAAAGCTTAAAGTTAGTTAATGCGGGCGCGGGATTCTAAGTGTTTAAAACTTTACGTAAGACGCGATGCCATTATTAAATTAATTATTTATGCCTGTGTTTAATGTTTTATTGTTGTATTTTATTATAAAAATCCTAAAAAATATTTTACAAAATTAGTGTAATTTTATGGTTAATGGCTGGACGGGAGGGTCAAAATTGGGTGTCAACACCAAGTCTTGATTCCTTACGTACATTCTCTTATATATGTCCTGGACTTACGGGGTGTAACAAAACATATCTTATGTTGTGAAACAAATCTGTTTGCACATGCACATCCCGACAGAAGCACATATGAATGCCCTCAAACGTATTTTACTGTACGTCCAGGGCACCCTTCACTTCGGCTTACATTTATATAGGTCCTCACTCACTAGTCTCGCTGCATATTCTGATGCTGAGTGGGGTGGATGTCCTGACACCCGTCGCTCCACGTCTAGTTACCGCGTCTTCCTTGGAGATAACCTATTGTCTTGGTCTTCTAAAAGGCAACCTACACTATCTAGATCTAGTGCCGAAGCAGAAAACAGAGGTGTAGCAAACGTCGTCTCTAAGTCCTGTTGGATCCGTAACCTTCATCGAGCTTCACGCCAATTAAAAAGGCGATTAGTTCACTTCAGGCGAAAAAGTGACCCGTGGTCAAGTTTGTGTCCTTCATGTTCCTTTCAGATATCAGATTGCCGACATATTTACCAAAGGACTTCCGCGCATATTGTTTGATGATTTTCGAGCCAGTTTTAGTGTACGTGAACCTCCCACTTCGACTGCGGGGTTGTAATAAATTTTTTACCGAATATTCTTAGTATATCTCCTATATTAGGTAGAATTATATTCCTCTTGTAATTATGTTGATTAATTATCTAGTTTATAGCAAGATAAATATTTTGTAATACTATATATATTGTAAATCATTAATGAATAAAATCAGGAAACATATTCCTTTAAAAAGATTACGGCATAGCGGTGTTTTATTGATTTAAACGACAGTTTCCAGTTTGAAATTATACACCGTGTTCCATGTAAGAGTGAATAAATTAACGACAAATGCATTTTTAAAAGTTATATACTTATAATAACTCTGTACTTAAGTATTACAAATATAATGATATCAATAATATAATTTAAAATTCTGAATTTTCCGCATAATCCCATAGTGCAATTCATAGATGTTAATATAACATGAAAAAAGTGTTGGAGAGAAATAATAGTGGTGCAGAATGTACCAAGTATCACATTTCTAATGTAAGAAGGCTCAATTATTACACAATTGAAATTTCAGGATAATATTCTGAAATTCGAATCCAAGACAATTTCGTATTTTATTTAGCTAAGAATATTTTTATCATTCAGATGAAAATTTGATAGACTCGAGTTTTTTTTACCTTCATCCAAATTATTCTAGGAGGTTCTACACATATATTGGGGTGAATTGGCAGGCCACATCAGTCTGTTAGTGTTGCCAAAAGCCCAATGAATTACACGTGACTTGGGTATCTTTAGCGGCCCAAAACTTAGTTACGTGGCTCAACAAATATCCACCGCTTTTTGTCTTCTCCTCCTTACCCTTCCACCATGCACACTATAAATGTCCACCAACTAATTAGTTTGGTCACTAAAGAACACTACTACTACTACACTAGTCTTTCTTCACTTTCTTTGTTCCTCAGTGTTTTACTGAGCCCTTGGTCCCTGTTAAGAGAAGAGTAAACCACTTACTCTATTTGTGAGTTTTAGAGAAGAAAAAAATGACTTCATTTGCCATGCAATCCATGATTTTGGGAAGTCCAGTCACAAGTTTTTCACAAAGTAAAAATGGCTTGAATCAGTTTGTAATTCCTAGCTGTTACTTGCCACGCCTTCAGAGTAGTTCCGTCTTCGTGTTAAGTGCATGTGCGAGGTCAGTGTTCAGAACTCTTTTATAGTATTGATTTGTACACACGTTAGTAACCTTTGTTTTTAGTATGGTTTGACTTTTAAATAATATTATACTCCAAATAGTTTGTTATTATAACAAGTATTCTTGATAATAAGGCGATATCTTAAACGTTGAAAAAAGAGAAATTAGAGCAATCCACAAACCCTAATTTGACTGATGCTGCTGATACACTCAAGCCAACACCTCCTTCTATTGCAAAGGTTGGTATCTTCTTCATTTCACATGTCTCACATAAGCATATTTTTTAGGTGGATTTCAGATTTCCATTTCAGTTTCTGACAAAAAGCTATAAAGGTCTTGGTTATAAGTGAAGTACGATAATGTAAAATGGACTTATAGTAGTACTCAATCGCAAGTATATGAAGGAAGACAGATTGTTTACTACTCTATTTGAAACAAAATAAAGAATACTCCTTTGATTTCGTTAGAAGTTTCCTATAGTATTTTTCTTAAACATGAGGAAGTTGAACTTGTTGCTAATATATGTTGGCCGGATCTATATTTCTAAATAACATTTTGAATAGGAATTGGATGTTGTGTTTGAACTTACTTGATGGACAGTGAGTTTTAAATTATGATGATGGGTTGGCTACTATTTTACATAAGTGATGTGATTTTGTAAATATATTTTGCTAGAGAACACTCATAGACTTTTAAGTCTAAAAAAAAATTGAAATGACTATCTAGTTTTATAGGATCTCCATTTCTCATTATGCAAAAAAGTTGTGTTCTGATGGATGTATAGATTAATTTAATATTTCTTTTCTAACGTGTTATATATGTAACAGCCAAAGCCAAGCACCAATTTCTTTGATGTGTTCTCATTCAGTGGTCCAGCACCTGAGAGGATCAACGGTAGACTAGCAATGATCGGATTTGTAGCAGCCATGGGTGTAGAGCTAGCCAACGGTGGAGATTTATCTGCTCAGTTATCAAGTGGTGGATTTTCTTGGTTCTTGGGAACAAGTGCTTTGCTAACTTTGGCTTCACTTATCCCATTGTTCCAAGGAGTTAGTGCTGAATCCAAATCTGGTGGGATTATGAGTGCTAATGCTGAGATCTGGAATGGAAGATTTGCTATGTTGGGGTTGGTTGCTTTAGCTTTTACTGAATATGTTAAAGGAGCTGGCCTCTTCCAAGTCTGAGTATATAAATCGATTAATATATAGTTAATTTTGTCTTTTTAAGCTTATCTGATGTAAACAATATATCAATGTAACAAACAATTGATTCACATATTTGTTGATCTCTTATTTTAGTTTTCTCAACTGTGCTTGCGCTTTTATGAGTCGAGAAATGAAGACTATTAAAGGTTCTAATGGTTGAATATCTCCACACTATACTTGTGTCCTGAAGGGCGGATAGACTAAGGATGTTAGTTGAAACCGTCAGCAGCCAATTAAACGCCAAATAAATCGGAATAAAATTTCCGCATCTGAGAAAGTTTCATCATGTTACTATAAAAATAAAATTAAAAAGTAAAACTTGTGTAAAGTTCTAATTATAGTGTCTAAATTAATAATTTATCTGATAACAGCAATCTTCAAGTCTAGTTTCTCAAAATATTTTAAATATACTCCATATATTTACATATGATTTTGTGAAAATCAATTATTAGCAAGTTAAATGTGTTTACTGTTATGCAGCACCAGATACTTGCTTAGGCTGCTTTGGCAGCAATAATTCGCCTAATCTTCACTGTAGACGAACGTTAGCGGCCACTGGCCACAAGGAAAAAACCAGGTGAAGCATGTAAGGAGAGATCTCAGGACATCTGTCACCTAATTAACATGAATACAATATAACAAAGCATCAAGCCGAACTTGGATTTTGACATGTCAGTAGTAATACTCTAAATGCTAAACCAAAAAAAAAACATTTTAAGCGATATAAACATAGTCCGGAATACATTGGTGATTCAATTATAAGCAACATATGAAGTGATATAATGCTGCTGTGCAAACATGAATTAAGTTATTCTATATATCAATGTAACAATCATGAATTTTGACATGTTAGGCCCGCTCCGGCATGCGCACTCCCTGTCGAGCTGAAAGAGAACCATTTCAAAAAAGCACTAGAAGATATAAACGTGATTTTATGAGAATGACTTCTCCTCAGTAGCAAGTAGCAACTGCAGTTGCTGCATCGTGATGAAACTTCACTTATGTATGAGTAAGCCGACTACACAAGTCATATCTTCATAATGGAATGAACTTGAACCCTCGCGTGCAATTTACTTGACTCAACATCAGTATAACTGGTCAGTTCATCCAAAATGGTCGGCAAAATGCAAAAGATAAACTTTATTTTTCTCACATTCATCACATTATACGCTTACATTTTCCACACTTCTTTGCCTCACCATTAGTTTACAGCATCTCTCGTACACTGTTGAAGAAAAAATATACTGGCTACTGTACCATTGACAACCACCAGCTCTTTGAATAGAATCGATTGCTTTCTTCAACAAGCACTTCATATTGGTCACTTGACCAAAAGCATAAACAAATACCGTAGTTGCATCTTCAGTGACCAAAAGCACGAGCAAATACCGTAGTTGCATCTTCCAAATTGATAAATTGGGAGTTGTTTTACCATGTAGAACTATATCATAGCCAAAACTTGACCAATACCTTTATTTAATTATACTAGTGATACTTCAATTCACTCAGCTGTATATAAAACTCCTCTACTCTTGAGCTATGAACAGAAAAGAATGAAAAAAAAATACATATCTATGGATACATGTATGTATATACACAACGTAGTCTTCTGGGATCACAATCCGTCAAACTGGTACCTCTATCTTTAGCCCATTTCCTTTCATGTCACCTTTCTGAGGCTTTTCAGCCTCCTCGTCTACATTATCCTGTTTCAGACACGGACCAATTCAGGGAATGATTCCTCATACAACGATATTCAGAAATTAGTTACCAGTAAAAACAATTCAACCCTTCCAGAACACACACATCATGCTCGACATTAATGTCAAGTATTTTTTTTGTCAAGTAAATTTGAATGAAACTAAAAAGAGACCAGACTGGTAATTTCGAAATGCAATGCTGAACAAACTCTGCAGGTATCATAAAAGGTTCCTGAAGAAACATAAAATTTTACCGGGAACCGTATATGTGACATGGAATATTGAAATTTTAATCATACTCATTGATATGGCGGCAAAATGGGGAAAAATATGGATATCCGCCCGACCCAATCCATTTAAAATGGATAAAACCCACAACTTCAGTAAAACAAATTCCTTAAAAATAAGGAAAACTGACTTTCTTAATAACATTAGGGAAAACAAATCCCACAAGTGACATTTCAGCACTCTGTAAGGGTGTGTTTGATGTGGAGGAAAGCATTTTTTTAAATACTTTTATATTTCGTATATATATATGTATATATATATAGGTAAGGATCTTTTGGATCCAAACAGTAATATGGGTAATTGTTTGTTGAGTAATAAAGCTCTAGGTATTAATAAAGGTAAAACAGCCACACAAAAAAGTAGCCAATTAAAAGGAAAAAAAAACAAATCTTCCATAATTCTGAGAAAAATAAACGGAAAAACCAGGAAACTTTAGTTGTCTCTTACCGAACTTTAGGAAGAAAAAAAAACATAGAAGAGTTACTGTAAACAGAAATATGAGGAAACAACAATAATGAGTAGCCAGAAATTTGGACCTTGCCTGCCCTACCCCACCCCATTAAAGTTTTTCAAAAATTCTCTCTGCCATGTCCTGCCCTATTTAAATCTTCCCCTGTCCTATCAAGAGTTTGACCTGCCCCTCCCTGATTGCCATCCCTAACCACCGCGCATCCTTACCCCTACCTAAATTTTTTAGGTCATATATTTTATTTTACTTATATAAAAATTTATAAAGAATGAGAAATTTGCGTGATTAAATTTGGTGTGGGATGGGGGGTGGATTGTGGTTTTGGGCGGGGGTAAGGAAAAAGTTATTTTCTATAAAAGTAAAATAAAATATATGAAGTAGAAAATTTGGGGGGCTGGGGGTTGAGTGGGGTGGGATAGGGAGGAGTAAAGATGAAGTGCATTCAAGGGTGGTGGCTGGATGGGGTGGGATTTGGTTGGGGAGTGGAGGGTGGGTGCAATGGGGCGACAATGATGGGGCTTGGGTGGGTATTTTTTTTAAATGTTTTCTTGAAGGTCGTGTCATTGAAAAACTTCGAAGCTCTATTCTTCCCGTAAATGTTGAGGTACAACTATGTACTAGGGATTGGATTGTGGACAAGAAGGTAAATTAATTTTCTCCATATTAGCTACATGAAGCCAACATCTTTAAAGTAACTTTAGATATCCATCGGGTTAACTCATTTTTTATCCTTGTTAAATATGGGCGGATCGGGTAATTGATCCGTTTTCGTTTAACCCATATCCAACGCGACCCGCCCGTTTGCCACCCCTACTCATTGACAGTGTCTAAGAGCAGGAGAGCATACAGGAGTTGGCTTTGGCAGGTAGATTAACAACTACAAACAGAGAGAGAGAGAGACTTGGAACTACAAAGAAAAGGCAATAAACAGAGAAAGCCAGCCATTGCACATAAATCCAGGCTCAACAAACCATATTAATTCAGACAAAAAGCAATTGTATTAAAGAAAACCTTCTAACTTGGTCAAGAAATATCCTGACATCCATCAAAATCTCCCAACCCAACCATAGACCATATATAAATGGGTCGAATCAAGAACAGAAAGCAAGCATACTCACTTGGAGAGGAAGGTCAACCGGGAAAAGATTTATGCTGCTAGGAGAAAAGTTGAGACCACTGCGGAAAACAAAGAAAGAAATGAATTTACAGATTGGAAAAATATGCATCTACCACCACAAATGAAATAGGTATAACAGAATGATTCCACTTGTATGGTATAAGATTCAATCAACAAATGGTAGATTATTACATGTTTCAAAACGTATCATTGAGAAAAACAAAGATATAAAACTTGGAAAAGCACATGGCCTTAAGGGATACTAACAAAGAGCATATGTTTTACTATAAAAAAAACCTTCGAGACAACACCAGCTGCCACACATATGGAATGAAGAACTCCTCATGATGACTCTCTTGTTCATATGTGAAACGCAACTGGGTAAACATCTGATCCCAACAAAATGTATGTCAGAATATGATCATCAGATACAATCAATTCATCATAAGTTGGCATAACTACTAGATGGATTTGCATTCTACCTTTAGTCCGTCGACTCTCCAAGATCGGCAATTTACAATAATCACTTGCAGTACTTTCTCTACAGACCATTCCCCCTCCATCTTTTGGGCATCCATGCGACTGTTGAAGAAGTCCAAAACCTTGAAATAACATCACAAAATCACAATGCCTTCCAGACTACACTACCGAACTGTTTACAGCAAGTAGAAAGTAAGTCCCACTTTCAGAAAACCCCTTTTAAAAAATATATGTACTGCAAATGCACAAATGAATAAGCACACCATAAATATGTTGTCAAGCAGTTCATTGAATCGTGGATGACTTTTGAATGGCTGAAAGACTTCCTGCCTGTGCATAATTGCGTAAACAACCTGCCAATTTTGGATTGCAATTAATAAAAGCTGCAACGAGCAAATAATTCTCATGAACAAACAACTATAGAAGATTGAAAGTACTGATACCTCAGGATTACGCGGCAAGGAATAGTTCAGAATTGCATTTAATATCTCAAGAACAATTCTTAAGAAGTCAGTATAAATATGCAGCTCAGCTTCCTGCAAAAATATTTGAAGAGCTTTGAGGCTATCAAGTACCAATTATGCTAGATGAGTGCAATAAATAAAGAAAGTGAATGATGCTGAAGGACAAGTGCTAAGTACCATGTCTTCTTGGAGACTATCTCCTTCCTTTGATTCACCATTGGCCACATGCATCTTATCATTTTTCATCTCTGCCAATTTGTTGTACCTAAATTGTAGATCAAGCTCAAATAACAATCAATCAACCAGAAGAGCCTAAACTCACTAGTACACAAGGTACAAGAAACTTACTTGCGTGCAAGCATGTCAAATAGGCTGACTAAACGTTGTGATGCATATCCACTTAGGCGATGGACATGAGGTGCCATATTTGCTAAAGTTGCAAGGCAATTTGTATGAAGGTAAACATCCTGTTGAATGCATCAGAAAACACAAGCGAAGTAGGATTTCATGGTTTGATCAACTTTATCATGTAACATCAACAAATTACCAATCATAGGAGAAACTTTATTTGTAAAGAGGAGCAACTTTAACTATGTACCCCATGCTCAGACAGAAGTCAAGGGTCCATTCCATGTTAGTTGCATTGCTCTACCCAATTGCACATTATAACAATTCAAGTTGATGTATTAGTAGATCACTAAAAATACTGCCTCATTAGTATATTCTGATGAGGATATAAGTAACAGTTAAGATTTTCTTCTGGTAAAACAAATATATGGTGGAACTGCCAGGAGAGAAAAAAGAGATAAGAACAGCAGAGAGAGAGAGAGAGAGAGAGGGAGACCACGAAATA
Organism: Przewalskia tangutica; assembly: GCA_029844215.1. Taxonomy (NCBI): domain Eukaryota; kingdom Viridiplantae; phylum Streptophyta; class Magnoliopsida; order Solanales; family Solanaceae; genus Przewalskia; species Przewalskia tangutica. Next base: position 11,010,845 of record CM056735.1, on the reverse strand, counting down.
AGAAACTGCAATAATGAACCAAAAGACACTTTAATATCATACCCGCAACTTAGACAGGTTGTATTTCACTGTCCTTGTCAAAATTATGACCATAAGAGAACCAAGCGAGGTCTGATGAAGAACCCGCTCTTGGTACCATGGAACACTGGGAAGCACCTGCAGAAAGATGTGGAATCAATATAGTCCATGGCTTACATATCCAAAAGCCAGAGATATTCTTTATTTACCAGTTTATGAATGCTGGCATTGAACGATGAATCTTGGCTAAGTATAAGAAGGATAATCAGCACCATATATATCTGATTGGAAGTCCTCCTGGGTGCATTATAAAGTGTTTCGAGCAAAGGCATCAACTGTTAATTTATTCAAACAGACGGTAAGAATCTAAGCTGTAACCAAGGGGGAAAACCAAAGTAGAGCCCAAGTTCAGAGGCAAGAAATTATAGTTACCAACACGAGAAAGTTGGAAAGTGAAATTCTCAAAAAGAACAGTTAGAAACTAAATTAGAAAAATACGGTAGAAAAAGTTCAGTATCTGCTAATGGACAACCAAGGATCATAGTCCCAATTACTATTGTTAAGACCTCAAATCCATAAATACAGCAACTTGTAGAGTAAGCAGTTGCAAGAACTCTCCTTAACCATCATGTCTTGATTTCCTTACACAGTGATTGGTGGGAATGATATCCACAAGCAACAGCCATTATTCAGTCAAGAAATAAAAATATAACATAAACCATCAATTCTTACCAGTGTATCCAGATCAGTCCGCACCAACACATACTCAAGAAAATCTGAATTGCCATGAATGAGTGAATAAAGTAGAAGTACAGAAGTCTCATCAGCCAAGCACCTGGAAACATAGTTGCAAGCTCACTTACTCATTACCAGAGCCAAATAATGTATGTGAACAATTGTATCATCAAATATACAAATACACATATTTCATGCTATAGATCATAACGTGGAAGTAGGAAAAATGCATGTTTAACACAGAAACGTGCAACGAAGAGGGCTGATCATTTGTGTAGATGCCCCCTTCTGTGAAGAGAAGCCAGAAGCCACAAATCTTTTTTTTTTTTTTGCATTGAAAAATTACTGCACAGCTTCGGGATATGCTTTTCAACATTTTGGGTTTAGAGTGGACAATGCCAAGAGCCACATTGGAGCTTCTACAAGGTTGGCCTAAAAGAGGTTTGAGTGGTATACATTCAAGAGTTTGGAATGCGATACCAGAGACAATTTGGTGGATAATATGAAAAGAGAGGAACTCAAAAAAATTGAAGACAAGAAGGACAATGTCTAGTCTTATTTTTTATTGTATTTCTTCACTTACTTTTTGGACCAGCATGGCAGATGTATATGATTGTTACAATGCGGAGGTCATATCGACTTTATTAGTTCTCTGCATAATCTGTGAGACTATTTTTGTGCTACTCAATTGTTCATACCATTATACCAATGCTGATAAATTTATAAAATTGCACCTTGTAAAAAAAAGATCATAACGTGGAAGTAGTTTTAAGGGCATTTCACTATGAATACACCAAAAGGATTGACTAAAAGCCACATGATAAAACGTCTTCTCCACCACGGGGATGTAAAAGGTCACAAATAAACTCCTCATGCATAGCCAATTTTCATTACAAAATGGGAGCTACTATTGTAGCCAACTTTAGTTGTCACCTTAGATCAACATGTGAGATAGATTAACACTTACATGCCAAGGGTATCGAAAAGAGAAGCAAAGGGTAATCTCACAACCGGACCACTAGGTGCATTCCCCTCAACATCAACACGATCAACTGCTTGAGAGAACACAAAGAAGCTTAGAATCATGAATACAATTCATGAGCAAAAGGGACACCAGAACAAAAAAAGAATCATTCTAACATTCAATATCCCGAGCATTCTCAAGGGCCTTGCAGTAAGGATTCTCAAAGAAGGATTCTTCCTTTGGTAGCGAATCTGGACTACTGTAGTCAAGTTTATCTTTCAAATGGTCCACGCCAAGACACTTGCGGTAATGAACAAGGATGAGTAAAATATTAAGACTGCTGTCTGCCAATGGGTTTCTGGAAGCTTCATTACTTGAACTGGAAAAGAAATTCAACGGCAGTAGCACGAGATTTGCTGCAAGTCAATGGAAAAGGCAGAAGTTTTAATGAGAATGATAGGACAGCACAGTGACTAAACAAGAGGCAAAATAAGTGAATAAATTGAGAATGGAAAGATTCAACAATTCTAAGATCATCTTCTGACAAAAAAATGCTGCATACTCGCAAAGGAACAAGGAATTTTTTTTTTATAGAATGGACATTTGGAGATGCGGCAATAAATAGCTGAATAGAAGACAAACTTGTGCTAAGCAAGTAAATATGATCATATAAATGTAGATTTCTACACTTTCATAATATATATACTAAATGCTATAAGAGGAATGGACGTTAAAGGAAGGGAGGAGATAAGCTACACACTACAGAAACGGGGTGGGTAGGGGTGGCCGGGGGGGTCCTACCCGCAACAGAGCCAACTCTCTGTAGAACTCCAGGCTGATATCCTTCAGAAAATATATAATAAGACGAAGCCTTCAGAGGGAAATGTGGCCGTGTGATGTAGCTAAGCAGCAGCTTGCGAATAGCCAGATTAACCAAAGAAGTTGGCTGCAGACAAAATATACATTCAGAAGCGGCTCATGACTTCCCAAGGAATTTGGCAGCAAATACAAAAGCAAATTGAGAACATTTCAATAGTTTTCAGAGATATCTACTGAGAGAAACCAATGATGACCTGAGTCATTGCTGCATCAAAGAAAGGATGAATGTCGCCGGCTCCAAGTGATGGCCCAGAGAGAAGCTGAGTTGATAATGCAACGAGCATGAAATTAAGCAACTCGCAGTGTAGAAGATATGTATCCGAGCTGTCAGAAAAACCAGAGTATTAGGCACGCAACTGACAAGCCATGTATAAGATATTTATTGCACAAATCTCACCATACCTTACATCTACTCTGCCAATGAAATTAAGCACACTATTCACAACAAGATGCTCAATACTTTGTTCTGTAAAAGAAAATGAAAGAGGAAATGGTAGTAAGAGTTAGGAAGTAATGGACTTGGACTCCTAGACATCTGAACATAAAGATAAGAAATAAGTGAGAAGGTTAAACAACATAGATTCCCACATGTTGCGGACCCAATAAGACCAAATCTGCAAAAGAGCAACTTATGAAAGGCGAAAGCTATCCCACTGAAATAAGCTCTATAAGTGATACAAGTTAAAATCTAAAAGAATTTGTCGGTCGTTAAAAAGGTATTGCTCAATTTCAACAACTTGTGAAAGATATCTCACAGAAATCAGCGCTACATCTCGCTACAAGAGGTGTGAATTAGAATATCAAAGAATCATTTGGTCATTACAAAAGATTGCTCAATTTCGTCCATAAATAAGTAACAGGATATTTCTTAATTTACCCTAATGCATGTCCAGAAGTGACTGTAGTACAATTGGAGACAATCGTTCAAGTTTTTCATAAATTAGACTACACATTGTGAACTGTGAAAATGATGTTAAGAAGTGAGGCAACAATTAAATCTACCTTATACCCACTAAACAAAAATGAAAAAACCAACTTATGAATGCATTACCTTTCGGGACATTACTTGGAATTTCCTCACTTTCATTCAGAGACATGTATATATCTTCAAAGTTGTCAGTTTTGGCATTCTCAATGAGGTGCTTCAGAAAAACAGATGAGACGTACAATGCATTGAGAGCTTTCACATAAGCTGATGAAGATGCATCGGACGTAGAAACACACTCTTGCAAGCACCAGGACAGGTGAATTAAAATTTTGGCAAGATGCCTTGTGTAACAGTTGTTCTGAGCTGCAAGAAACACAGATGGTATTAGAAGATCATACTAGTGAGCTCATCATCCCCCTCAAAAAAAAAAAAAGAGAAAAGGAGATGGAATAAATGTCAGAAACATATTATTTCCATTCATGAGCAAGAATTGGTTCCAGAAAAGTAAACAAGGAAGTTATAGAAAGAAAGATACAATAGGAGGGTCAGATAAAGACTTTCTATGGACAGTGCAATAGCCCACTAATATGTCATGATAGATGTAAGAGCGACATCTTACAACCACTGCAGCTATGTCGTTATAACTAATAACTATATATCAGCAAGAAAATACTAACAGCCGGTATACATAGAACAACAACATACCCAGTGAAATCCCACAACGTGGGGTCTGGGGAGGGTAGAGTGTACGCAGACCTTACCTCTACCTCAGTAGGTAAAACGACTATTTCCGAGAGACCCTCGGCTTAAGACAAAGCACAAACACAAGCAAAGTAAGACAAACATAGCTACTAAGCCAGTATACATTGAACGAGGCATAAAAACATGAAAAGTAGAACGAGTACCATGTTTCACCCTCTACTTTACCTAATTCTTTCATGCTTGTATCACTTTATCAGGAAAAAAAATTTTAGCCTTAAATCATGTTACAAGGAAATTAGTACTAAGTTCACTTTCCCCAAAGCAGACCTCCGCATAATAACGAAGCAGAAGATCGCAGAAAAGAAAGTACAATTTTACTTGCACAACATTGGCATTAACACTCTCCATAACTTGAGGCACAAGTAGCATTGCCAAATTTTCGCTCTACTCTTCAATAAGAAAAAAATATAACAACTTAAATAATTAGGCAATTAGCATGAATCTGCTCAACTTGAGTAGAAGTTCTTGTTTCAATAATAACTCCAGGGGGGAAATTTATGCGTTCCATAGTAATTTAACCTAGGCGCTTGAACTGTAGTTGAACTTCAATTTTGTCTATACTTTATAGACTATAGGAAAACTTCTCCTACTTATGTACTTCTATCCTATATCAATTCTCTTTTTTTTCCTCCCTTGTTCTATTAATTATTACGCAAGAATTCCAGATATACTACCGGGCGACGCCACACTATTCTATTTTTGGTCATGCTTTCTCTTTCTCTTGAGCCGGGTCTTTCAGAAAGAGCCACTCTACCTCTCACGGTAGAGGTAAGGTCTGCGTACACTCTACCCTCCCCAGACCCCACTTGTGGGATTACATTGGGTATGTTGTTGTTGTTGTAATTCCAGATATACTATCACTTTAAATGTAACAGAAATCAAATGCATTTCTATTCAGTCCATGTTCTAGCTACATCACCACACAAATGGTCTTAGCATGTAGACCCTTTTGTGCCTTTCTCCCCTAACAAAGGTAAAAAATTTACTAAAAAGATGGTTATCAAAAAATAATTATTACAAAGAGGACAACAAGATGCAGACTAAATAGAGAACCTTGTTAAAAGACATGATTCTCTACAAAAGCACCCAATCATCTGTATAATTAGGATACCAGAAGTGCTCAATAAATATAAAAAAGAACAAAGTTCCTCTAATGTGTTCAAAAGAGTTCCCCATTCCATCAAATGCCTTCTGGTTCCTCTCTATATATTGTCCACATCTAAGTAAGTTGCTCGGACTCGGGGGGTGTCCGATTCATGTGTGGATTTAGAGGTCCGATCCTTCATGATCTAATTTTAAAATTCGGGGATACAGATACAGGTATGGATACGGGTACGAGATTCGGCTAAAAAATTCAAATATCTACAAAATAAATATGAGATATTATGCGAAAAACTTGAAGAGAAAATATTGATCAAGAGGAAAATAACGGAAGGAGATAAAAGAAAAAGGAGTGACATAGAAATTTCTATATACAAGGTATTTCATTTTCTACAATTTCACCTCAGTTTTTATTTTGATTAAAGAAATCATTGAACTGTCCGGAATTTCTCCATCGATTTTGGTCAAAGTACCCAAAATCGGTTGATCAGATCGGGTACGGATCCCACACCCACACCCATGTCGTGTCGACACGGGTGCGGCACCGAAAGTGAAGAGTCCGAGCAACATAGGTCCACATGACCGCCTAGAGATGCTACTTCCCATATCTCTTATTTTTTCTTTTGAATTTCCTCCCTAGCGTCAGATCCTTTATTCCGTAATTAGCGATTGTTTTCCAGACAGATCCACAACGCACGCCAAAGTTTGTCCAACACCAGAGAGTAAACACTTTCTTTGGTCATCTATGTTACTTTGAAAATACTTCGAAGTCAATATCAAAAGAAGGTCGGTTCTAAGATTTACCAGTATATATATCTGATATATTACACTCCACATTCAAATTAATTGCACAGTATTCCGCAAAATTCGAACAATAATTAAACAAAACTTTAAATTATTCCATCTCCCAGAAAATTTCAGTCTATTTAAATTCTACAAGGGTCAATTTGGCAGATTTTTGCTCTTCAATCGGAGATATAATGATTCACTTTTTGAAGGAAATTTAGACTGGGAAATTACTATAAGTTGCAATTTTTTCCATTTCAAACAGACACTATAATCCATTTGAAAATCTTCGTTAGAGAATTCTTTCTCCGACTCTTGGGAAGCGCAAATGGACCAAAATCTTGGAACCAACATACTATTGCATTTAAAATGTTCTAAAAGATCATCTGAGGGGGATCAATGGCATAGAACATTTTCCTTTTGACATCTGACATTGTGACCTTAGTTTTTTCTTAAACTGGGAACATCATTGTGACCTTCTAGTTTTAGGATAGAGAGACAACTAGGCTAGTTTCACATTAAATAGAGTATGCAGGAATACAGGAATATTCAGTGTATAGCTCCATCAAGTGGCAAATTTAATGGATGGATTCAGACCTAACTACCAAAACAACAACTAGTATAGACACTAAACCTTCGCCAAATTGTTAAAAGGAGCCAACTACCACAGACCAAATAGTCTGCAAAAATCACATTTCTGTATGAGCCAATTTACTCATTTTACTTGATATCTATACCATTTATGTTCTGAACTGCACTTTGAAACACAAAACAATAACATCCAGCTAACGAGACAAATGAGGAGCCGTGCAAATTCGAAAAATAGTGTTACAAATCACATGTACACTGTGATTATTTTCCTTTTCCATTTCTATGGATTTAGAATTTTTCAAACCTAACAAAATACCTCAACAACCGTGATAGCCACAATTCACTCACTCATTTCCCAATCTACATACAATGCACCTTATTAACTAGCACACTACCACGGAAGCTGCTCAGAAACTCAACCAAACATGTGAATATTCTAGTATCTTCTAATCAACTAGAATAATCAATACTCCATCTGTCCCAATTAATGTTAATTTTCACTCCCCATATTCAAACAACATGAATTTTGACCAACATTTTAACAAGTATTTTTTCCACCGGTAGGTATAGTAATTTTTATGTAGTTTTCAAATATAAATTTTTTGAGTTAATCTAATCCAATTTAGCTTCAATGTCAAATTTACTCTGGAAAAGTATCACATAAATTCGGACGGACAGAGAGAGGAAGTAACAGTTTCTAAACGACATTTCAAATACTAGTCGGCACCAATTAACAGAACCTAATATATACTACGAGCTAACTTTACAATTTAACTACACAAAATTCGATAAATTATCAATGAAATGAGCAATTTAATACAGAAAAAAGACGTGTAAAGTAAAAAATAGAGATAGTTAGGCTACCAAAGAGGAGGCAAGCTTGATGAACACGATCAGAAGACCAATGGAGATTAAGAGGAAGTTCTAGAAGCTTCTGCCAGTAATCAGAAGTAAGTGGAAACGATTTCTCTCCAATAAATGCTCCAATTAGATACTCCGCCGAGTCCTTCGGCCTTGCACCACCGTTGAACCTAGGCGTTGACGGTACTCCCCCCATTCACACTACTCCGTCCGTACGACCGACACAGGAAATTAACAGTGTGTATATATGTCGACTCTTCTAGAATGTTCTAGTACCTTCAGAAGTGCGAATTTATGAGATCGTAGAGAGAGTATAGAGAGGTTTTAATGGCATTGCGATGAAAAATTCGTTGGAGCTGTGGATCTGAGAGAAGGAAGAGTGGCTTAGGAACGAAGAGAGAGAGGAAGAGGACTTTTCATAGCAATCTCTTTGGTTTAGATAAAGAAAAAACTTGAAATTCTACATGATTTTACAAAATTGCCCTTTGCTCTTTAGGGGTCGTTTGTTAGAATCTACTCCTTTGTTCACTTATACAGTTATACTTATCAACTTTTAACTTTAAACGACCCTTCAAAACTAATAAATAAAATATATATTTTACCGTAATACACATATTAATTGATATATAATTTTAATAGACTTAGAAAAAATGAGAAAATAGATAATTAATGTTCAGAATAAAACAAAAATAAAAAAAATTGTTTTTCTCTTGATATACTAAAGTCGACAAGTAAAATGAAAATTTATTTTTAGTACGGTGGACAAGTAAAAGTTAAGTACTATAATGTTGAATTGAGTATATTAGTAATGATGATATTAGTAATGTTAGAATTAGTTATGCCGGTATTAGTTATACAGTGATTATTTATTATCCACTGTATGATTTGGTGTATTAGAAATAATATGCATTTGCATAATTTATTTATTTTTTAAATAATTGCTTACAAAAATATCATACATACTATATTATGTGAGGACTTTAGAGACAATTGTGTCTTTAACTATGTTTATGCATATATTAAAAACATTTGTATTACTAATATCATGGTTTGTTATACATTAGTTATGTATATGATAATATCAAATAAAATGTATAACTAATGTTTATATTAATTATATATGAATTTAAAAAGAATACCAAACAAAAACTTAATAATACATAAAGTTAATTCATGCATTATTTGTAATGCATCCTAACAAACGCTTAATTTGGATATTTCCCATTCAATGAATTTGTGTTTTGAGAGACTTTCTTTCACAAGGGAAATGGTTTTGGAATGTTTATTTTTGTCAATATTGATTGAACTTAATTCAGTGATAAAATGTTTCATGTGAAAAGTATCACGAGTTTAAATTATTTTCTCTTGTTAAATTTTTTAAAAACACATGATGATGATACGAGGAGGATTATTGGACTAAAAGTAAGTCATTTAGCATGAGGTTTTAATATTAATATTGATTTAAAAAAAATTTAATCATGTTGACTACACTTGTTTTCATCTATGTTTTACGAAATATAAAAAATTAAATGAAAAACATAGAACTTAGACTAAAAATAAATACAAAAGTTTTTATCAACCATTCACAATTTTAATTTTAGTTGTATAAATTTCATTATGGATATTTCGATTATTTGTGTATCCAGTTTTCAAATGGATTAAGAAGGTATTGAGTGGATAATAGACTTTTAAGTCAATTTTCATCCAATTAAGTCAAAAATTTAATGAAAGTGATATATTTAAAGGGAAACTCATTTTATTTCATCTATTTAAGTTACATCATTTTTTTTTGTGATTATCTAAAATAATAATTAATAAGTCTCAATTTCAAACTCAATTGGAGTATGTTATATAAATTCTCACTCACCATGTATTAGAGCAAGAGTAAAATTTAAAATATATAATTATTGATACAATCCATGCAATCAAATTAAAATTTACCTAAAGTAATTAAACATGTGTACACTTATAAATTCTCATCAATAAATAATTAAATATAGAAAGGGGATGGTGCCTCTTGACCCAGAGGGCGATTTTGATTTCAATATTATTATATAAAAAAAAACTTTTGTTTGTTAAGAAATTTGTGCCTCCAATAGTTACACTAATCAATATTTTCTCATTCCTCCCCCTTTGTCCCCTTTGCACTTCAAATGATTTTTAGTGTTTAACAATGAATCTACACTGAAACGGCTAACACCAAATCATTATATGTTCTTCTTAGTTTAAAAACATGCATGCTTTTGTTACTTGCATTTGCAAATACAATGTCGTAAATCGAGACTATTTTCCCACTTGAATATATCTAATGGTTAAGAATTTTACATACGATATGAAATGAGAACATGAACTCCTTATATGGACTTGGACAATCATCACTCTACAAACTAGCTTTGAGGTTGAGTTAGGCCCAAGATCCATTCTTATATGGTATCAGAGTCGAACTCATTCAAATTATTTGTTCACCGATGTTAGACCCTCAAATTATATCTGGTCGTGCGGGGAATGTTAAGAGTCTTTTGAGGTTGAGTTAGACCCAAGATTCATTATTACCCTAATTATAATCAAAATTGGCATCCATTACATTGAATGCATCCCCCCCTTCAAACATCCTAAACTCAATCAAATTCTTTTAATCTACTTTTGTTTCTCACTTGATCGTCTTTACATATCAATATTTATTCTTTAGATAATAAACACCATTTATGCCTTTGCCTTTTCTAAATGAAACATGTTAATTAATTTGATAATTAACTTGGCTGATGACTTTCATATTAAGGCATCTTTAAATATAAAGTCAATAGATGCAAGTACTTTTTCCTAACTTGATTATGTTATTTCAATTTTAGCATTACCTTAAAAACAATAGTATGATGGGGTCGTTGATTAGAAAATAAATTATGTTGAGATAAATTATATTGAAATTAGTTATGTTGAGATTATTTTTTATTAACTGTTTGGTATGTTATATTAATAGTAACATACATCGCATAATTTTTAAAAAGAAATAGTTTTTTTACAATCGTGTGATAACTTATTCCACCCTATGACAGAAATAACTTATCCCAAATTAATAATCAAATAAGAGATAAGAAATTATTAAATTTTTATGTCATAATTATTTTTGTTATGCTTTGTAGTTTGTACCAAACGAGTACTAGTCAATACACTTTCTTTGACTACAGATGGTCTATAAAGTGAGATTGATTTTGACAAATTAAAAGGCTTAATGAAAAAGAAAAGGACAAATGAAAGGGCTAATTGGTCAATGTATTAAGTTGGTGGAGTTTCACTATGAGTTCTTAACTTCTTATCAATTTGTGGTTTTTAGTGGTTTGTAGCTAGTTTTTGAATTTCGTCGGCGAGCTAGTCCACGTGGCAATATATGAGCTTTCATGAGCTTATTCATACAAACAAGACTTGATGAGATCAATTTGGTGATTATAAAAAATTAAAAGAGTATTTTAGAATAGTATCCCCTCCGTTCCAAGTTGTTATTTGTTCGAAAGTGATAAGTTTTGAAACTCAAAACAATTTTTTAAATTTTAAATATAGATTCTTCTATTATTTTATAATAAAATTTATATATTTAAAAATTATATAAAAAGTATTATAAATCTACATAATTTATTATTCATAATCTATGAAAAGAATTGGAAAAAAAACTATAGTACAAAGAAAAAATTATTTGACTCTTAAATTGATCAACTTCGAAATAAATTGGGACGGACGGGAGTATTAAGGGTCTGTTTGGCTAAACTTCTGAAAATGTGTTTCTGTTTCTCAGAAGTAGTTCTGCAGAAACAGTTTCTGGAGAATCAGTTAGGGTGTTTGGCCTATAATTATAGAAGTGATTACGAAAGCAGTTTCTGTTTGACCAACATTTATGCAAATTTACTAGAATATTCTTTTTAATAGATTTAAAACTATTTAAAATATTCTTTTCTATCATATGTTTCTAAAAATTAGTATATCTTTACAATTTAATAAAAAAATATATTTAATTGCAACATTTAATCAAAAAATAATATTATATTGTACATAAGAAATGTTACGACAATATGATAGTCAATGACTCAAATATGTTCAAACCTACCCCCGCCCTACCCACACCCCATCCTCAAATTTCTATGTCATACTTTTTTACTTTTATAAAAAAAATATGATTTTTTTCTCCCCCGCCCTACTCCCTAACCCCACCCCATTGCCCTACCCCATCCTCAAATTTCTATTTCATATTTTTTGTTACTTTTATAAAAAATTATTAAAAATATGAAATTTTTTCTTACACCCCCTACCCCACCCCACCCCATTGTCCTACCTCATCCTCAAATTTCTATTTCATATTTTTTGTTACTTTTATAAAAAAAAAATATTAAAAAATATGAATTGTTTCTTCCCCCCGCCCTACCCCCTACCCCCTCCCCCCCCCCCCCGTGCCCTACTCATCCTCCAAGTTCTATTTCATATTTTTTGTTACTCGTATAAAAAAAAAATATTAAAAAATATGAATTTTTTCTTACCCGCCTATCCCTACCCCGCCCAACCCCACCATGTCCTACCCATCCTCAAATTTCTATTTCATATTTTTTGTTACTTTTATAAAAAAATGATTTTTTTCTTACCCCACTTCCGCCCTATCCCTACCTCCACCCCATCTCATTACCCTACTCATACTCAAATTTCTATTTCATATTTTTTTGTTACTTTTATAAAAAAATATATGAATTTTTTTCTTACCCCCATCCTATCCATATTTTCAAATTTCTATTTTATATGGGAATATTATATGAGATTAAAAGAAATTTTGTGAAAAGAAAATGATAAATGAGTCTAAAAAAAAAATTAATGAATGAGTAAAAATGATTTCTCCAGAAGCACTAAATTGGTGTTTTTGCTTCTCTTCTCATCTGGAAATATTTTTTGACTTCTGAAAAAAGTGTTTCTACTTGTGAAAAGAGAGTATTTGACCAAAAAAATATTTCTGAAAAATAGAAACACCTCCGGAAGCTTGGTCAAACACCACCTAAATTCGAAAGACACATCGTACACTTTACCATGTCATTAGGGTTTCAAGATTCTCATATGGTGCTTCTCAGTTCTCAACCTATGAAAATAAATACTACTGTACTGTACTGCGTGCCGTGGATTTCGTCATAATTTTGGTACCATGGATTTCACCTTGAAAACTCGTAGCTCAATTAAAATATTTGAAAACTGTACCAGAAATACTAAATACCCAATTCTTTTTTTTTTTTTTGTTGTGAAGGAACCGCGGCTTCTTTCAGTCGCCTGAAGTGACCGGTGTATGATAGCGCAAATCACGTCCGCTTAAAGTTAAACAGCAAGTCAGTGTGATGCTCCCGAGCGAGCCCAGTAGGGCGTTCTGCAGGTTCGAACTTGACTGCATTTCTCATGCATGTGATGAGGATCTGCCTTCTTGAGCCACTGATGCAGGGCTTCAGATCTAAATACCCAATTCTTCTTATATCAATATGGTGAAAAAATATTTCTTAAAATATTAGACGAAATTTATATCGTTTGAATCTCAAAACACCGTAAGTGACAAGTATTTGGGACGAAAGGAATAATTTCTAGAACTAAATCGCACGGCATAACTTATTTTTCTTTATCAAATTTTAGATGTTAAAAATTTATGGTCTCGAGTCATTTAGATAAAGTGGTAAATAACATCCTTATAGGAATAGTTTTTAAGATGTCATCCAAAATTCTAGTTAGTTTAAAAAACGACCATTCACCACAGTGATTTGATTATTTTAACTTCTATATTTTGAACTTGTTTGAAATATTTATTAAACGTGAAATAAAGTTAATGCTATTTAATTATGAATCGAATAATTAGAGTTTCGCACGTCGGAAACGTTGTTTCCACACACGTGCACAAATAGTGTCAAAGATCATAATTTTCTTAAATGGAAGAGATATTGGTACCTATACGAATTGTTTGAGACGTAAGGTAATAGACGGTTATTGGCCAAATGACGTTGGTTTCACATTGGTAAATGAAGGAAGAAATGTACAAAGTGTGACTGTCGAAACGAGTCGGAAAAGGACCGCGACGCCACCACCTTAGAGTCGCGGCGCCGATCTGCAGGGCCGCGTCGACGCCGTAACTCTCCGGTTCCGTGTGCCGTACTGATTCGTAACGTTAGGCGAATTAAAGGTGATTTTTGGGCTGACTTTGAAGTATTAACTCTCCATTATGTTGCTCATGAATTCAGTCATTATTTGGCTGAATTGTAACTCCACAATCAAGTCTAATTCATGACAATTCAAGGTCATTACTTGGTATGTGGAAGGTCATCTTCCAACACTATAAAATGAGGTCTTTGACTCATTTGCAATACACTACACATTCTACACTACAATTTTCTGAAAAATTGTTCTTCCTCTCTTGCAATCAAACACTCAAAGATCTTTCCGAACTCTTGAGTCTCCTTTGCTCATTAGTTTGATTGTTGCTTTATCTTGGGAGATAAGTTGTCATACCACCGTTAAAAGAATATACGGGACAATATTATCTTAAGGATAGATTGAAACTTCAATCGACTCAGCAAATCCATTTTCTTTATTTTCAGATTTATTATTTACTTGTTGTTGTTGTTGTAGCTTTCCCATTTCCTTGTAATTTTATATTTATATCCAACAAGCTTAAGATAATATTGTTGCTTTCAACAACAACAACAATGTCTGTTGAAGATCAAATCAACGCTGGAAATTCGAACACCACTCAAGGTATTCCCTGTGCCTTTAACCTCGCTGCTCAAGATGTTCCAAACATTTTTGCTTCTATATTACTTTTTCTGACAGTTATGGGAATATCACATTTCTTAACCAAAGACCCTCCACTAGTTGGAGAAGACGCGGACCCTCAGCCTAGTAAAATGGCGGGAGAGAACCGAGGTATCCATGTCTATGACGATGTGAAGATGGTCCGTAAGGATTACAACCACTGTGGTAAAGTTGGTCACATGGCCAAAGACTGCCGCAAGCTCAAACAAGAGAAGGCCAAAGGCAAAACTAAGGCAAACATCGTCGAAGACACGTTCTTAGACGATATGATTAAAGAATTCTCAGCGGTGGTACTAGAAGCCAACCTCGTTGAAAATCCGGTGAAATGGTGGTTGGACACATGTGCTACCCGTCACATTTGTTCCAATAGAAACACCTTCTCCACTTATACACCAGTCACAAACAAGAATTTGTTCATGGGAAACAATTCTTCTTCCGAAGTGCTGGGGGTAGGAAAGGTAGTCAGTCCTGAAGATGACGTCCGGAAAAGAGCTGACTCTGAAAGAAGTGATGCATGTTTCAGAAATTCGAAGAAAATTAATTTCTGGACCTGTGTTAGTAAATGTTGGTTTTAGGCTAGTGTTAGAAGCTAACAAATTTGTAATCACTAAAAACGAAATATTTATAGGAAGGGGCTTCGTCTGTGAAGACCTCTTTAAGGTTAATGTTGTACCGATAATGCCTTATGTTTCAACTATCAATAAAACTGAGCCTTCCGCTTACTTGATTGAGTCATCTAATGTATGGCACCATAGATTAGGATATGTTAACTATCAATCTATCCAAAGATTGGTAAAATTAAAATTATTGTCGTCTATCGATATAAACTCTCAACGTAAGTGTGAGGTGTGCGTAGAGGAAAAGGTGTCCAAGAATCCCTTTAGATACATCGAAAGAGAAACCTCTCATCTAGAACTAATACATACTGATATATGTGATTTGAAGTTCGCTCAAACAAGAGGGGGAAACAAGTACTTTGTGACTTTCATAGATGATGACACAAGATTTTGTTACCTTTATTTACTAAAAAGTAAAGATGAAGCCTTGAAGCATTCAAACACTACAAAGCAGAGATGTGAGAATCAACTAAGCGGATGGATTAAAACAATCCGTTGTGATAGAAGGGGAGAATATGTAGCGCCTAATGAAGAAAGAAACCTACGAGCTATGGAAAGGAAAGAAACCTACCTACAAATATTTGAAGGTATGGGGCCAAGGTAAAAGTACCTATGCCGAAACAGGTCAAGATTGAACCTAAGACTGTGGATTGCATATTCATAGGATATGCCAATAACAGTAGTGCTTATCGTTTTCTAGTGCATCAGTCGTATGTACCGGATATTTATGAGAATATAATCTTGGAATCAAGGAACGCGTCGTTCTTTGAATACACGTTTCCATATAAGGACAAGAGCATAACCTCTCACAAACGAAGTTATGAACAAACCTCTGAGGATCTAGGAGTCATTGACTACCTAGATCCGAACGGTTCAGATCTCGTAAATTCTAAAGTGGTTGACGATCAGGAATTCAGTATTCCAGATTATCAGGACTTGAAAAATTCAGAGATGGAACCAAGACGAAGCAAAAGGGCCCGGAATGACAAGTCCTTCGGTCCAGACTATGAAGCTTACTTGATTAAGGACGAACCACAGACAATCACTGAAGCATTGTCAACTCCAAAAGCACCGCTCTGGAAATAAGCTATAGAAAGTGAATTAGAGTCCATCTTGCACAACCACACCTGGGAGTTGGCCGACCTTCCTCCAGGACACAAACTTTTGGGTTGTAAATGGATCCTCAAAATGAAGTTAAAGGCAGATGTTTCTATCGACAAATACAAAGCTAGATTGGTAGTCAAGGGCTATCGCCAAAAGGACGGTCTTGACTACTTCGACACCTACGCTCCAGTGTCTAGAATGACATCCATACGTATGTTCATAGCCATCTTCGCCTTGCGGGATCTTGAAATGCATCAAATGGATGTCAAGACAGCCTTCCTGAATGGTGATTTGGAAGAAGAAATATATATGGATCAACCGAAGGATATGTGGTTCCAGGACAAGAGACAAAAGTGTGTCGGCTTGTCAAATCATTGTACGGGCTGAAACAGGCCCCTATACAATGGCACGAGAAATTTGATAGTACCCTACTATCAAAATGGTTCACCATTAATAAATGTGACAAATGTGTTTACATGAAAGGAAATGCTAAATCGTTCATCATAATATGTCTTTATGTAGATGACTTGTGATCACATGTAGCAGTCCTAGGACAATCCTAGAGACTAAGAACATTCTAAAACAATGTTTCGATATGAAAGATATGGGTGTCGCAGATGTTATATTAGGGATCAAGATCTCTAAGACATTTAATGGACTGGTCTTGTCTCAATCTCACTACATCGAAGATGTGCTGAAGAAATTTGAGATGCTCGACAGTTCACCAGTAATGACACCATTGGATAAAAGTCAAAAGATTGACAAACATTTTGGTGCATCTGTATGCCAGGAGCGATACGCACTGGTGATTGGGAGTCTGATGTATATCACAAACTGCACTCGACATGATATCGCTCATGCAGTCAATAAATTGGCAAGATTCACCCGTAATCCAAGTGAGGATCACTGAAAAGCACTCAATAAGGTACTACGATTCCTGAAGTTCACGCAAAATTTCGGGTTGCACTATTCGAGATGTTCAGCTGTACTAGAGGGGTACAGTGATGCAAACTGGATATCTGATAGCGACGACATCAAGTCCACCATCAGATATATTTTTACAATCGGTGGTGGAGCTGTGTCTTGGAAATCCTCTAGGAAAACACTTATTGCCCGATCCACGATGGAGTCAGAATTTATCGCTTTAGACAAAGCGGAAGAAGAAGCTGAGTGGCTTCATGGTTTTCTAGAGGATGTCCCATGTTGGGATAAATCCGTGTCTTCTGTAATGATCCACTGCGACAGTCAGTCGGTTCTAGGAAGAGCACAAAGATCGATATACAACGGCAAGTCTCGTCATATTCGATGGAGACATGAGTCTGTTAAGCAACTGATCTCCTCAGGTGTTATTTTCATTGATTACGTAAAATCTAAGAAAAACATAACAAATCCATTGACGAAGGGAATACCCAGAGATCAGATGAACCGACTGTCTATGGGAATAGGCTTAAAACCCAATCAATAAGAATCAATATAGTAGACACCCAACCTTACGGACTGGAGATCTCAGGGATAAGGTTCAATGGGAAAACTAAACTGTAAATGTTCAGTTGAGCGCTTCGGTGGAAGCAAGACCACTTCGGATAATGATTTCTTCTTAAGAAACATAATCCAAGACCATTACCGTGATAGACAAAACGTGCTACTTGTAGAGGGGTAAAGGATAAGTTTCCAAATCTTTAATGATTCTCAATAATTGAGGTTAGGTTGGGGAAAATTTTAATGGTTCCTAACGCTCGTGCAGCGGGGTATTGCGGGATATCTTGTAGGAGACCGCCTATTTAAGTGCGAGGACATGTCGCCTCAAATGAACGCACTTAAGAATTCAAGTGTGTCCACGACCCACGACGGACAGAACATACAAGAAAGATAGAGTAAGGAAAGATGTTGTGTTGATACCATTGTCTTGATCACGTTCACCGCGCAGTAAATATGTCCGATGACATTCTACTATGGAAGGTTCAAGGCTACGACTACCTCTCCAGATGCAACGTCGATCCGTCGGATGATTGCTAGAAAGACACCATGTCGTGTGCCAAAATCTCTTCCAAGAGGGGATTGTTGGAAATATTTATTAAATGTGAAATAAAGTTAATCCTATTTAATTATGAATCAAACAATTGGGGCCCCACACGTCGGAAACGTTGTTTTTACATATGTGCACAAATAGTGCCAAAGATCATAATTTTCTTAAATGGAAGAGATATTGGTACCTATACGAATTGTTTGAGACGTAAGGTAATAGACGGTTATTGGCCAAATGACGTTGGTTTCACGTTGGTAAATGGAGGAAAAAATGTACAAAGTGTACAAAGACCCGCATCGTACTCGCCCTGCCCCGCTACCCGCACCGTACCCGCACCGTCCGTACCCGCTCCGCCAATACCCACACCGTCTATTAATTTAATTAGGCTATTTACTAATTTATTTGGGCATTTCTTGATTTAAAATGTGACTTCACCATTTATATTCTAATCATATAAAGGCATCACTAAATTAAAGTACACCAACATAATATAGTAACTTCTTTTTTTCATATTCTATTCTTGTCTAAAATATTTTATCTGACTTGTAAAAAAATTCAAAATTGAGTAACCTCCTCATTTCTCTTTTATAACTTTAACCTAAAAATCTACAATTCTTCATGGGAATTAGGTTTACAATATCCTCAAAGCCCCACTCTTTTCATTTTCTTAAAAAATCACCTAATTAATATTGTTAACGAAAAAATGTTAGTCAAGATAACTTGGAAACAGAGAAACAGAGTATCGGTCATAACACAATAAGTACAAGAAAAAATCTTTATTTTTTCCTACTTAAACAACAATCAAATGTTAGTCATTAATGTGTCCACCTAATCTTGAAAATAAAAAACAGAGCAAAATGAAAGAAAAATGTATAAAGCCCCACAACACAAAATCCAATATATTATAATGTTGTAATTTGTGGGAGCTGTTTAGGTGGCACCCGCTGGGTAAGTGGGTATCCGCCCGAGGTAAGTGGGGCGGGAGCAGGTGAAGGAATTACTACCCGTGATGAGTGGTGGGGCAGGGATGAGGGTGGGTTTTAGATGACGGGTACGTATATGGGGTACCCTTCCCCCGCCCCGCGACCCCGCCCCATTGACATCCCTAGACTCAACAAGCCCATTTTCTTTATTTTCAGATTTATTATTTACTTGTTGTTGTTATTGCTTTTCCATTTCCTTGCAATTTTATATTTATATCCAAGAACTTTCATTTCATTCGTTGAAATATGAGGCTCGAAGTGAATGGTCGTTTTTTAACCTAAACTCTTAATAATATTCGAGCTCCCATCCTTCTATCAATCGGTCAAATCGATTAAGCTCCTTTGACTCTCTACACCAACTGTTAGGGATAAAATATTTTGTTTTTAAAGTTAATTTAGTTTTTGTTTTTATATATTAATACTGTAGAACAATGCCAAAGTCCGTATGTTAATATTGTAGCCTGTGCCAATCTCGTATAAGACGATGCTTTAATTTCTTCATTAGTCACTTGTCATTTCATTGAAATTTTATTACATGAGGAGTAGGAAAAGAGAAAATGAGAAAATGGAAAGGGAATTACAACGTGAGGATTCGAACCTCACCGACAAAGTGAAAATTCAGATAGTCAACCAACTGAATTACTGTATCCTAACATTTCATTGATTTCAACTATCTCGATTGTGATACTATTTCATAACTCGTGCTAAACTTAGCTTCAACCATCATAAGAGAAAAGGAGAGACAATTAGGTGAAAAGTAATATTTACTTTACTATAAAAATGCAACAGTTGTTAAGCTTTGACTGTGATTATGATTTGGCTTGAGTCGATGGTCTCCCGGAAACAGCCGTTTTACTTATCAAGATGGAGTAAAGTATGTGTACATTCTCTCCTCCAGACCCCACATTGTGAGATTTTACTGGATATGTTGTTGTATAAAAATGCAACAGTTGAAATTTAAAACACATTCCTTAATGAGAAATTTATAGAACTTGAGCCACGGCCCAGGTGACGAAAGAGATCAAATTATTGCTAAGTTCACAAAATTTCATGCCAAACTTTAAAATACTGATCATTGTTCCACAAAGGTAGCTTTTACTAATCAAGTTAATTTTGAAAGCTAAAATCATAATAAGAAAATATGACGCATCTAATTATTCGTAATGCACTTGGTTTATGCTACCAAAATTAATTTTTGGATAATGAATTAACCAATAAGAGCATTCTTAAATATATTCAAACAGGTGAAAATGCATCCTTAGATTTTGTTTGAATTTTAGTGCTTAACATGAGTTTACTCTCCTTGGTAATTAATGTACACGTTTGTAAGTTTTGTTAAGGGATATTAAATTAGAGGGAATATAATTGACCCTAAATATCTCAACTATACTAATTAAAATCCTTCTCCCTTGTTCTGTATACATAGGATTGAAAATATAAGTCCGCATGGGCAGCTCAACTGATTCTCAAGGGGAATAATTGGAAAAAAAAGGATTGAAAATACAAATTTAAGTTACTGGTTTTTTTCCCCAAAAAGAAACATGAAAATATATTCGTTGAAATTTTAAAATGTCAAAATCGTCTATTGAACCATGTCTCCAGCCGAATGGACCTCGTGTAATTTAAAAATCCTTGTGGTTATAGTTATATTCTACATGGTTAACAACCAAAAAGGAAAAAAAATGAAATCGTCAATATGATATTATCAAATTAATTATCAAAATTTTTAGTTTTAATAAGATACTGTTGGGTCCCGGGCTATGGATAAGTAAAATTAAATTCGAAATTAAAATGCTGAAACAATTTTAAATGTTGCCTACAATGTTGGGATAACATTTGTGGCAACATTCTAATAAAAACAGAATAAACCTAACAGTATAAACCTTTGTAGAGTATAAATGCTGCGGAAAAGTAAAAGACACAAGGTTTATATTTTCAAGGGTATATATTAATATATCCATTGATGGTCAATGACCAAAAGAATTGTATATACTATATACAATTACAAATGAATTTCTTTTTACAAATTGAGTGTTACAAACGAAAAAGAAATTATAAAAAATAAAGTCGCAGATGACTTCGCCTAAAGTAAAAAAATTCTAAAAAGACAAATACAACATCTTCATTACAATTGCTTGAACATTAAGCTTAATCTAGAATAAAGATAGCAATTGTAATGTGGGACAAGATGTTAAAATCTTTAGGCTAAAATGTTGATCCAGATTTCTGAAGCGAAATCCCGAGAGCTCTCTTGATATTTTTACATTTTGATTCTGGATATCAATACGCTGAAGTTCCTCCTCTATTTATAGTGTGGAACTTCCTTAAAACTCTCGCTGGTTGATTGTGGAAGTTGAGAGAAAGAAGGCCGCAGTTTGGACCAATTCCAGCTCCATGAATTTCTCAACAGTTTTGACTTCGTCTTCAAGTTGCTTCGATTCCAAGCTTGACTCCCTCAATTCCCACGTTTTAAACACAACTTCATATTCAACTTGCCTATGGCGTTTTTAACTCACAGTAACAAACACTGTTTTGGCCGGAAGAATAGACAAAATCGTTTTCAAAGATATCGGGTGAGATGTTGCGGCAACATCAGAGACAACATCTGCAGGACACTGCTGATATTGCGCAACACTGCGGACAACATCTGCAGATATGTTGTTCAGACATAAAACCTGATGTTGCCACAACACTCACACAAATTTAACAGATACAATTATCTAGTTATTAGTCAATTCGAGTGGAGGCTCCCTACTAACGATGGGAGTGCGGATTGTCGGTGAGAAAACGATATCCAAACTCCAAAGGCAAAATTGTAGGAGATTTGGAAAATATCCATTTTTTATCACCAATTGAGTTTTACTGTTTTAGTCAATATTTTAAAATTATTTAGTTTCGAAAAGTTATTATTGAAGTTTGAATATCATTCACGGAGTGTGAAACTCGACAAATATACTCACTTGTATTGTGAAAAAATTGAATTTCTTGAATAGTTTCTAAAGTTTGATTTGATAAAGATTAAAACTTTATAAATTGATCATGAAGTTTCATTTGTCACACTCCAAACTTCAACAGAGTCAGTTGTTCCGTATTTGATACACCATAGCGAAAAAAGTTCATTTTTTTCAATTTCTTGACCTTATTTTTTATTATATAATTTTTTTTTACTATCGTTGATGGGTACCCGCCGGGATAAGTGGGGCGGGGGCTGGTGGAGAATTTACTACCCGTAATGGGTGGAGGGGCGGGGGTGGAGGTGGGTTTTAGGTGGCAGGTACGGGGTAGGTACCCTTCCCCCGCCCCGCCTCATTGACATCCCTAGTTGCAACCTTCAGGAAGTACACATCGCAAGTGGCTATAGTTGGAGAAGAGGTGAACTAGATCAATGGTCATGGTACATGTGAGTACAATGATGATTACAAGGAAACGAGAAGTAAGCAATTGTTACAAAGATTACAAACTGGAACAAGAACAGAAAGTAAACTACAACAAGGAATTTGCTGAGTCGAGTGTTAGCACTCTGTCCTTAAGACAATATTGCCCCGTATAAATCCTTTTACGGTAATTGACAACTTGTCTCCCAAGATAAAACAACAACTAACAAATGAACAAAGGAAACTCAAGTGTTTACCAAAAGAAGAACCTTTGTGTGTATGAGACATTGCTTAGAGAGAAGAAGATCAGAAAATCTGAGTTTTGGTGTGTCTTTCAATTGAGACAAGTCATCAGTTTATAGTGTAAGAAATATGATCTCTCATCTAGCCAACTAATGACATTCAATAGCCATGTAATGACACTTATTGAAAGGTTTTAAGCAGCCAAATAATGGCTGAATTCATATGTCAAGTAAAGGGGAATCAATGCACCAAACCATTTCGAAGAGTCGAAACTTTTGACTTCGTCGACCGTTACCTTCAAGCGCGCGCTGCTCGAGGTGCCGGCTGGATGGAGGAAAATTTGCACTTCCTTCACCAAATACCTGGCTCCGCCATTGACTTGTGTGAACTACAAAGGACCTCAAACGATACAACTGTCATGTAAATCTTTTCCATCTATATACTGTAAAACCTCTATAAATTAATAACCTTGGGGCCATGAAATTTTATTAATTTAGAGAGATATTAATATATAGATAAATTAATATTTTATTAATTAAAAGAGAGACTTTTTAAATTCAGCAAATTTAGTACATATGTATTGAAAATAAATGAATTCATATATGTTTCATTGATTATATTCATGCATCAACCAATTCTTTGTAACTAATTAAATATATTCATGTATAGTATCAATTCATTGTATACAATTAACTATTATATTCATGGACGCATGTATCAATTCATTGGAATTACTTAAATAATGTATACATGTTTACATTAATTCGTTGCACTTAATAACTATTATAGCCAATTAAATATATTCATGCATGATGAATGAAACATATATATATAAATCTCAATATGGAAATAAAATAATTCATAACACCCAACCATGTCTTCTCATCTAAAAGGCATCGCAAAATCATCTATGAATGATCAAATGCGTAAAACATTATGTGAGTATAAGATAGACCATTCCACATGCACTCAAAAAGATTTACAAGAGTGGATTGATGAAAAATATCGTTTGAAAGTTAGTCAATAGCAAATTGCTTTCGAGACTGCAAAATCCGTTCAAATGAAGAAATCTCAAGTGAGACAAATTTTGAAGAAAGCCTACATGAGCTTGAGAATATGGTCAAAGATGTTGGTTATCACAATGAAATGGACGTCAACAAATTGGTGGACTATCCGGGTGAAAATGATGAATGTTCAATGGTTCAAAGTTTAGAGGAAATTGTTGTTGATATTATTGAAGATCCTACTAATGATGAATCTGAAGATGATTCAATACCGTTGGAACCAGTCACGAGAAAGGAGGCTTTGAGCGCGATAACAATTCTTCAATTTTTTTTGTTGCAGCTAGAGAACTCGACACCGGAACTCTTGACTGCAATTAAAAAAGTTAGGGATGAAATCCAATTAGATTTAAATTTTAAGAAAAATCAAGTAACAATAGATTCATATTTTAGCAAATTACCATAATATTTATAATTGTAATATTTATGAATTATTAATTTAGAGTTTTAATGGGACCTAATATTTATAAAGGAATTTTCCAAAAAATTATTATCTTATTATCTTATCGAATTTGATGATTTTTTACAAAGGCCCAAGTCGGGACCGAAAGATTTTATTATTTTAGAGAGTTTATTAATAGATTATTAATTTATAGAGGTTTTACTGTATACTAGTTAACGTGTCTATGCTTCGCGCGGTTCGGCACACCTTTTTTTTTTGTTAATTTTCTTTGATATAAAGGGATAAAAAATGTAATAACTTTTTTAAAAATAGCTTACAACAAATAGGCAATACATATAAAAAATATTAAAAGACCAAGTCAAATGTATAAAAATATACTAAAGCAGTCAAACATGTGAATAACACTGTTTATAAATTTTTACACCTTTTTCCACTTTGTGTTTAAATCATCCAAATGCTTTTCCCATTTGTATTTTTAATTCATCCAAATGTTTTTCACATTTGTGTTTTAAAGTTCGTACCACTATTTTAGTTTCTCTTTTCTTTGACAACCCATACATCACATAAATAATCTTTGCACTAAACAACAAACAGAAAAAACTACATCACTGTTGACAGAATTAACTGTTTATTGGCAGAGCTAACCATGAAAGTCCTTAGATTTATTTGAAATTGTGAACAAAATATCACTTGCATCACCGAACTTGATGTGTAAAGACTTGATCGAACCTCGGCAATCAAATTATTGTCTCTATGCATCAAGAATAAATAAAAGAGAAGAAAATAAGATCAACTGAAAATCATAATTATCAGCCAAAAACAACACTTTAATGAATCACCAAAAACCAAAATAAGACCAGGAATAGAAGTTAACAAACAGCGTCTGAAGATAATTATTATCGGGAAAATAACATATCTCTGAATCGCCCAAAAAGATCACCGGCTACCCCAATATCGTACGTACGTCCTAATATAAACAGACTAAATAATCAAGATGCATGAAATATTGCTAGATATGATCATATAGTGCGTAGGTATATATATAGTGGTGATCAATGTTTGTTAAAGAACACTTCAAGTTCTTAAGTTATAGTATATCTTAAGCTTTCAAGACCAGTCATATCTGCAGAAATTAATATTGTAAGTGAAGAATTTGTTCAGCCAATTTGAGCGTTCAATTAGAGAAGGCAAACGGCCAAGGTATAAAGAGAGAGTTTAATGAGTGTTACATAAATGAAAAAAAAAAAGAAGAGGAAAAGGGCTAAAAAAAAGGAGAAAAAGGATAAATAGGAATGATGACAATAGAGATGTGTCACATCACCTTGTCTATGTCTAATTTTAATTTAGGGTTTCTTGGTCCCTGTGCCAATATATATCAGACCACACACCATTATTGACAATACCTGAACATTTCATAAATTCACCAACTATAGTTCATTGGCTCTAGAGGCCATAGGCCAGCCAACTTAAGCTCCTAGTTACGTTCTAGTCCAGATATGTTCATTTTGTAACCTCATATAAGAATATTGATTATTGCACTGTCTCCTGATATACAGAAGATATTCTATACATATGCAGCAACTCTATTCCCAGGTTTTAATAATTTGCCTCACTCGGGCTTGCAGAGCCTCATCAACAAGAAATACATGTATCTCAGTGTGCTGCAAGAGGCATTCCTATTATTTCAATAACACTCTTGATGTAATCCCTCCTTGCTGGATGATCTTCTTGTGGCCGATTGTAAGGTGTCCACACCGGCTCTCCCACGAACAACCTCATCAACTGCACACAAAATCATACAATACGAAATCCACAATTAAAATGGTACTTGAGAAAACATTTATCGCGATATCATATTTACCAAAGAACTTGTTAGTTACATCGTTGCATAGCAAGTTATAAAATTGAGTAGCAGCAAGGTTCACTTGGAGAGAATTCACTTCTTTGGTTGATTAGGATAGAGCTTGAACTATTAGTCCATTCCCTAAGGCTTGTTAACAATATGTACAAGTACTTAAACAGAGTCATTGCATTACCAATTTTAAATTATCAATTATGTAGTTACAAGATTCACTTAGTTTATACCGGAGAAATTCACTACTCTTGGTTGATTAGGATAGAGTTTGAACTATTAGACCATTCCCTATGGCTTGTTAACAATATATACAAGTCAAGTAGTCAAACAGAGGAATGTGCCCTAGATTCCCCATGTGTTTATTTTTCACTATTACTCTATGATCTTTGTTAACGTCATTGGCAAATGGCAACTTTAATTCTATGCTTCATAAAAGAGAAACACGAATTCCAACACACCTTGACATAGTTACTAGTATCGAGGGTGAACCGGTGGTAAATCCCAGCAGGCAGGACGATCATATCACCAGCCTTCATCCAGATGCGAATCCAGCGGTCATCCTTGCCTCTTACATCAAAATATCCGCTCCCTTCCAGACAGTAACGTATCTCCTCATCTGCATGTATGTGCTCCGTGTAGAAATTTTTCAACTTCTGCTCATAGTTCTCGACCTTCTCAGGGCACAAATCCAGTAAATCCTTCAAAGCAAAAACATGATAGGATTAAGAAAATGACGGTGCAACTTATAATAAAGAAACAGAGTTTAAGGTGGACACAATAATTACAATCTTGAACATAACAACCATAGATAATCACAAAGATCATGTGCAACTCTATTGGGAGCTCTGGTAAAGCTACATTTTAAGTCGATAGACTAATATAAACGAAGGAACTGAAGTTGCAAGTTCTGATTTTTTGTGTAGTGAGGGGTAATTTGTGAGCTACGAAGAACACAAGAAATGGCCACTAATGCCGAACCTTGAATCACACACTTCTAAAGAGCTGATGTATAGTGTGCACATGTTTAACATGCTACGATAGTGGCAATTCTATATTCACTATCAGTCACCTTCCTTTTAGACATTAGTTTTCTAGAGAGAAGATTTTCACTTGAAAATCACATACAGCAAATCGGAAAAAGGTATCCAAAGACAGGAAAAAAATACAAATTGCATACTCCTCGCTGCTCTTTATCTCCCAGGCCTGCTGGAAGTCCACATATAGCTCAAACACTGCCTTCTTTGATCGTTTTCACTCTAAGACACCAAATGATAAAACGTAAAACTACCACTTAAACATCTCTTGCTTTATTTTTTTCCATCCAGAAGATGAGAAATCTTGAAAATAGCTCTAATCCTAAACTTGAAAGTAACTCAATATTTTATTCTAATTGCTTTAATTTAGAAGCCACACTAGAAGTTAACCTCCTAATCCGTTTACTAAACTATTGTCTTATAAGAGAAAGTTTCAAACTTTTTCATTCCATGACTCACATGTATGCTACATAATTTTATCATGCAGTTCAGTAGAAACATCATTCTTATCTCGCGGCCACTTCCTAGTTCAAACTACCCACTGATACAACTGCAAATAATATATCTAGCTTCCTTTTTAGTGCAGAAGACTTAAAGAAGCTCAAACTTTTAATATCTAGATAGATTTACGAATCAAGAAATTCAAAGTAAGAAAATTTGACAGATTGCTCTATAGTGAAGTAGTCTTAAACCCTGTTAGAATAGCTTTATTTTATAGCAGCATTGGGCCTGGTGTAACTGCAAGCTCATATTTTCATCTAAGATGTTCACCAGTATCCCTGCATATACTAGGAATCACTAAAATTAAGCAGGAGATGTCACAAAACTGAGTTTTTCTGCAATAAACGGCTGTGACTAATGAGAGCGATGGCCGAAATTTCACAAATCCTGAAACCACAATTACTTGTTCTTCTTGCAAGTTGGGAAACACTTAGGATAATTACAATCATAATTCAACAGGCTCTTCTCAATTCAAGATAAACAAAAAAGGTGCACATTTTCCATTCTATTAAGTGATTAAAACAACACTCATATCAAATGATTTACCACCAAGATTGTGGTGGGATGAACGAGATTTATTCACCCTAATCAAAGGTCTCGAGCACAGGCAGATTCAGAATTTGAAGTTTATGGGTTTTGGACTTAAAGTTTATAGGTTCTAGAGTTTGTTGTACATACATATTTCAGTGATTCTTGACAAATATACAGGATGTTGGCCAAAGTTTAAGTTATAGTGCAGCAAGTTGAGTTCAATCCCTCAACCGTCATGAATTAAACCCTATGCCTTAATCAGTGCACCACTCAAATCTCTTTTGACCATGGTTTACTTCAGATCATATTTTAAGAATTATAGACATAATATACCGAGTTTAGTCTGTTGATCATGGTTCACATGACCCAATTTTTGCCCTTAATTCGCCACTGAGCCCTGAGAAATTCCTGGTAGGGAGTGTTTCTCCCTTTAAATGAGTCCTAAAGGGCGAGGATTAAGATTAATTGAGTTTGCGAGTACTGGATAGCGGATGATTACACCCAAGAGAAAGAAAAGATAAGCTAAGAAGTCAAAAGGTGCACATTTTCCAATCTATTAAGCAAATTAAAGCAACACCAACAAAAAATAAATTCAAGAAACAAGATAAAGCACAAAGACAAGTAATAGTATAAATAAATAAATAAATACCATGTAGCTGTAGCCTCTACTATCACGAATTTTCTTCAATTCTTCATCCTTCTCATAATCCTTAGGATTCAATTTCCAGTACAAAACTCCAAGTTCTGCCAATTGCTCCACTGACACAAACTCCGGTGGATTTTTTTGGTGTGGTAGCCTTTGATCTTCTAAGTTTTCATCCATGAACCATGCCTAAACTTATAAACAATCAATCTATAAATATATATGTTTATCAAACAAATTAAGTTGTTTTATTTAACAAAGGCACATTTTATTCTTGGAAACTCACCTCGATTGTCATGTCTGCTGATGCTACTATTCTTTGGTAAGCTGAACCTTAATATAAAGTTACAGTAATTTGAGAAAATGTTCATTACTGATATATGGAGATTAATGCTGTCTCTTTATGCCACGTGTACAAAGTGATTTTCATTTAAATTTATGTGGCGAAAGTTTGTTTGGCTGTTTCTCGTAGTTTAATCAAATATCTACAATCGGATAGGGATTTACAATTTTACACCAGACATTTATTTTGTGAATCTGAATATTTCACCAAATGATGCTATAGAATTCTCCAGAAATAAACTTGGCATAAGCTTAAAAGCTATGGACTGAAACAAAACAAAAAAAAACTTCATTATTTAACAGTTAAGGTCCTTGGGGTTTTATTCCCCAAGTAGTGTATATACTATATAGTATTACTTCATTTGTTACATTTTATATGCAGTGGCCATTCTTTTCAAGTCTTTCAAAAAAGACATACTTAAAAGTTAAAAACAATGTATTGGGTAAGAATGCCTCCGGGTCATTTAATGTATACGGAAGCTTTAACGGTTCCGAGTCTTCACACAATTATTTTTTACTCTCAACAATTTCTGTCACATCAGTTCTCCTAGATCAGAGCATCACGACGCACATGCGTACGATAACATCAGCATGCTCACATCGTCATAACTGTAGAGGAGCATAATAGTCTAGTTTTAGCTTATATATATGAAACTTAGAACAGAAGATAGGACACATTGTATCCTCTAAGCTTATACTTGTAACTGATATCTCTCTTTCTCACATCAATATACTAAGCGAGGCACTTGTTCATTATTTTTCATTGCACATTCCGAATCTAGCTCATTTACTCATTTTACTTGTTTACTTACTTAATCTTTTGTTCTATACATTCGTAACCTAGTTCGTACCGGACTCATTGAGGGGTTCTCCGGATCGGATACAACATACTTGTCTTTAAACTCTAAAATACAAATCTCTAACTATGTTTTTTGTTAGAATTAATTTCACCGGAAAACAGTTTGGCGCCGTCTGTAGGGATAGACAATTATGGTGTTGTCTCGATTTGTAGCTGATCTTCTTGAAATAACTAAACGGAATCACTACACTAAAAAGGAGAAACATATCAGGTCAAAACAGCAGTGCTCAAGAATCGCAAGAACTCAGAGAGGAACAGATACCCATCGAACATCGGTACCTGACGGATCATTCAGAAGCACTACGAACGGAGTTGGAGGAAACGATAGCCATCCCGAAAGCGGCCCCTAACAAACCCTTAGATGCGGAATACGTTAGAAATCACTCGGCGGAGAGTAAGGAAGCACGACCCAAAGAGGGGTACCCCAAGAAAAGAAAAAAACACCCGCACTCCAAGGTGGATGAGATGTTCAGATGAGAGGGTACCCCCTCGAAGGCGGCCTTAATTAGCCGTAGACTTAGCATCAAACAGTGTCATAATACAACACATGAAAAAATTCTTAAACTCGTTATCTAAGGCAGCATCGGGTAATCGTCCGACAAATAACGTGGAAGCTACGGGAGCTGCAAATGATTAGAGAACAGAACATGCAATGCCAGAAGAGAACCTGGCAAGCCTCACTGCACTAGGAACGGAGCTCCACGAGCGGATGAGTCAGATACCAAGGGGACCCTATGTTGAAAGAGGGTGGGGCAAGGAAGTATGGAAGATACCTTACAGGGAAGAAACGGCTCTGAAGCCCATCCTGAAAAAGTTCAAGATGCGTGACATATCCAAGTATGACGACATCACGGACCCGAACGAGCACATCGTGACCTTTGACGCTGCAGTCATCGACTCACCGGACATGACTTGCAGCTACATCAGATCGAATCTGTCATGCTAAAAAAATTCAGTCAAATGCTCACAAAAGGAGCACTTTTTTGGTATACTCTCTTACCTGAAAATTGTATTGATTTATTTGTTGCTCTTGTAGATGCATTCGTAAAAGACCATATTGAGGTTCGGAGGGTCGAAACTGGACAAGCTGAGTTGACTAACAAAACCATCATCCAAAACATCAAAAGATGTTGAAAAGATCGAAATAAAAGTGGCTAGAAGAGTTATCAGGTGTGTTTTGGGCTTACAAGACCACGTCTAAGACAAGCACTAGGAAAGCCCCTTTTCCCCTAGTCTACGAAGTCGATACTCATGAAAGTTGGGGAACCCAGCTTCCGATACACCCATGCCACCAAAGAATCTAACAAAGAAGTCAGGGTACAGTACGAAGATTAAATTCTACATAAAATGAATTATGTGATCTCGAATATTATCAATTTATGCATTTTACGTTTTTCATATTAATTCAAGTTTATGATTTACTGATTTTGAACACAATTTTACTAACATTTTGAACTAATATTTTTGTAACTTATAAACATTTTAAATTTGACCAAATCTTCATTCACTTACAATTTTGCCATTAATATCTTTTGTAGTCATTAAAATATCCTTAACAAAATAACATTCTTAAGTCTCTCCATTCCATTTTGATAATTCATTTTTTGTGTAATAATACTTCAAATTTTATATTTTTTTGTAAATAGCTTCAAGGACTTTAAGCATTTAAAAAAATTGTTTATCAGACACATTAATAATTTATTCTCAGTTTTAATATTTTTATTCAAACACATGACTAGTTATTTATAAATTTAACACAAATATTTGTCAATTACTTTAATCAATTTATCCAAAACGGACTCTAAATAAATGGCGTACATAAAGGAGCGAGAAAGAAAACAAGTGTCCCGCGAGAGCAATGAACAGTGAACAAAAGAGTGAAGAAAGAACACATCTCTGAAGTCTCAAAAAAAGAAAATTACGTTTCCAATGTTCTGTCATTCGCATGAAAAAGAGAAGTATCAGTTGGTACAACTACAATACAAAATAATTAATCCGTTTAAAAAAGATTGTCCTAGTTTGACTTAACACGAAATTTAAAAAATAAAAAAATATTTTAAAATTTATAATTCAAAATAAATTTTAGATATTTGTATGTCGATAAATCATCATATAAATTTAAATTATTTCTAAATATAAAAATATGTCAAGCTTTTTAGAATAGACTAATAAAGTACGACACTTTTTTCAGAACGGAGAGAGTACTTTTTTTTGCTTTTCTTTTTATCTTTCCGTTAAATAAGAGAGAGAAAAAATTATACTACTTTACTACTCATTCCATCCATTTTTATTTGTCACATTTTAATTTGAGATGTTTATTAAGAAATCAATAATAAAATGATAATTTTATTATATTACTTCTAATTATTATTAAGTAATCTACTAATTGAAATAAATAAAATATATTTTAAAAGTTGTGCAGCCACTAATTGTTTTTTGAAATTGTCAACCTAATAATAAATTATAAAGATAAAATATGTATAAAACGTTAAATTATCTCTTGATTTTCTAAGGTGGACAAATAGATTGAATAACTATTTTTAATATAATGGACAAGTAAAACTGAACGGATGAAGTAAAAATTAATACGAACGGAAATAAAAAGCCCTAATTTAGATTGTAAGTAGCAATTAGCAAATGTAATGTACTCCCTCTGTTCCAAAATATTTGTCGTATTTTTAATTTACACATCCTTAATAAAGCATTTATAAGGATAACATTTTAACCTCTTTAATATTTCATTATGTTATCTCTTTTCAATAAATATTTACTCCATCGAGAATGAAAACTTCTTAAATGTTGTTAATTAATACAAGGGTGAAACGAAAAAAACTACTTAAATTTATCTTAATTAAATAAAATAATAAGTATTTTGACACAAATATTTTAAGACACAAAGTACTATTTCGGTATTGTAGGCACTAAAGAGAGAGTAGAATAAGTGATTAATTAGTACACAGTAAAAAAAATTAAATACAAAGAAGGGTAATCTACTACACTAGTAAGTAATTTTTTTTAAGGCATGAAGAGATTGTTTCCACACTTGCACCTCCACGCTTCAGGGTAGTACTCTAAAGTAAGGCTAACACCGGGTTGAATGGAAACCCGAACCGGTTTACAGGGTGAGCACTTTCCACACTTGGATCTGCAGCTGGGTGGTGATGAACCCGGTCCACTCAGTCTTCTATGAGTCACAACTCGCTCAACTACTTCTGACTCACTACCACCTATGCTTCACAAAAAACACACGTATCTCTAGTTATCGCCATAAAAAAGGTATACTAATTCGTAGTAAATTTAAATCAGTCGGATCAATAAATTTGAAATATCTTAGCCATATGATTAAACAAGAAAATCAAAAGGTATCAACTATCCAAGTGTGGTATACATATAATAATTGCATAGATCATAATACTCTTCATAAGATAAGTTTGTAAAGGACAAGACAATTCAATATAACATTATATTCCTTCCCTCTCAATGTAAGTGTCTTAAACTAGAGATGAAATTAAAAATATATATAATGTACTAAAATGTCTTTGGGAAAATGGTCAAATTCACCCCTGTACTTTGTGAAAAAGTTCATATTTATCCCTAGTAAGTTGGTCTTATCATGCACTTATCGTTAATAAAGTTGTCATATTTACCCTCAGCGTTCTTCCAATGGGGCATGGCCACGTCATTTAAAAATTCCATGTCACCCGCCAAATAAGTAACAGACCCGCCCCCAACTTCTCAACCAATCCACCCATTTGACCAATTTTCAAAATTGTTCATTTATGTTCTTGAATAATTTTATCTACATGGATTTTTTTTCTTTTATATTTTTGGTTGCTGATTCTTGTTGTTTTGTTATTTGATAGAAAGAAAAATGGGAATCTATTCTTGGATAGTTTTCCTGACCCGCTTTGCAAACTTAATCTAAAGGAAACTTCTGATTTTGTTAAGTCATTGCCAACAACAAGCAATGTTGCTGAAAATAGAGTTTTGTTAAGGAAGGAAGGAGTAAGTTCAGTGACAAGGAGGAATATATTATATGGATGCTCTATCAAACACCGGGTCGACCCATTTTCAGCTTCAGTGTTGGAGAAAAATGGCTTGTTAAAAATAATCTTGAAAATTAATAGGCTAGCATTATATTTACTCCTTGAGATGGAAACAAAGATGGAGCTTCACAGTAATTTGCACTTGCAAGATCCATAAATGCAGTAAGATTCTTGGAGGAATTTTTACATGTTTCTTGAAAATATGATTATAAAGATTGGTAAAAAAGAAGTGAGTGAGTCCGTTGAGAAGTTAGGGGAGGGTCCGTTACAGCTTATGTGGTGGTTGACATGGAATTTTTAAATGACATGGTCATGCCACATGGAGGAACGTTAGGGTTGAGAGTAAATATAACAACTTTATTAACCATAAGGGCATGTTTGATAAAGACCAACTTACTATGGATAAATATGAATCTTTTCCTATACAGTAATAGTTTATTTACTCTGCCAGAACACCTGAACATAATTATAGGTAATCTTTCACAAAAAGTGAGTTTAGTAACAACAAAAATTAGTGCAGATCATTGTACAAGATACGAAAACAAGTTAAATTACACTCATAATATTAAAATTAACTACGTTGAGAGTATGTATAAGTAAAATCAATATAGTAAAAGTAAAATTAGTGAGAAAGAAGTGAACTCACTGAGTCTTCGAGTGGGATTGAGACGCAGAGCAGAAACAACTGGAGTGAGCAAAAGGAAAGTTAAAGTGGCTATGGTTGCAAAAGAGAAAGTTGAGGGTGTGTTTTGTAGATAATGGCCACGACAGTGAAATACGCCCATCGCCGAAGTTAACAATTATATATGGTGTTTGCTAATTAATTAAGCTGCTTGGTATGGAGATAGGGAGAGTTAATGCAGAATTAAGAGGTCATAGGTGAAGTTGAAGATGGTTGCAGGGAAAGGAGAGTGCCTCTAGGTTGTCTTCTAAGGTTTGGTGGGGATTGGATTCTATTATTGAAAGGGTGTAGCGGGTGAAGGTGTCAGTCCAAGTCAAAAGACACACACTAATAAGCCTAACATTTATTTAATGATGTGAGAGAAATTTTCCGATAAATACTTTTAAAATCATAATAATATATATATTGTATATTGTCATGTATATATAATTGAGACGGTATATACCTTTGAGTTATATAATTCACATATTATAAACAACAGTGTGTTAATATCACGACTTAAATTACGGATTGTGAGGCACCTACGCTAACCCCGTGGTGGGCAAGCCCTTCCCTAAACCGAAATATTTAAAGAACATGTGAAAGTATACGTCAATTAAATTTAAATAATTAATATAATAAAGAAATCAACATACGTGCGGAATACTAAGTTCTACACCCCAAGAGTTAAATCATATTAATGATTATTATTTTAAAGACATTTATCAAAAAATTTAAAGATTAAATAGTGAAAATAATTATCTAATTAATTATATAAGCTAACTTGTAATTAATAAATAATATTTTACTCCATTAAATCAAGAAGCTTAGATAATTAAGTAAATGCTAAAAACTTAGGATCAGATTCAAACACAAATTAATTTAATTATTTTGATCATAATCTTGCATAATTAAACGACATATTTTTAAAAAATGAGCAAATAAATAAGTAATTGGAGAAAATATTGGAGGAGGGAGGGGTTGATGGGAGGAAGAAGACTAAAATGGAAGAGAGGAGATAATGGATCAAAGGGAGTCGGGTGGACCCGTGAGTGTAGAGAGATGGCACTTTTATTTTTTAAAATGAAAAAGGGCCTAAAATGTCCTTCAATTATGGAATTTGGTACAAAAATGCCCCCGTTTACCTTTGTGCTCTAAATGCATCTGCCATCAAGGGACTGTTAAAAATAAGGACAATTTAGGCCTAATAGGTTAACGGAAGGGGAATTTAGAGCGAAAAGGTAAACATAGGGTATTTTTGTGCCAAATTCAATAGTTCAGAGGCATTTAGGCCTTTTTCTGTTCTTTTTATACTTCCTCCATCTCATATTAGTTGTCTACATTATTAAAAATATTCGTCTCATAATACATGTCAATTTACAAACTTAAGATAGAATTAAGTAGAGTTTTCCTATTTTTTCCTTAACATTATTTAAAATAGCTCAATATTGATTAGAGTGTAATTTATTAAAGAGAGATAAGGGTAATATAGTAAAAATTACACTTCTATTTATGATTTATTAAGGGGCGTATAAAAAGAAAAATAGACAAGTAATATGAGACGGAGGGAGTATATATTTTCTATAGTTTTTAAATCTTTAACTTAGAAATATAAAGTATTTTTTTGGGAAAAACTGACAAACTTTTCCTTCAAACATTACGAGATGGTTCAAATTTATTATTTGTGGAATTTTAGTAGTTCAGTTGATTGACTATTTGATCTTTTACTTTGTTGGTAAGAGTTCGATTTCACACTTTGTAATTCTCTCCCCAATTTTCCAGCTTTTTGATATTGAAACATGCAGAGATACCTGAATTCAAATCAAATTGCATGTCATTGAAAAATACTTTTCACTTAAATGAGATGGTTACCCTATTCAAAAAGTAAGACTTTGTGCATTGTCTTGAAACTTAGGAGAAAGCTTTATTTCAAATTTACTACTATTACTTCTCAATGTTATTTTTCTTCACATTTTCTCAACCTTTGAAACGGTTTCTCGAAAAAATGCAGGTAATATTGCATGTAAATAACCCTTATGGTTCGACTCTTTTTCAGATCTCAAGCACAACAAAAACCTAATGCAGCGGGCGTCCCTCCCTTACACATTTTTTTCTACCAATAAGTTTGAAATGTCCAGATACTATCAACGATATTTTTATGCACTCGAATTTTAAAAGGATATATTATATACACTTTATTTCCCTTTTCTTGTTTTGCATATGAGGACTATTGAAACTACTAAAACACGCTTAATATCATATAAAATATTTCTTTCACCACTAGTGGATTATATGTATAGCCGTGGATGGTTATAAGAATGACAGTAATTTTATATTACTCTTTGGTCTCAATTTATTGTTGGAAATATTTATTAAACGTAAAATAAAGTTAATTTTATTTAATTACGAATTAAATAATTGGGACGCACGTAGGAAACGTTATTTCCACACACGTGTACATATAGTGCCAAGGATCAGAATTTCCTTAAATGAAAGAGATATTGGTACGTATACGAATTGTTTGAGACGTAAGATAATAGACGGTTATTGGCCAAATGACGTTGGTTTCACGTTGGTAAATGAAAGAAAGAAATGTGTAAGAGATGAAAACGAATCGGGAAATTTTCCTCGGAAAATTGGGAAGAACCGCGGTGCCTCCACCTTGGAACCGCGGTGCTAATTCCAATTTCGATTCGGTGACTTATCGGAATTTAGGCGCATGATTGCCTCGACGGTTTTCAGTAACGAAGTGTGCGAATTGAAACTGATTCTTGGGCTGACTTTGGAGCAATTACTCTCCATTACTTGGCTATTAAATTCAACCATTACTAGGCTGAATTAACCTCAATATCAATGGTCATTACTTGACATTGATGGCCATTCATTTGGTGAATTGAGAAGACCAAATCATCTACCTATAAATTGATGCCTTGGGCACAATTGAGACACACTACACATTGACACTTAACCAATTCTCTTAAAATTGTCTTCCTCTCTAGCAATCTAATACACTCACTTGAGTCCCTTTGCTCACTTGTTTGATTGTTGTTTTATCTTGAGAGATAAATTGCTAACACAACCGTTGAAAGGACATATATGAGCAATATTATCTTAAGAAAAGATTGAAGCTTCAATCGACTCAGCAAGACCTTTTACTTGTTTAATTTCCAGATTTCTTATTTACTTGTTGTTGTTGTTGCTTTCCCATTTCCTTGTAATTTTATATTAATATCCAACAAGTTTAAGATAATATTTGCTATTTCAACGACAACATGACTGGACAAGATCAAATCAACGCTGGAAATTCAAACATCACTCAAGGTATTCCCTGTACCTTCAACCTCGCTGCTCAAGATGTTCCAAACATCTTTTCTTCTATGTTACTCTTCCTGACAGTTATGAGAATATCACATTTCCTAACCAGAGACCCTCCACTAGTTGGAGAAGACGCGGACCCTCAGCCTAGTAATATGGCGGGAGGGAACCAAGATATCGTATACATGGCGGCGTGAATGTGGTGCGTGGGATTGCGACTCTGGTAAAGTTGTTCACATGGCCAAAGACTGCCGCAAGCTCAAACAAGAGAAGGCCAAAGGCAAGATTAAGACAAACATCATCGAAGACACGGTCTTAGATGATATGCTTAAAGAATTCTCAGCAGTGGTTCTTGAAGCCAACCTCGTTGAGAATCTGGTGCAATGGTGGCTAGATACGGGTGCTACCCATCATATATGTTTCAACAAAGATGTTTTTTCCACATATACACCAGTCACAGATAATAAATTGTTTATGAACAACAATTCTTCTTCAGAGGTGTCAGGGGTAGAAAAAGTGACCCTAAAGATGACGCCTGGAAAGGAGCTAATTCTGAAGGCAGTGATGCATGTCTCAGAAATGCGAAGAAACTTAATTTCTGGACCTTTGTTAGTAAATGCTGGTTTTATGCTAGTGTTAGAGACAAACAAGTTTGTAATCACTAAGATTGGAATCTTTGTAGGAAGGGGCTTCGTATGTGAAAGTCTCTTTAAATTTAACGTTGCACCTGTAATGCCTTCTGTTTCAACTAACAATAAAATTGAGCCTTCTACTTACTTGACTGATTAGGACATGTTAACTATAAATCTATCCAAAGATTGATAAAGCTGGAATTATTGTCGTCTATAGACATAAACTCTCAATGTAAGTGTGAGGTGTGCGTAGAGGCACAACTTTCCAAAAGTCCCTTTAGATCCGTCGAAAGGGAAACCACTCATCTAGAACTTATACACACTGATATATGTGATTTAAAGTTCGCTCAAACTAGGGGGGAACAAGTATTTTGTGACTTTCATAGATGATGGCACAAGGTTTTGTTACCTTTACTTACTAAAAAGTAAAGATGAAGCATTTGAAGCATTCAAACGCTACAAAGCAGAAGTTGAGAACCAACTAAGCGGACGGATTAAAATAATCCGTAGTGATAGATGGGGAGAATATGTAGCACCTTTTGAAGAATTCTGTACCCAATCAGGTATAGTTCATCAAACAACGACTCCTTACTCACCTCAATCAAACGGTGTGGCTGAACGCAAGAACAGAACACTAAAGAAAATGATGAATGCTTTACTCATCAATTCAGGTCTTCCCCAACACCGGTGGGGAGAATCTATCCTTACCGCAAATAAGATTCTTAATAGAGTCTCACACAAAGGTAAGGACAAGACTCCATATCAATTATGAAAAGGAAAGAAACCTACCTACAAGTATTTGAAGGTATAGGGTTGTCTGGCCAAGGTAAAAGTATCATTGCCAAAGCAGGTCAAAATTGGATCTAAGACTGTGAATTGCATATTCATCGGATATGCCAATAACAGTAGTTCTTATCGCTTCATAGTACATAAATCTGATCATCCGAACATTTATGAAGGTACGATCATGGAATCAAGGAACGCATGGCTCTTTGAAGACACGTTTCCATACAAGGAAATCAACATAACCTCTCACAAACGAAATTATGATAAAATATCTGAGGATCTAGGGGTAGATGCCTGCCTAGATCCGAACGGTTCAGATCTCGTAAATTCTAAAGTGGTTGATGATCAGGAATTCAGTATTCCAGATTATCAAGACTTGGAAGATTCAGAGATGGAACCAAGACGAAGCAAAAGGGCCCGAAAGGACAAGTCTTTCGGTCCTGACTATGAAGCTTATCTGGTTCAGGATGAACCACGGACAATCACTGAAGCATTGTCAACTCCAGAAGCACCACTTTGG
This sequence comes from Przewalskia tangutica, assembly GCA_029844215.1. Classification (NCBI taxonomy): domain Eukaryota; kingdom Viridiplantae; phylum Streptophyta; class Magnoliopsida; order Solanales; family Solanaceae; genus Przewalskia; species Przewalskia tangutica. The sequence continues at coordinate 10,970,871 of CM056735.1, read as the reverse complement.
AAGGAAGCTATAGAAAGTGAATTAGAATCCATCATGCACAACCACACCTGGGAGTTGGCTGACCTTCCTCCATGACACAAACCTTTGGGTTGTAAATGGATCCTCAAAAGGAAGTTAAAAGCAGATGGTTCTATCGACAAATACAAAGCTAGGTTGGTAGTCAAGGGCTAACGTCAAAAGGAGGGTCTTGACTACTTCACCTATGCTCCAGTGTCTAGAATGACATTCATACGTATGTTCATAGTCATCGTCGCCTTGTGGGATCTTGAAATACATCAAATGAATGTCAAGACAGTCTTCCTGAATGGTGATTTGGAAGAAGAAATATATATGAATCAACCCGAAGGGTATGTGGTTCCAGGACAAGAGACAAAAGTGTGTCGGCTTGTCAAATCATTATACGGGCTGAAACAAGCCCCTAAACAATGACATGAGAAATTTGATAGTACCCTACTATCAAAAGGGTTTACCATTAATAAATGTGACAAATGTGTTTACATGAAAGGAAATGCCCATTCATTTGTCATAATATGCATTTATGTAGATGACTTGTTGATCACACGTAGCAGTCTGAGGACAATCCTTGAGACTAAGAACATGTTGAAATAATGTTTCGACATGAAAGATATGGGGGTCGCAGATATCATATTAGGGAACAAAATCTCTAAGATATCTAATGGACTGGTCTTGTCTCAATCCCACTACATCAAAGATGTGCTGAAGAAATTTGAGATGCTCGGATTCGCGATGCGACACCATTGGATAAAAGTCAAAGGATTGACAAGCATCTTGGTGCACCCGTACGCCAGGAGCGATACACACAGGTGATTGTGAGTCTGATGTATATCAGAAACTGCACTCGACCTGATATCACTCATTGATGCGCGAAAAGATGCACACACTTAAACGCAAGTGCACGTTATCGTGACAAGTAATATAGTCTTAGCAAGACCGAATATCGTCCACAAGGATTAGGGTTCAAGTACCAAATATCTATCTTTTGGTATCTATTTGGTAAATTGATATTTTATTTTGTGGTTTATAACTACGAATTATAAAGGCTAATTTAACTAATGAGTTTACTTCAGTTGTGATGAGAATAGGGCTTCCACGTTTCCTCACTATCCGCTTATGTTACTTATTAATGTAATAACTTATGGTCTTCTTCTTTTGGAGAAAACAGGTTCACTAAATCGTTTTATACTCCCGTTAGGGTTATATAAACATTCAACCCCAGTATTGCACCTTACCTACCTTTCGGTGATAAGGATAACTCTATAGGAGGATTAAGACTAAGAACCTAGTTAACCGTCACGCACAATGCGTAAAATTAGGGTTGTTAGGCCTCTCGTTAACGCTACATAAATAATTGAGGTATTTTCATCCCCAATCCAAGAATGTCTACCCAACTTACAACATATTCACAATCCCCTCCTTTCGGAGTCTGATTAGAAATCATATAGTGATAATTAGTTGTCAATTAACTACCAAGCATTCAATTTAATTATTGGATAGATCTCAACAAGAAGAAGAATAACCATAAGTATGCATTAAATCATAACATAAGTTTCTAGAGATTCAACATGGAAAGCCCTATAGAGGAATTAGTTCCTAGCCATTGACATGACAAGAACTAATTCCATGTTCTTCATAAAACTGAAATAAAAACAAGAAAAGGAAAGAAAATTTACTAAACTATGGTCTCGATCTCCAAGCAAGAAAGCCTTGTGTTGTGCGAAGGGGAACCCTTAAAATCGCCTAGGGTTCTCCTTTTATAAATGAAAACCGCCTCTCTTTTCCTTCAGCTGGCCTGCAATTTCGTCCAAAACTCGATTTTCGCGTCGGCGCCGGCCTGCTAGCGTCGCGGCGCGGAACCGTGGTCGCCGGGTGATTTGGCACCGCGGCCGATTCTGGCATGCGTGGCGGCGCGGCTCGCCTTCAGTAGCCTACCGGATGTTTAGCGCGCGACCCTGCGCACTGGCGGCGTGGTAGCCGCGTGCTGGGTCTTCGGCCTCTGCGGATAGTGGCGCGCGACCGCTTCGATCAGGAGCGCGCGTGCTGGTGCAGGTTTCAGCCTCGTTCGCCACTTTCTCTGTTTTTAGCTCTGGAACCTCCTCTTTTGCCCTATTTTAGTTCCTTTTCCGCCATTTGGCCATTTTAACCACTTTGACTCAAAAGAAAGGAAAACTATCCTAATACGACACTTATTTGTACAAAAAGGGACAAAAGACTAACTAAAACTGACTCAAAAGGTGTATATAAAATACACCGATCAAATACCCTCAAACTTAACCTTTGCTCGCCCTCGAGCAAAGATAGAAAGAAAGAAATAAAGACTCAAAGAAACGAAAAATAAAAGACTCACTGACATTGATCACTTTTGCTGCATTAGTGTTAACTAGAAAAACATGAAGGTTAGCAAAATAATATGCAGGAACATATAGCATGAAATTTCAGCACACTAAACACATGAAGCTAGATATTTCGCAAACTCATATTTATCATGCTTAATGGAAGTCAATATACTAAATCATGCATATAAATTCAAAAATCCTATGACATGCTTACTTGCTATTCTCCACTAATCCTGGATATGCATAAAAGAGATCTTCAGGACTTTAAGGGTTGTAATGTAGGCTTAGGTATAGGTAGGTAAAAATAGGCATTTAGGCTCATTTCGTGTACCATAAACTCTTTAGCTTTTCTGTATTTCCCTTTTTCTTTTTGTTCTTTTCTTCATTTCAATTCTATATTTCCCCTCTTTTGTTTTGGGAGAGTGAAGTATATACTAATGACAAACACCCCCAAACTTAGGCTTTTGCCTATTTCTTATTACTTTTTATTGGGGTGCAACAGGCTTATTCACTCTTTTTGTCTCTTTTTTAACACACAATGTATTCCACTATTTCATATTTTTACTTATGGCACAATTTGTGGGAATATAGGGTGTCAAAGAAGAAGTTTCAACGTTTAGACTCAATGGGGCTGACTAGGGATACTTTTTTAAAGTCCGGGATAGAAAAGAATGTTAAGAATTGGCTATCAAAGAAATGTCTGAGTCATCTCCATAACATGCATATCCTAACTATTTCGCCTCAAATAGCAAGCAATCATAACACATAAGTATTTATCATTTAGAATGCATAATTTAAGCAAGAAACTCGAATAGGCAGTTACGTGAGTTTTTGGCATATCTAACCTAAGTGTTTAGATAGTTGCTTGTATTCCATTACATTATTCCACCTTACTTCACTAGGTGTTTCTAGTAACTACAACATACATGATCTTTTGACAGACAATTATGACTCAAAAAAGAAAAAAAATTGGTGACTCCAAAAATACATAAAAACAATAAAAAGACTTAAATAAAACATAACAAGACACAAATAAAATACCCCCCAAACTTAAATCACACATTGTCCCCAATGTGTGTAGACTCAAAGACAATAAATAAAAAATAAGACACTTACAAACTTTGGTTAAAATGGTGGTGGTGGCGGTGGATAGTACTTTGAATTCCGTGAGGGGAGGAGAGCTCTTGGTGTTTGATTTGGCGTTAGGGCCTTCGGATCAGGGCGTCTTCCAGAATTCATATTTGTCGTTATGGCGCCGCGGCCCTGCAAATAGGAGCCGCGGCGCCCAAACTCTGTCTTTGGTTACGAACTTCTGCGCGCGCCTTACAGGCGGCCGCGGCGCTCTGGCGATTTTCTGGAGATCCTTTGCTTCTCTTTAGTTTTCGCCTTCCAAGTCCTTGGCTTTGACCTGTCAACACAACACAGACACAAGAACCTAAGACCGTGAGACTGTCCAAAACAAAATAAAAGAAACTAAAGACAGGAATTGAAATAACATAATTGAAAACGTTGGGTTGCCTCCCAAGTAGCGCTGTTTTTAACGTCTTTTAGCCGGACGCATGTTCCTTATTATTCTAAGATATGAGAAGTTACTAAGTTCATGTATTCCATTTCATTGATCAGATAGGGTTTTAACCTCTGTCCGTTTACTTTGAAGGCAGCTCCCTCTCTCCCTTTTATTTCATTCGCTCCATATGAGAAAACTCTTACCACCGTGTATGGTCCTGTCCAACGCGATTTTAACTTGCCTGGAAATAATCTCAACCTTGAGTTGAATAAAAGCACTTGTTGTCCTTCTTTAAAGTCTTTCGGTATCAACTTCTTGTCGTGCCATGCTTTCGTTCGTTCCTTGTAGATCTTTGCATTCTCATAGGCATTGTGCCTGAATTCCTCCAACTCGCTTAGCTGTAGTAGCCTTCTCTGTCCTGCTGTTGTGGCGTCCATGTTTAACTTCTTCATTGCCCAATACGCTCTGTGTTCCAACTCTACTGGCAAATGACATGCTTTACCAAAAACTAATTTATAAGGTGACATACCAATTGGTGTTTTGAATGCTGTCCGGTATGCCCACGTCGTCATCGATTTGATAGACCGATCCTTCCTCGAGCCGTTCACCGTCTTTTCCAATATGCTCTTTACTTCTCTATTTGACACTTGCCCATTGGCTTGAGGGTGGTAGGCGGTTGTAGTGCGGTGGTAGACTCCATATCGGGAAAGCAATGAATTCAGTTGCTTGTTGCAAAAGTGACTTCCTTCGTCACTGATGATGGCTCTTGGAGTGCCGAACCTTGTGAAAATGTTCTTTTGAAGGAATTTTTGAACGGTCTTACTGTCGTTTTCTTTTGTGGCCACTGCTTCTACCCATTTGGACACATAGTCTACTGCCAGAAGGATATATTGATTTCCAAAGGATGGCGGGAAAGGTCCCATGAAATCGATTCCCCACACATCAAAGATTTCCACTTCCAATATCCCTTGCGAAGGCATTTCGTTTCGTCTTGAGATGTTCCATGTTCTCTGACAACTATCACATATCTTCACAAAGGTATGGGCATCCTTAAAAAGTGTTGGCCAATAGAATCCGCATTGCAGTACCTTTGCCGATGTTCTTGATGCCCCAAAGTGTCCACCACATGATAGGGTGTGGCAATGGGTGAGAACCTGGTGCATCTCTTCCTCTGGTATACATCGCCTGATGACTTGGTCGGCGCAGTGTTTGTATAACATAGGTTCCTCCCAATAGTAATGCTTTACTTCTGAATAAAACCTCTTCACTTGCTGTCTTGACAAGTCTGGGGGTAGTACTTTAGTTGCAAGAAAGTTAACAAAATCAGCGTACCAAGGTAAATTAGAATTCATACTTACTTGAAACAGTTGTTCGTCTGGAAAGTGATCATTTATTTGCACATCCTTGGTGTTCTGGCTCTCTGTGTTTTCCAGTCTTGACAAGTGATGCATGGCCCGAATTCTCTGTTCCTTTCTTATCACGATTCTCCACGTCAAATTCTTGTAGTAGTAGGACCCATCGAATGAGGCGAGGCTTTGCATCCTTCTTTGTCATCAAGTACTTTATAGCAGAGTGGTCAGTGTATACTATCACCTTATTCCCAATCAAGTATGGCCTGAATTTCTCAAATGCATATACTATTGCTAGCAGTTCCTTTTCGGTAGTTGCATAATTTAGCGTAAATGCGCCATTTAGAGTTTTACTAGCATAGTAAATGGATCTAAATACCTTGTCGATTCTCTGTCCAAGCACTGCTCCAACTGCATAATCGCTTGCATCGCACATTAGTTCAAATGGGAGCTCCCAGTTTGGTGCAATGACTATGGGTGCTGAAATAAGCTTCTCCTTGAGCGTTTGAAATGTGGACAAGCATTCTTTATTGAAGTCGAAGGCAACCCCCGTCATTAGCAATGTGGAAAGAGGCTTTGAGACCTTTGAAAAATCCTTGATGAATCTTCTATAGAAGCCTGCATGTCCAAGAAAACTTCTGACTCCTTTTGTTGATACTGGAGGTGGTAGATTTTCGATCACTGAAATATTTGCTTTGTCCACCTCAATACCTTGGCTTGATATTTTGTGTCCCAAGACAATTCCTTACATTACCGTAGTGACACTTCTCCCGCTTTAGCACAAGGTTAGATTCTTGCCGCTTAACACTGCTTCTAGATGCCTTAAACACTCATCGAATGATGCTCCAAAGACCGAAAAGTCATCCATAAAGATCTCTATATTCCTCTCTACCATATCTGAGAAAATTGCCATCATACACCTCTGAAAAATTGCAGGTGCATTACAGAGTCCGAATGGCATCCTTCTGAATGCAAATGTACCAAACGAGCAAGTAAATGTTGTCTTTTCCTGATCTTCTGGGGCTATTGCAATCTGGTGATACCCTGAGTATCCATCCAAAAAGCAGTAGTAGTTATGCCCTGCAAGTCTGTCCAACATTTGATCTAGGAATGCGGCGGGAAGTGGTCTTTTCTAGTTGTTTTATTCAACTGCGATATTCATGCTGATTCTCCATCCGGTGGTATTCTCGAGGAATGAGTTCGTTTCTTTCGTTGGTCACCACCGTTATTCCACCCTTTTTGGCACCACTTGTACGGTTATCTTGGACTTACCCATGTCTTTGTCGGATATGGGGTAGATTACTCTGCGTCGAGCCATTTTAGGATTTCCTTTCACTACCTCCTTCGTGTTTGGGTTTAGTCGCTTTGGGCTTCGATGGATGGTCCGCTTCCTCATCTGAGCGGATCTTATGCATTACCGTTGATGGACTTATCCCTTTATGTCCGCTAATGTCCATCCAATGGCCGCCAGTGATTCTTTAGTACTCTTAGCGCTTTATCAATATCGTCGGTGGATAGGTGGCGTGAAATGATCACCGGTAATGTTTTCTTCACCTAGGTATTGGTATTGTAGATGATTGGGTAGGGTTTTTAACTCTAACTCGAGTCTTCTCTGTGGATGGTAATGATCTTTCGGTACTGTCGAGCTCTTCATACTTCCTTGTATCCCATTTTTCATAAGCATTCATCCATTCGCGTACTCCATCGATCTGGATCGTTTCCACTATCATCATCCCGTGGTCGACTTTTCTTCAAGCGTATCATCATATCCGAACTCCTTGGTCGACATCGCTTCTTGATGAGATCAATGGTGGCGATTATCCTTGGCATCCGGAAAAGTTCGCTTGAAAAACATTGAAAATCACTTCTTCTTCATCTACCGAAGCTTCACTCTCGCTGTGAACATCAATAAGAGCCTGTCCTGTGGCTAAGAAGGGTCTTCCAAGTATGATGGGGATTCCATCGTTATCTTGTATGTCTAAGATAACGAAGTCGGCGGGAAAGATGAACTTGTCCATCTTCACTAATACATCTTCGATGACTCCTCTCGGATGAACAATTGAGCGGTCAGCTAACTGCAAAGTGATGTTTGTAGGTTTGACTTCTCCCATTCCTAGTTTGCAGAAAACTAGATAAGGCATCATATTTATGCCTGCTCCCAAGTCGCACAATGCTTTTTTGACATTCAAACTTTACAATGGTGCATGGGATGGTGAAGCTCCCTGGATCTTGTAACTTCTGGGGTAGTTGTCTCTGTAGGATGGCACTACATTCCTCAGTCAACATCACTGTTTCGTAGTCCTCTATCTTCCTCTTTTTGCTAAGCACATCCTTCATGAACTTGACGTAGCTCGGCATTTGCTCTAATGCTTTGGCAAATGGGATATTGAGTTGCAATTGTTTGAGGACCTCCACGAATCTAGAGAATTGCTTATCAAGAGTACATGTTTTTAACTTCTGGGGATATGGTATTATCACCGGGTGCGATTGCTCTGATTCTGCGAAATTCTCGATTTAGGTTACGGCGCGCGCCGCTCTCTGGCGCCGCGTCGCTCACTCTCTGCCTCGTCTCGAATCTTGGCCGCGGCCGCTCATCGTGTAGCGGCTCTGCTGCTGCTGCGAACTCTCTATCTCCCCTGATTCGGCATCCTTCAGGTCAATTGTCTGACATTGTGTTTCCTCATTGCCTACCCCAGGTGCAGATTGCTCTTCTTGTGTTTCGCTGTTGAATATGATCGCGAGTTCTGCTATTTGTGTTTCCAACTTCTTCATGGCCATTCTCGTTTCGTCTATGAACTAATTTTGGTACCTCGTGAGACTGAGTATAGCTTCTCGTAATTCCTCCTCTCTTATACATGGTTGACTCTCTATCATATTGACAGTAAAAATCCATATCTAAAGTGTTCCTGAGATGAATCAAAATCAACAACGAATCACGGCACACTTGTTTGTACAAAAGAAAGGAAATAAAATAAACAATGTAAAGAAATAAAAATAAAGTCGTAAAAGTAAAATAAAATAGAAACCAAATTAGAAATTAAAAATAGATAAATTTGATATTGAAATATGCCTAATCCCCGGCAACGGCGCCAAAAACTTGATGCGCGAAAAGATGCACACACTTAAACGCAAGTGCACGTTATCGTGACAAGTAATATAGTCTTAGCAAGACCAAATATCGTCCACAAGGATTAGGGTTCAAGTACCAAATATCTATCTTTTGGTATCTATTTGGTAAATTGATATTTTATTTTGTGGTTTATAACTACGAATTATAAAGGCTAATTTAACTAATGAGTTTACTTCAGTTGTGATGAGAATAGGGCTTCCACGTTTCCTCACTATCCTCTTATGTTACTTATTAATGCAATAACTTATGGTCTTCTTCTTTTGGAGAAAGCAGGTTCACTAAATCGTTTTATACTCCCGTTAGGGTTATATAAACATTCAACCCCAGTATTGCACCTTACCTACCTTTCGGTGATAAGGATAACTCTATAGGAGGATTAAGACTAAGAACCTAGTTAACTGTCACGCACAATGCGTAAAATTAGGGTTGTTAAGCCTCTCGTTAACGCTACATAAATAATTGAGGTATTTTCATCCCCAATCCAAGAATGTCTACCCAACTTACAAAGATATTCACAATCCCCTCCTTTCGGAGTCTGATTAAAAATCATATAGTGATAATTAGTTGTCAATTAACTACCAAGCATTCAATTTAATTATTGGATAGATCTCAACAAGAAGAAGAATAACCATAAGTATGCATTAAATCATAACATAAGTTTCTAGAGATTCAACATGGAAAGTTTATAGAGGAATTAGTTCCTAGCCATTGACATGACAAGAACTAATTCCATGTTCTTCATAAACCAAATAAAAACAAGAAAAGGAAAGAAAATTTACTAAACTATGGTCTCCATCTCCAAGCAAGAAAGCCTTGTGTTGTGCAAGAAGGGAACCCTTAAAATCTGCCTAGGGTTCTCCTTTTATAGGAAAACCGCCTCTCTTTCCTTCAGCTGGCCTGCAATTTCGTCCAAAACTCGATTTTTCCGTCGGCGCTGCGCTTTTAGCGCGCGGCCGGAACTTCTGGTCCTTCGGGTGATTTGGCGCCGCGGCCAGTTCTCTCGCATGCGTGGCGCCGCAACGCTACTTCTTCAGTAGCCTTCCGGATGTTTAGCGCCGCGCCCGCACTGCGACATGGCGCGCGCTGGGTCTTCTGCAGCCTCTCGGATAGTGGCGCCGCCGCTTCGATCAGAGGGCTGACTGCGCTGAGTGCAGGTTTCAGCCTCGTTCGCCACTTTCTCTGTTTTTAGCTCTGGAACCTCCTCTTTTGCCCTCTTTTAGCTCCTTTTCCGCCATTTGGCCATTTTAACCACTTTGACTCAAAAGAAAGGAAAACTATCCTAATACGACACTTATTTGTACAAAAAGGGACAAAAGACTAACTAAAACTGACTCAAAAGGTGTATATAAAATACACCGATCACTCATGCAGTCAATAAACTGGCTAGATTCACCCGTAATCCAAGTGAGGATCACTGGAATGCACTGAATAGAGTACTACGGTTCCTGAAGTTCACAGAAAATTTCGGGTTGCACTATTCGAGATATCTAGTTGTACTAGAGAGGTACAGTGATGCAAACTGGATATCTGATAGCGATGACATCCAGTCCACCAGCGGATATGTTTTTACAATCGGAGGTGGAGCTGTGTCTTAAAAATCCTCTAGGCAAATCCTTATTGCCCGATCCTCGATGGAGTCAGAATTTATCGCTTTGGACAAAGCGGGAGAAAAAGTTGAATGGCTTCATGGTTTCTTAGAGGATGTCTCATGTTGGGATAAACCCGTTTCTTCTGTAATGATCCACTGCGACAGTCAGTCGGCTCTAGAAAGAGCACGAAGTTCAATATACAACGGCAAGTCTCGTCATATTCGACGGAGACATGAGTCCGTTAGACAACTGATCACCTCGGGTGTTATTTCCATTGATTACATAAAATCTAAGGAAAATATCGCAGATCCCTTGACGAAGGGAATAAGAGATCAGATGAACTGCCTGTCTAGGGGAATGGGCTTAAAACCCAATCAATAAGACTCAATATAGTGGACACCCAACCTTACGGACTGGAGATCCCAGAGATAAGGTTCAATGGGAAAACTAAACTGTAATGGTTCAGATAAGCACTTCGGTGGAAGCAAGAGCACTTCAGATAATGATATCTTCTTAAGAAACATAATCCAAAGGTCATTCCCGTGATAAAAAAAAAGTGCTACCTGTAGAGGGGTAAAAGATAAATTTCCAAAACCTTTAATGATCCTCCAAAGTTGAGGTTAGGTTGAGGAAACTTTTAATGGTTCCTAACGTTTGTATCGTTGGGTATTGCCGGATACCTTGTAGGAGACAACCTATTTAAGTGTGAGGACAGACCGCCTCAAATGAACGCACTTAAGAAACCAAGGGTGTCCACGGCCCACGATGGACAAAACACTAGAAAGAATGAGTATGAAAGATGTTGTGTTGGTATCATTGTCTTGGCATATACTAAACACTGAAGGTTCAAGACATCACGTTCACCGCGCAGTAAATATGTCCGATGGTATTCTACTATGGAAGGTTCAAGGCTACGACTACCTCTCCAGATGCAACGTCGATCCACCGGATGATTGCTAGAAATGCACCATGTTGTGCACCAAAATCTCTTCCAATAGGGGATTGTTGGAAATATTTATTAAACGTGAAATAAAGTTAATCCTATTTAATTAAGAATCGAACAATTGAGGCCCCGCACGTAGGAAACGTTGTTTCCACACACGTGTACATATAGTGTCAAGGATCAGAATTTCCTTAAATGGAAGAGATATTGGTACGTATACAAATTATTTGAGACGTAAGATAATAAACGGTTATTGGCCAAATGATGTTGGTTTCACGTTGGTAAATGAAAGGAAGAAATGTGTAAGAGATGAAAACGAATCAGAAAATTTTCCTCGGAAAATTGGGAAGAACCGCGGTGCCACAAGAACAGAACCGCGGTGCTAGGTGGCACCGCGGTGCCTCCCCTTGGAATCGCGGTGCTAATTCCAATTTCAGTTCCAGTGACTTACTGGAATTTAAGCACCGCGATTCTATCTCGAGGGACCGCGGTGCCTCGACGGTTTTCAGTAACGAAGTGGACGAATTGAAACTGATTCTTGGGCTGACTTTGGAGTAATTACTCTCCATTACTTGACTATTGAATTCAACCATTACTAGGCTGAATTAACCTCACTATAAATGGTCATTACTTGACATTGATGGCCATTCATTTGGTAAATTGAGAAGATCAAATCATCTACCTATAAATTGATGCCTTTGGCACAATTGCAAGACACACTACACATTGACATTTAACCAATTCTCTTAAAATTGTCTTCCTCTCTAGCAATCTAATACACTCAAAGATCTTTCTTATCAAGCGAACACTTGAGTCCCTTTGCTCACTTGTTTGATTGATGTTTTATCTTGGGAGATAAATTGCTAACACAACCGTTGAAAGGACATACGGGGGAAATATTATCTTAAAGAAAGATTGAAACTTCAATCGACTCAATAAAACTTTTTACTTGTTTAATTTCCAGATTTCTTATTTAGTTGTTGTTGTTGTTGTTGCTTTCCCATTTTCTTGTAATTTTATATTAATATCCAACATTTATATGATTTATTTTTTTAATATATTTTAATTTTTTTTTTTTTATATTTAGAAATATATAATTATAAAATTCTCATTTTACTACTAATAAAATTATTTATAATCACATAAATACATAATTTTTGTTTTAGACAACAAATACAAAATCTCCTTTTCATTCTTAAACTACCTAATCAAACCGTACCACACGAATTGACGGAGGGTTCTAAACAAGAAAAATACATAAAACTTTGTATTTTTCCTTTTATTTTATTTACGTGGAACTTAACGACGCCGAGTTGGTAAATAACAATACTTCATATACAAACATATGATCGATGCTATAAGTAGAATAACAAAATTCCAATGGTAGCAAAAATTTAGTGGAGTGTATTGTGAAGTACTTTTCTTTTTATTGAAGATTTTTGTAAAGAACAATAATTACAAATAGAAATGTTACTCAAAGTCGCAATGATGTCACACGAGGTTAGAAAATTCAATCTACGAGACATTTTTTTTTTTTTTTTTGATGACCTGTATCGGGAACCTCATTCCCTATCGCTAGCACTGCACACAGCACTTTGGCCTGGACTCCCTGAGGCGATGGACCGGCTCTTCAAAGACCCCACCACTGTAAATCGCGGGATGTGCACCGATCGTGTCCGCCAAGGCCCAGCGGATCACGATACAAGGTCCGACCCTACCAGAGGCTATGCGGAGGAATCAAACCCACATCGCAAAGATGCCCGCGCGACTTTTAGCGCCCAGGCTTAATCACAAGTATATGCCCCGGAGAGCGATGTCCTAGTGAGAATCGAACCCGTGACCCTAGGGCCACGAATTCGACCTTCGCCCAGCAAGCTGAACGATTCGGACATCTACGAGACATATTTATTCATATGCCTTGTTGATCTACAAGAATGCCTATGTTTGCCTCGACATCACATTATAAGACTACTATCAATCATGTAGTACTTTAGTAAAGAGAAAAAGAGAAGTGGATGTAACCAGAGTCTATGATAAATATGTTTTAAAATTGAGTTGGAATAACTTTATTTTTTTTTAATTGAGTAGGGTATAAACTTTGGATTGGTGATTAGAGAGTTTTGACTCACTCCAAAGTTATATTTTTAACATTTTGACCTCAAACTTTATTTTTTACACTTTGCCCCCAAATTTTATTTTTAACATTTTGATCCAACCCATATAAACCCTAGAGAGCCAAAAAAACGCGTCAATTTTTTTGTTTGCCTGCGCTGTTTCTACCATTTTTTGCTCTTCTTTTTTTGCTTCATTTTTTCTTCTTCTTGCTTCTTCTTCTTATGCTGCTGCTCGTTTCTTCTTCTTCTTGACTGGATTTTGCTCGAGAAAGAAAAAAACAAGACCACCTGATTTTACAACTTTTTGACTGGATTTCATTCGTATAGCACTGGAAATTACTTCATAACTCATTCTATTGTTCTGCTTTCTTCTTCTTCTTCGTCCGCCATTGTTGCTCAAGAAAGAAAAAAATGTGACCACCCGATTTTGCAATTTTTTACTGGATTTTGTTGGTGTGCACTGTCAATTACTTCATAAGTGTTTTTCGCTCATTTGGTAAGTACAACAATGCTGTTTTATTTCAATGGAGGGGTGATCAAGGGCAACAGAACCAGTTTCGAGGCCAATACCAGAATCAACAACCATTTAACCAAGTCTCACGCCTTAGCGATTCGGTACACCGCTCGCAAGAAAAGCGGACAAATTGCGGCGGCACTTGTTGACACTTACGAATTCACAAACACAGTTCATGGCAGAGACAAGGTCATCTATCAGGAACTTGGAGACGCAGATGGGACAACTAGCAAAGATGGCAAATAACAGGCCACAGGGCACTCTTCCTAATGTCTGAGAGATGAATCTCGAGAAGCGATGTCGGCGGTGCGGTGAGAAGTGGGAAGCGGCTAGAAACGACTACACATCGCATGTGGTAGAGCAGAGAGTTGAGCGAGAGAGGCGAGAGAGGAGGGGTTACTGAGGACCGCCCAATTTTAGAGAAGGCTCCAACAGTTCCAGTGAGGGAATACACAGAGAAGATTCTGTACCCTCAGAGGTTGCAAAGGAAAACAGTTGATAAGCTATTCTCCAAGTTCTTGGAGGTATTTAGAAAGCTGCACATTAACATCCCTTTCATTGAGGCGTTGGAGCAAATGCCTACGTATTTCAAATTTATGAAGGAAATTCTTGGGAAGAAAATGAAACTAGCTGAGTATGAGACAATGACATTGACAGAGGAATGCAATGCCATCTTGCAGAAGAAACTGCCCCCCAAGCTTAAGGATCCAGGGTGCTTCACATTGCCTTGCACAATTGGTAGGGTGACATGTAACAGGGCCCTGTGTGATTTGGGGGCGGATAAATCTCTACGCCTTGTCCGTTTTCAAGAGGTTGGGTTTGGGAGAAGCCAAACCAACCATGAACTGCGGTTGGCGGATAGGGCGATGGTGCGTCGAGGAATAATTGAAGACGTATTGGTTAAGGTGGGAAAATTATTCTTTCCTGCAGACTTCTTCATCCTTGATATGGAGGAAGATGATGAAATCCCTATCATCTTGGAAAGACCATTCTTGGAAACTGGGAGAGCCTTGATTGATGTGGAAAAGGGCGAGCTGAAACTCAGAGTTGAGGAAGAAGAGATGGTGTTCAAGGTGTTTAAACACACCGTTGAACCCCCAGTCATAAGCAAATGTTTTGCGATCGACTGTTAGCATCAGTTGAGCCATCACGAGCGAAGAAAGGGAAATCGATCACAAGATGCAGTGAGCAACGCTAAATCTTCTCTTGAGAAAAAGGAGAAAAAGAAAAACAGAAGGCGGAAGAGAAAAATGATTATGAAATGGGTAGGCTGTGGGGTTAAGTTGCCCCATGCCTCTTGATAAGGAACCTGCGTCCGGCTAAAAGACGTTAAAGACATCGTTACTTGGGAGGCAACCCAAGGTTTTTAAATTTATGCAATTTAGTTTTAGTTAGAACAGTCTCACGGAAGGTATTGTTTATATGTTGTGATGACAGGTACAGGGCTAAAAAGTGGAGGACGAAAAATGTGAGAGAGGAGGATATCGGCTCGGCTCCACGGCGCCCAGCAGAGGGCCATGGCGCCGAGAATGCAGAAAGCCGCAGGAAGTTGGGCGCCACGGCGCCGAATCAGAGAGCCGCGGCGCCGAAAGTCCATAAGGTCTCTGAAGTTTGGGCGCCGCGGCGCCAATTCAGAGCGCCACAGCATCGGAAGTTCATAGGGTCGCAGATGTTTGGGCGCCACGGCGCCGCGACGAAAAATCTGAAAAATAAGAGCCCTAGAAACGATTTCCCTCTTCCATTCTGACGGGATTTCTGACGTTATCTACCATGCATTATCCGCCGCCAACGCCACCATTTTAAACAAAGTTTGTAAGTTGTCCCGTTTTTCTTTTATTTTTGAGTCTTGCACACATTAGGGACAATGTGTGATTTAAGTTTGGGGGGGGGGAGTTCTTAGTTATTTTTGATGTGTTTTTGAGTCTTTTTGTATTATTTTCTATGTTTATTTGAGTCTAATTTTTTTTATGATCATGCATGTTGTAGTTACTTGAAACGCCTAGTGAAGTAAAGTTGAATAATGTAATGGAATTAGAAGCAACCATCTGAACACTTAGGTTAGATATGCCAAAAATTCATGAAGTCAAACTATTTGGGGTATCTTGCTTGATTTATGCATTGTTAGTGATTAAACATATGTGTCTGCTTGCTTGCTATTTTAGGCGAAATAGTTAGGATATGCATGTTAGGGAGATGACTCAAGCATTTCCTTGTTATCCCTTTCTTACCATATTTTTTACCTATCCCTGACATCAAAATTGTATCCCTAGTCAGCCCCTTTGAGCCTAAAAATAAGATCGTTCTTTGACACCCTATAATTCCATACTTGTGTCATAAGTGAAGAAATTGATGTGTTTGGAATATAAAGTGTTGAAAAGAGACAAAAAGAGAGTGAACAATTTTGATGCACTCCAATGAAAAGTAATCATAAATAGGCAAAAGTCTAAGTTTGGGGGTGTCTACTATTCATCAAACACCTTATTCTCTCAAAACAAAAGAGGAGAAAGATAGGTATGAGGTTAAAAAGAAAATCAAAAGAAAAGGGAAGAATCGAAAGCAAAAGAGCTTATGGTATGTAAGATTGAGCCTAAAAACCTATTTTTACCTACCCCTGCCTAAGCCTACATTACAACCCTGAAAAGCTCTGAAGATCTCTAATGTGTGTATCCATGATTAGTGGAGAATAACAAGTAAACATGCCATATGATTTGGAAATTAACATGCATAGTTAGGTATTCTTACTTCCATTGAGCATGATTAAATTGAATTTGCGAAATATCTGACTTGATGTGTTTAGAATGCTAAAAATCCATGTTATATGTTCCTGCATATTATTCTACTAACCTTCATGCTTTTCTAAGTAACAATGATGCAGCAAATTGATCAATGTATTTGAGTCATTTTATTTTCTTTTCTTTCGTGTCTTTGTTTCTATTTTTGATCTTTACTCGAGGGCGAGCAAATGTTAAGTTTGGGGGTGTTTGATTGGTGTATTTTATATACACCTTTTGAGTCATTTTTAGTTAAGTCTTTTGCCCATTTTTGTACAATTATGTGTCGTGTTAGGATAGATTGTCTTTCTTTCGAGTCACAGTGGTTTAAAGTGACACATTGGTGAGAAGGAGCGAAAAGAGGGCAGAAACAGAGGTTTCAAAGCTCAAAAAGATGAAAAGTTGGCAACCCGGGCGTAATTCAGGGCGACGCCGTGGCGCCAACCAACCAGTAGTAGCAGAGCCACGGCGCCCAAGAACCAGACCAGCCGCAGAAGTTTCGGCGCCGGTTGCAGGGCCGCGGCACCGACGCGAGAAAATTGACAAATCCGAATAGGATTGGGCCAAAGCCAAAGAGGAAAAGGTTTTGCACGTTTTTGAGGATATAAATAGGGCCTTTTAGGTCAGTTTTGAGAGTTCCAAACCTTACCATTCATCACAACATAGATCAAGATTGGAGACTTATTTTTGAGTAATTTCTTGTTCTTTACTTTATTTCTTTCTAATATATGTTGGATACTATTTTAGTTCTTGGCATGTCTATGGCTAGGAACTAACTTAATTTAGGGTTTTCCATGTCGAATCGCTTGAACCTTGTTTTATGAATTAATGCAAGATTTTGGTTTCTTCTTATTATTGTTGAGATTTATTCAATAATTATTTTGATTGCTTGGTAATTAATTGATCACTAATTATCATCACTTATATGATTTCTAATCGAAATCCGAAAGGGGAGATTGTGAATATGCTATAGTTGAATAAACATAAGTTTAAATCGTGGACGAAAGTACCCTGATACTTGTGTAGCTTAATAGGTTATTGCTCTTAATCCTCCTTTATAGTCAATCTTGTCATCGAAAGATAGAAGAGTTCTACATTAGGGTTGAGTATTTATATTACCTTAACAGGAGTATAAAACGGCTTAGTTAACCTGATATCTCAACATAGAAGAAGAACCTTAATTATTTGCATTAACGAGTAAAGCGAGCGGATAGTCGAGGAGATTTGGAAGCCCTATTTCCACCATATCTAAAGTAAAGTAAAATAATTTAGTTAGCATCTATAATCATAGCTATAAACAAATCATCAAATTATCGGTCATCAAATAGATACTACAGAATAGAGGTTGGTAATTGGACACTAATCCCTGAGGATGATAACTCGATCTTCTAGACTATATTACTTGTCACGATACCTGCACTTGCGTTTAGCGTGTGTATAAATCGCGCATCACTAAGCCGAAAGCGACCGTCCGAAGGGACTATTATGTTATTAGCCGGAAGCGGCTACGAGTAGGATATTCTATATTTATATTGTGTATGCTAGAATTTGTGTAAGGGACCACATGACATGGTTCAAAGTCTTTGTTCGAGTTACTCGTGTTGCTTTCTAAACTTGCTTACTGTTACACTTTTCCTTGTTTTATGATCCAGTATTGCCTTACATATTTCGTACTGACCCCCTTTCTTCGGGGGGGCTGCGTTTCATGCCCGCAGGTTCAGGGATGCAGTTAAACGATCCAGCCACCTAGGAGGAGTCAGCATTGAGAGTCAGACAACTCTACTTGCTTCGGAGACTGTTCCTGTTTTGGTATAATTTTGTTTGTATACATCCTGAGTCCGACGGGGCCCTGTCTCGTCACTTATGCACGGTCATACTCTTTTAGTAGTCTGCGGACAACGTGGGTGTCATGGATACTGTTTGGCCTTGCCGGCTATTATTTTGTTGTACAGAAGTATCGGCAGCCTCGTTGGCTTACCTTGTGACATGTTACGTATATATAAGTATATTTTGAGATGTTTTGAGTTACAGTTGGACTTTGGTATTCTATTTACAGCTTTCAAACTTAGTTAAATAGACCCTATTGAATGTCATGTTTGAGAGCAGGTAACATAAGTTGGGTGTTACACCCCGTAATACCAGGGCTACTAATTGAGAACGTGATTAAGAATTTAAGATTTGAATTTTGGAAGGAAAGAATTATTATATTTTCTTATGGATAATTTTAAAAAAAATGTGACGACGAAAAAATTATTAACTTGGAGTTTAATACTTCTAATTTGATTTATGGGATTAGTATTGGATTGTGAAGAATCAAAATTAATAATATGGGGTCTGCCGAAAATTTCACAATTTTGCGAGGCCCTTCGATTTTAAGATATTTTGGACAAATATCTAGATATTTATTAAAAGGGAAATTTTGACCAATGGGAGGGTGACATGTGTCCCTCATCCACTTGTCCACTTGTCTTGAAAGGGGAAAAATATATATATAGAGAAAGAGATGAAAGACTTAGCCATTTTTCACATTTTCATCTTCCAAACTTTTCTCTTCTCTCTCCCTTAGCTCTAAATTTTGAAAATTCCAAGAACAAGAAGTGATTATTATCCAAGATTAAGAATCTTAATCAAGTCTTAAACCAAGTTAACTCTCCAAGAACCAAAAACCTTGGGTTGGCCGAAAATGGTGATGGAAACCTTAGCTTGTTCATCGACTTTTTGGAGGTAAAACGTGAAGGGAAGTTGGTTATAAGGTTCTAGTGGATGCATGGAAGTGATTGGAACTTGAATAATAGGAGCTAATATTAACCTAAGGACCGACTTTTACGCGGACTGTTTTGGACGACTTTGAGGTAAGATTTCGTCCTCCTCTTGATGTAATTAGATATTACATGTTGTAGTAATGTATAGATGAACTTGTGTTAAAAAGAATGAAGATTAAAAAGTGTTTGAACCATTTTTGGGTGTTGCACCGAGAATGGGCAGTTTTGGTCCCTTTGGATTTCGTTGGTTATTGTTGTTGTTATCTTCACCTATTACATGTTAAAATGGAGTAATATGGTTATTGATAAGTTTATATGTCATATATAGAGGTGTTGGAACTTGTATTGGAATAAAATGGATTAAGGAAAGAGTTATCGGATTGCAGTTGTTGGCCGTGGAATCTATAAAACTGTTGGATATTATCGTGCAATTTTTATGGACTGTTTTGTGGCGTTATTAACCTGGAATTTCAGTGGACGTTATGTATGTTTAATGTGGTAAATTGCTAATGAAAGTCCTAAGAGATTAAGGGTATAAAAAGGTGTTAAAAGGCTTCACATTTTACCCTTATTGTTGTCGGATTTTGGACTGATTTTGTGGATTGTTTTACATGGATAAAGGGGCTGAATTTTACACGTCAAGTAGGCGTGTAATCCTCTTTGGTAACTGTTGGTTGTGCCCTTAATTGTGGCTTGTTTGTTGTTGAATTTGGACCTTGGAAAAGGTAGAAAAGTACGTATAAACGGGGGAAGTGCTGCCCAAATTTTCGTAGAATAAGAGGACTTTTACTTAGTATTAACCTACTCTAGTAACCTTGAAGTTGATAGAAGTGTTATTGTATTTATAGGTTGAAGTACCTAATCGGGACGTATTCTACTTGTCGTGTTGGTTAGTCGTCAATGAGGTATGTGAAACCTCTTCCTTCTCTCTTTTGACATGTTCTTTGTGTGAACCATAACTGTAGTATTGTTTCAAAAGTTATTCTACTCTTAGAAGTTAAGGAGTATTCTTGTTATTGATTCTATGCTAAATGCATGTCTAAATTATTCCTAAGTCCTTACCAAGTCTTATGGGAGATGTTGGTAAGAGCTTTTAGAAAACACTGGAGTCGAGTTGATCTTGCTAGTTACATCACTGATGAGAAAATGTATCGAACAAGCCATTGCAGAGTTAATGAAAAAGGAATCGACAATCTATTTTATTTAAATGAGTAGCATTTTCCATCTGCATATTATTATTTCCACCACTAAAATTAATCCCACAATTAATTAATCAATCTCCCACATAATCAATCTTGTATAAAATCTAAAAATTTCAAGTCTAAATTGCGTTATACACGACACTTAGTTCCTATCACACTTGTAGTATCTAACATTTATTCCGGGATCACATCCTTTGTATACTAATTTCCGGATTAGCATATATAAATATAATTTATATCCAACATTCAAATCTTACTTCCTTAATTACGTTCTCTAATTATCGCCTTAAACTTACGAGGTGTAACAGAGAACTCATACAATCATATGTCCAACCTACAAACAACTCAACTCTTGCCATTATCTAACAAAGGGACTCAAATAAACACGGAAATTAATATATTAACAATATCCAGAACCTGATAAGGCATAACACGATCTCTAAACACGGAAACAACCTATGTCCTAGCTTATTCATAATTTTCTAAAAGTGAAGTATACTAAAACTAAGGCTAAGTAGAGTCATTATTCCCGCAGTACCACATTATGTACATATATACAAGAACTTTAAGCATAATCTATACCCTAGTCTTAAACTTGATAACAGATAGCACCTTCACAATTAATGACTAATCCCAATTTTATATATTCAGATTCCTTATTCTATTTTAACAAGTAGGTAATTACTTAAACGAATGTTTTAGCTCAAAATCAGCAGTTTCAACTAAACACATAAGGATTGGGGAAGATATAACTTCAAAATGGTGTAATAGCAGAGACTAAAAATTATTCTGAGTTCCCGAAAGCCTAATATCCTCAACCTGGATCAAGATTGGATCAAGATGCAAGCGTTCTATATAATAGAATCCAAATCTACATAATAGAGGCATTGTATGATCATGTAGGATACTAAGGAAAAACACACAAGCTATCCTAACGAAGATATACATATGAACATGCCAAAGATACCAACATGGCATAAACATTAGTTACCTAGTCCAAACCATAAAAAAAGGGATCATAAGGCAGGTATGAATAAGTGACACATGCATACAAACTATTTTAGACCGTCCCAACCACACACACATATATATATATATATATATATATATATATATATATATTTAGGAACACAAGAGATGCTAAATGAATAGATTTATTTATAGAATTTAGGTTATCCTAAGATCCAAAGATGTCATAAAGTGAAATATCAAGCATCATCTAAATGATCCAGTGGTCTAGCAAGTAATCACACAACCATCAATATTGATATACATGACAAAAATACATTTTGTACTTACATCAAGCCAAATACTTCAGTAATTAAATGGGCATCAGATGCCATTAATAAACACAAGTAAGTTCAATGCCTAATCTTAGATAAATGTTCAACCTCTATAATCTATTTTAGTCACCCTGAATGCCTCAAAGTCATGATTGAGTTAAAATTCAATGAATAATTAACACAAGACAATTAACATAGTTTCAGAACTTAATTAACATAGTTTCAGAACTTAGCAATATGCAGACATATCATGGTTTAAAGATCAGACCATTTCAAGTCTCATGTCAATATATTGGCCAAATAACTTAAAGAAATCGGTTAGTAAACATGACAAATAGTATAAGAATCTTGACTCTTTCCTTAATTCCTAAAAAGCATTTAAGTTAAGCAACATAAACCTATAGATAAATAATATTGACATAGATTTGAATAGGCAGATACATGCCACTTTTTCAAGTGTTCATGACAGTTTGGACCAGTTGAAAATACTAGCATGGACTAAGCATATGCTGAAATTAAACAGAGATGTAATGAAATACAAAACACACATAGAGATCAATGTAAGCAGCATGACTCAAAGAGTTAAGAAGACATAACACTAGCACTTAGTTGGAAGTTTGAACATGGTAGATAGATATGATTATCTTTTCCACTCAACTGGACATAATACCATATTATTCCTAATCAACCAGGTTTTGATTAAGTGTAATCATCATAGGTAAAGCAAAATGAACCAATCATGAAACAATCCTGAGTATGTACTAACTTTATAAGTGTCAAGCTATTAGAAAGTCCCAATTTAAGTACATAGCTTTATTTTTAGGAGATGTTCAGGATATGTGGTCTAAATGCAGTAATCAATAAGATAGGGAAAGAATCATGCAGAACACAAACACTCATTACACTTAGTCTCTAGGTTCTCTTAAACTAGATCAAGACATAGGCTTACCCAGACAAAGAAAAAGCAGACACTCTTGAATTAGACAGGCAGTAGATATGTGAGCATGTCAGAAAGCACCAACACAGCAGGCATGTAGAAATTTGTCAAGAGTGAAACAAGAGTTCTATAAATATCTTTCTTACACATTTTTTTTAACTGAGAGTCAATAACAACACAAAGAAAATACAACCCTACCTTCTTAATACATCAGGCATCTTTATTCTTAAAACAACCTAATCCTAAGCTAAACAAACTCATATTTTCTTTCTTTTTTATACTAAAATAAGTTAGGACATCATAACTAAACTGTTAATCATGTGAGGAAAAACTAGAGGATCCATGGGAAATCGTTAGCTCTACATATAGCAAAAGAGATATGGGAAGACCACAAGATAGGTAGACATGCTACAATTTAGACTCAAGTATCACATATATCTTACTTAGTCATGGAAACAATTTAAAATGATAGTCAGAATTAGACAATTAAACTAATCAGTTGATATGCAATTTGGTATTCCATTTTTTACTAAAACATCCAACTAAGGGTTTGAGACTTAACATTATGGCTTAGATATGTAGTGGTATGCAGGCAATACAAGACCAGTTACTAGGATCACAAGTACATAGGGTAGAGCACCAAAAACCACATAAAATAATAAACTTGACGCTACTCACTACAATACATAAACTAGACCCAATCAAGTTTGTAAAGATATCATGGAAATAACAGTAACATCAGGATCCAACATTTCATAAGGACAAACAGAGTGCTAACATTTATGGCATAATTTTATGTCCTTTGAGACTCTTAGAATTAACATACCATGTAGGCTAAAACTATGTACAAATGGAGAAACATATAATTTTAATCAAGATAGACAAAATAAATCCAAAAGATCACCATGTAGATAGAAAAATTCATGCTAAGGCATATAGAAGGCCATTAGGGCCCTGCCATGGGTACTTCAACTTAAAATTAACAACTGGGGACTCTAAGATAGAAATGTGGTTGT
The DNA here is from genome assembly GCA_029844215.1 of Przewalskia tangutica. Classification (NCBI taxonomy): domain Eukaryota; kingdom Viridiplantae; phylum Streptophyta; class Magnoliopsida; order Solanales; family Solanaceae; genus Przewalskia; species Przewalskia tangutica. The sequence goes on along the minus strand of CM056735.1, from coordinate 10,947,400 downwards.
TCATACAAGCTTTCATGGAAGACTCCACATGTATTATCTTAAGCTAAAATGTAAGCAAAGCCATTTAACAAAACTTAGTGCATATAAGCAAGATAAATGCATGATTATGAGACAATAAGAACTAGACCAAACTCACATATACTCATACAGGAATTCTAGAGGTAGCATATATACAATCCTATAAGAATTTGAACTATGGTCTTAAAACATCAACCAAAAGGCGAATGTTGAATGATATGAGAAACAACTATGTTTTCCAGTTAACCAAGTATCATTTCTAACTGTGAATACATGCTTCCTGAAAGCTACTAAGACCTAACAATCTATACTTAGTAAAGAAACCTCAACCTGGCATATTAACAACACAACAAACTCACACATAGCTAAGATAAGCTTCAATTTAACAAATTAAATATCACGACCCGACGGGACGCGACCCTGTGCCCTACCTGGGCACCCTTATACCCACCTGTCACATAATCATACGGATACCAAGGATAATACAGTAATCTGTAAGTCATATCAAATAGGCAAGCCGACAAGGCTGCCACTATATACGAGAACATCCAACATGAAGCGTAACAGTACAGTCGATCAAAATACATATATATTCCACGCAAGTCCCCAACACATCTACCCACAACACTCTACAGACCTCTAAGAGTACGATAGAGAAATATGATGGGACAGGGCCCCGTCGTGCCCCTAAATATGCATAAGTCAAAATAAGGCTCTGTACCAAAACGACTAAGCTCCGGATCAATGGAGCTCTCTCAATAGCTGAATAGGAAATCCTAGACTGAAGGATCACCAAACTAAGCACCTGCACCTGCGGGCATGAAACGCAGCCCCCCGGGAAAAGGGGGTCAGTACGAAATAATGTACTGAGTATGTAAATTATGAAGTATTGTAAATGAGATCATAACTAGCCAAGATAACAGGAGACATGTGTAATAATCAAAATACCAATACAAATGTGCCATATAGAAACGAGAGTCAACTGTGCCGTATAAAATGAGAGTCAATTGTGCCTTATAAAAATGAGAGTCATATCAAAATCATGGATGTCTGTCCTTATAATCATATATATACATATTGTCATGGGTACTTGTACCCGCATCATGGTTACATGTCCCTGAAATCATCATATACTAGCATAGATATCTGTACCAGCATCATGAATACATGTTCATGGAATCATCATATATATAAATATTGTCAGTGCTCTAGTGAGGGACTCGGTAAAAAAATGCAAGGATCTGCGCACGAACATTTCCGGCCCGAGACTCGGTGAGGTGGAATAATAACACTTTGCACGAGTGTTAGCGATTTATCCACACGTTTAACGCAAGTGCACGTATCGTGACAAGTAATATAGTCTGGATAAGAGCGAATATCGTCCTCAGGGATTAGTGTTCAATTACCAATTTCTATCATATGGTATCTATTTGGTGATCGATATTTTGATGGTTGTTTGTATCTATGACTACTTAATAATTATAAAAGTTAACTAAATTACTTTACTTAAATCAGATATGGTGGAAATAGGGCTTCCAATCTCCTTTACTATCCGCTCACTTTAATCTTTAATGCAATGATAAAGGTTCTTCTTCTATATTGAGATAGCAGGTTAACTAAGTCATTTTATATTCCGGTTAGGATATATAAACACTCAACCCCGATGCAGAACTCTTCTATCTTTCGATGATAAGATTTACCACAAAGGAGGATTAAGAATAATAACCTATTAAACTACACAAGTATCGGGGTACTTTCGTCCACGATTTTAACCTATGTTTATTCAACTATAGCATATTCACAATCTCCCCTTTCGGATCTCGATTAGAAATCATATATATGATAATAATTAGTGATCAATTAATTACCAAGAAATCAAAGCAATTATTGAATAAATCTCAACTATATAAAGAAGAAACCAAAACCATGCATTAAATCATAAAACGAGGTTCAAGTGATTCGAATGGAAAGCCCTAATTAAAGTTTAGCTCTTAGCCATAGACATGCTAAGAACTAAAAGATTATCCAACATAAACTGAAAATAAATAAAGTAAGAAAAAGAATTACTCAAGAACAAGCCTCTAATCTTGAAGTTTTCAAGAACTATGTGTTGTGTAGAGTTAGGGATTGTGTAACCCTTCAAAAATCTGCCATAAGACCTTTTTATATCCTCCAAAAATGTTTCCAACTTTTCCCTCTTGGTCTTGGCCCATTCCCATTCGGATTTGGCTGAAAACCCGCGTCGGCGCCACGACCCTGAGACCGGCGTCGTGGCGCCGAAACTCCTGCAGTTGTCCAGCGATCTGGGAGCCGTGGCCCTGCTGCCCCTGATGGACTGGCGCCACGGCGCCGCCCTGTACTTTGCCTGGGGTGCCAGCTTTTCGTCTCTTTGTGCTCTGGAACCTCTATTTTTGCCATTTTTTTGCTTTTTTTCGCCAATGTGCCATTTTAAACCACTGTTACTCAAAAGAAAGAAAATATATTCTAACATGACACATATTTGTACAAATGGGCCAAAGACTAACTAAAAATGACTCAAAAGGTGTATATAAAATACGTCTAACAAACACCCCCAAACTTAACCTTTGCTCGGCCTCGAGTAAAGATCAGAAATAGAGACAAAGACACGAAAGAAAAGAAAATAAAAGGACTCAAAGACACTGATCAATCTGCTGCACAATTGCCACTAGAAAAGTATGAAGGTTAGTAGGATAATATGCAGGAACATATAGTATGGATTTTTAGCATTCTAAAACTCTTAAGTCAGATATTTCGCAAATTCAATTCAATCATTCTCAATGGACGTAAGAACACTTAACCTATGCATGTCAATATCCAAATTATATGGTCTATTTACTTGCTATTCTCCACTAATCATGGGTACACATACTAGAGATCTTCAAGACTTTTCAGGGTTGTAATGTAGGCTTAGACAGGGGTAGGTAAAAAAATAGGCATTTAGGCTCAACTTACGTACCATAAGCTTTTTTTCTTTCAACTCTTTCCTTTTCTTTTGATTTCCTCTTTAATCTCGTACCTATCTTTCCCCTCTTTTTGTTTAGAGAGAATGAGGTGCATTGTGAATAACAAGCACCCCCAAACTTAAGCTTTTGCATTTTTTTCATTGAGGTGCATCAATTTTTTTTCACTTCTCTTTTTGTCCTTTTTCAACACTTTTCATTCCAAACAACTTAATTTTCCACTTATGGCACAATTATGGAATTATAGGGTGTCAAAGAAATATCTTATTTTTTGCTCAAAGGGACTGACTAGGGATATAATTTTAATGTCAGGGATAGACAATGAATGGTAAGAAAGGGCTAACAAAGAAATGTCTGAGTCATATCCCTAACATGTATATCCTAACTATTTCGCCTCAAATAACAAGTAAGCAGACACATAGACTTAATCATTAACAAATGTATAAATCAAGCAAGATACCCCAAATAATTTAATTTTAAGAATTCTTGGCATATCTAACTTAAGCGTTCAGATTTTCTGCTTCTAATTCCATTACATTATCCCACTTTATTTCATTAGACGTTTCAAGTAACTACAGCATGCATGATCATAAAAAAAATTAGACTCATATAAGACATAAAAATAAACAATAACAAGACTCAAACACACAAAAATAGACTCAAAAATAAACTATCAAAAATAAACTAAGAACCCCCCCAAACTTACAGACTTGTGGTTTAAAATGGTGACAGTGACGGCGGGTAATGCATGGCAGATAATTTCAGGGTAGCGCCGCGGCTCTGCATGTCGGCGCCGTGGCGCCCAAAGTACTGTGAGGTCTGAGAAATCGGCCCCACGACCCTGAGATTAGGCGTCGTGGCGCAGCACTCTTTTTCTCCCTTCTCGTTTTTATTTTGCTCCACGTTTTTGGCCTTGTACCTAGCATCACAACATCAAAAACAATATCTGACGTGAGACTGTTCTAACTAAGCTAAAAATGCATAAATTTAAAACCTTGGGTTGTCTCCCAAGTAGCGTTGTCTTTAACGTCTTATAGCCGGACGCAGGTTCCTCTTCACACTGGCTTGAGATGGGTCACAGAGCTCACATGTTCCATATCATTTATCAAGTACGGTTTCAATCTCTGTCCGTTCACTTTGAACGATGCTCCCTCTTTTCCTCTTATTTCAACCGCACCATAGGGAAATACTCTTTCAATAGTGAATGGGCCTGACCATCGAGATTTAAGCTTACCTGGGAAGAGTCGCAACCTTGAGTTGAATAAGAGCACTTGTTTTCCTGCTTGGAATTCTTTAGGGATCAAGTTCTTATCATGCCATGCCTTGGTTCTTGCCTTGTAGATCTTTGCATTCTCATAGGCGTTGTATCTGAATTCATCCAACTCACTCAGCTGTAGCAACCTCTTCTGTCCTGCTGCCTTGGCATCCATGTTCAGCTTCTTCATCGCCCAATAAGCCCTGTGTTCTAACTCCACCAGCAGATGACAAGTTTTCCCAAAAACCAATCTGTATGGTGACATTCCAATGGGAGTTTTGAACGCTGTTCTATAGGCCCAGAGTGCGTCATCCAACTTGATAGACCAATTCTTCCTTGAGCTATCCACTGTCTTTTCCAGTATGCTTTTCACCGCCCTGTTTGAAATTTCGGTTTACCCATTCGCTTGAGGATGATAGGGCAGCGTGGTGTGGTGGTAGACTCCGTAGCGGCCAAGTAGTGTATCAAGATGCTTGTTACAAAAGTGGCTTCGCCATCGATGATGGCTGCAGGAGTACCAAACTTGTGAATATGTTCTTTTGGAGAAACTTTTGGGTGTCTTCTTGTCATTCTCTTTAGTAGCTCTTGCTACCCATTTGGACACATAATCCACTGCAAGAAGAATGTATTGATTCCCAAAGGACGACGGGAAAGGACCCATGAAGTCGATCCCCCATACATCAAATAGCTCCACCTCCAAGATCCCATTCAAGGGCATTTCATTTCGCCTTGATATGTTCCCCATTCGCTGACAACTATCGCAGCCCTTCACAAAGGCGTTGGCATCCTTGAATAGGGATGGCCAATAAAACCCACTCTGCAATACTTTGGAGGCTGTCCTTGATGCTCCAAAATGACCACCACATTGTAAGGTGTGACAATGAGTGAGAATCTGGTGCATATCATCTTCTGGTATGCAGCACCTAATGACTTGGTCGGCGCATTGCTTGTAGAGCATTGACTCCTCCCAATAGTAATATTTTACCTCTGAGTGGAACCTCTTCACATGTTGTCTTGTCAATCCTAGGGGTACTACCTTAGCTGCAAGAAAATTAACAAAATCTGCGTACCAAGGTAAATTAAAGACAACGCTTACTTGAAACAATTGCTCATCTGGGAAGTGATCATTTATCTGCAAATTCTTGGTGTTCTGGCTCTTTTTTTTTTCAAGCCTTGATAGGTGGTCAGCAACTGAGTTCTCTGTCCCCTTCTTGTCACGGATTTCCATGTCAAATTCTTGTAATAGCAGTACCCATCGGATAGGGCAGAGTTTTACATCCTTCTTTGTCATCAAGTACTTTATGACAGAGTGGTCGTTGTATACTATCACCTTATTGCCAATTAAGTATGGCCTGAACTTCTCAAATGCATATACTATTGCTAGCAATTCTTTTTCTGTAATGGCATAATTCAATTGTGCATCATTAAGGGTTTTGCTAGCATAGTAAATGTATCTGAATACCTTATCAACTCTCTGCCCAAGAACAGCTCCCACTGCATAGTCACTTGCATCACACATTAGTTCAAATGGGAGCTCCCAGTTTGGTGCAATAACTATGTGTGCTGAGATTAGCCTCTCCTTGAGTGTCTGAAAGGCGGTCATGCATTCCTTATTGAATTCAAAAGCAACTCCAGTCATTAGCAAGGTGGAAAGGGGCTTCGAAACTTTTGAGAAGTCTTTGATGAATCTTCTATAGAAACCAACATGCCCAAGGAAACTTGACCCACTGGCGACCTTTGGAGGTGGTAGATTTTCAATTACTAAAATCTTTGCTCTGTCCACCTCAATACCTTGGTTGGATATTTTGTGCCCAAGGACAATCCCCTCTCTCACCATAAAGTGACACTTCTCCCAATTCAGCACAAGGTTGGACTCTTCACACTGTGTCAACATTGCTTCCAAGTCCCTTAAACACTCGTCGAAAGAAGACCCAAAGACCGAGAAATCATCCATGAAAATCTCTATGGTCTTCTCCACCATGTCAGAGAAAATTGCCATCATGCACCTCTGAAAGATGGCAGGTGCATTGCAAAGCCCAAATGACATCCTTTTGAAAGAAAACGTACCAAAGGGGCAGATGAATGTTGTCTTTTCATGATCTTCTGGTGCTATGACAATCTGATGATACCCTGAGTAACCATCCAAGAAGCAATAATAGGTGTGCCCTGCAAGACTATCCAACATATGATCTAAAAAGGGCAATGGAAAGTGGTCTTTTCTGGTTGCCTTATTCAACTTGCGGTAGTCAATACAAATCCTCCACCCAGTGACTGTTCTAGATGAAATGAGCTCATTCCTTTCGTTGGTCACCACTGTCATGCCACCCTTTTTGGGCACCATTTGCACATGACTCACCCATGCACTGTCAGAGATAGGATAAATTACCCCAGCGTCAAGCCATTTCATGATTTCTTTTCTTACTACCTCTTTCATGTTTGGATTCAGTCTCCGTTGTGTCTCAATGGAGGGTCTGCTCTCATCTTCCGGATCTTATGCATCACTGTTGAAGGACTTATCCCTCTTATGTTTGCCAATATCCATCCAATGGCACGCTTGTGAGCTCTCAGCACTCTCAGCAGCTTCTCAACCTCCACTGTGGATAGCTGACATGATACGATCACTGGTAAGGATTGGTTCTCACCTAGATATAGGTATTGCAAATGATCTGGTAGAGTCTTCAACTCTAACTCTGGAGCTTTTTCTGTGAATGTTACTGATCTCTCTGCAATCTGCCCTAGCTCTTCATATTTCTTCTTATAGCATTGCTCATACGAATCCATCCAATTTTCATGCTCCATCAATTTCGGGTCATTGCCGCTATTCTCACCCCATTGGGTCAGCACTTCTTCAAGAGTATCAACACTCCTGACCCCATTTTCTGAAATTGCTTCTTCAATCATATCAATGGCATAACAGTTTTCATTTGCCTCTGGGAAGGTTGCTGCTTGGAATACATTGAAAATCACCTCTTCTTCTTCCACACGAAGTCTCAGCTCACCTTTTCGAACATCAATGAGTGTCAGTCTCGTGGCTAGGAATGGTATGCCAAAGATAATGGGGATCATGCCATTGTCTCTCATGTCTAAGATGATGAAATCAGCGGGAAAGATGAACTTGTCCACTTTAACCAACACATCCTCGATGACTCCTCTGGGATGGACGATGGAGCGATCAACTAGCTGTAAAGTGATGTTTGTAGGTCTTGCTTCTCCTATTCCAAGTTTGCAAAACACCAGATAGGGCATCAAATTTATACCTGCCCCCAGATCACACAACGCCTTCTGACATTCAAACTTTCCTATAGTGCAAGGGATGGTGAAGCTTCCCGGATCTTTCAACTTCTGAGGTAACTTCCTCTGTAGGATGGCGCTGCATTCTTCAGTCAACAATACTATTTCATGGTCATATATTCTCCTCTTTTTACTTATAATATCCTTCATGAACTTTACGTAACTCGGCATCTGCTCTAGAGCCTCAGCAAACGAAATGTTGAGTTGCAGTTGTTTGAGAACTTTCAAGAATTTAGAGAACTGTTTGTCAAGGGAACTTGTCTCTAGCCTCTGAGGATACGGTATCTTCACCTGGGGTGCGTCCACAACTGCTGTCAGTCCTCCTTGTTCCGGATGAAGGTCTCAAGCAACCACTGCGCCTTCTGATCTTGCGGCGCCACGGCCCTGAGATTAAGCGCTGTGGCGCCCAAACTCCTGCAAAGTCTCTGGACTTTCGGCGCCATGGAGCTGCTTTGTGGCGCCATGGCGCTGCAAATCCTGCGAGAATTCTGGACCATCCTTCTCTGGATACGGCGGTGGGGAGCTTGCTTCCAATGGTTCACCATTTCTTAGGTCAACCGCCTGACATTGCTCTTTTGGATTCGCCCCAATATTTTCAGGGTGATTCCCTTGTATTCTGTTGCTTAGCATGCCCGCGAGTTGTCCTATTTGTGTCTCCAAATTCTTTAGGGACACTCTTGTCTCATCCATGAACTGAGTTTAAGGCTTAGTTAGCCTGAGTATGGCCGCTCGCAACCCATTCTGCTCTTCCTGTGGGACATGAGGGTTACATTGCTGTTGATAGTTCTCATCAATTTTAGTATTTTTTTTCTATGTCTTTTGCATTTTTTTCAACAACAGTACACTACAATGTTGTAATTCTGAATCTTGTATATTTCAATGAAATAATTAATAATATAAGAGGCACAAAAACAGCATTGAGATGTTTTTTTACACTCTTCTTGTCTTTGTTTAATTATTTAGTTTATAAATATATATGAGTATAATACTATAATAGTATAATATGAGTATATGACTATCACTATATGACTATATGTTACTTTGTTAGTAATTTAGTATTTTTAATTTAGTGGAAAAATTAAAAAAAAAAAAAAAACTCGTCCATCCCATCCTTGCCGGGGCCAAGTCTTGGGGCGGGACACGGTATCGTCCCGCTAGTATTGGTCCCTTTGGCCCCAACCCGACCTGCACTCTCTCCGTCCAGGCCCGTCCGATCCCCTATCCCGATCGATAGGCCCGGCCCGTCCAGCGCCATCCCTAGTTTCAAATGAAATTTGGTATAGTGAAAGGTCCCCGTGTTACCTTCATTTTAGCATAAGAAGCACCTTAGTTGAAATCACGGTTGAAGAGTTATAACCATTACAAGTAAGATAGACAGAATATAAAAAAAGAGAATATTATTTATTTGACCTTCTGAAAATACAAAGTGAATACGTGTTCACATGTTTGCTGGATCCCTGAGATGAATCAAAACCAACAAATAAATCACGGCGCACGGTTCCACAAATAAAATAAAATAAAAACCAAATTAGAAATTAAGAATAGATAGATTGATATTGAACTACGCCAATCCCCGGCAACGGCGCCAAAAACTTGTTTGCGATTTATCCACACGCTTAACGCAAGTGCACGTATCGTGACAAGTAATATAGTCTGGGTAAGACCGAATATCGTCCTCAGGGATTAGTGTTTAATTACCAATTTCTATCTTATGGTATCTATTTGGTGATCGATATTTTGATGGTTGTTTGTATCTATGACTACTAAATAATTATAAAAGTTAACTAAATTACTTTACTTAAATCAGATATGGTGAAAATAGGGCTTCCAATCTCCTCAATTATCCGCTCGCTTTAATCTTTAATGCAATGATAAAGGTTCTTCTTCTATATTGAGATAGCAGGTTAACTAAGTCATTTTATATTCCGGTTAGGATATATAAACACTCAACCCCGATGCATAACCCTTCTATCTTTCGATGATAAGATTTACCACAAAGGAGGATTAAGAACAATAACCTATTAAACTACACAAGTATCGGGGTACTTTCGTCCACGATTTTAACCTATGTTTATTCAACTATAGCATATTCACAATCTCCCCTTTCGGATCTCGATTAGAAATCATATATGTGATGATAATTAGTGATCAATTAATTACCAAACAATCAAAGCAATTATTGAATAAATCTCAAACCATGCATTAAATCATAAAACGAGGTTCAAGTGATTCGAATGGAAAGCCCTAATTAAAGTTTAGCTCTTAGCCATACACATGCTAAGAACTAAAAGATTATCCAACATAAACTGAAAAATAAATAAAGTAAGAAAAAGAATTACTCAAGAACAAGCCTCTAATCTTGAAGCTTTCAAGAACTATGTGTTGTGTAGTGTTAGAGATTGTGTAACCCTTCAAAAATCTGCCCTAAGGCCTTTTTATATCCTCCAAAAACGTTCCCAACTTTTCCCTCTTGGTCTAGGCCCATTCTCATTCGGATTTGGCTGAAAACCCGCGTCGGCGCCACGACCACGAGGCCGTGGCGTGGCGCCAAACTCTACTGGCCCATCGTGATCGGGCGCGTGCCTGCTGCTCTGATGGGTAGCGCCACTGGCGCCCGCCTGTACTTTGCACAGGGTGCAGTTTTTGTCTCTTTGTGCTCTGGAACCTCTGTTTTTGCCCTCTTTTTGCTTCTTTTCGCCAATGTGTCATTTTAAACCAATGTGACTCAAAAAAAAAAGAAAATATATCCTAACATGACACATATTTGTACAAAAATGGGCCAAAGACTAACTAAAAATGACTCAAAAGGTGTATATAAAATACGCCTAACAATGAGTGACTATCATGAGCAACCATATGCAATTTAAATCATCATTTGACTCTCATTGAAATAAATAAAAGGCACTATCATGTCATGTATCATTTAAAATCATCATTTGAAAAATCAAGACACTATATATCATGTATCATTTTAAATTATCATTAGGAATTAGGATTCATTAGAACTATGTACGTCCGTCGTACACTCATTTATGAAAATCATGTGAAAAGAAAGAATGAAGAGTTTCACATACCTTAATGACGAACTAACCAACTCAATAATCTAAATACGCCTTCACTAGCACTTCAATCCTATAGTAATAGTAACATGTCCATTAACCTTATTATTACTAGCATACGTTATAATCGAATGATAACTTACTTTCTTTTCTATAAAAATTTGGGTAGCACTTCCCCTATTTATATACATGTCCACAATTTACAAACAAAGCCAACAATACCAATAACCAAGAACAATTCCAGGATATAACAAAATCAGTCCATATACTATGTCTATACCATAGTTATGCATTCTTTCTCTTTACATTCAGGTAATACAACAACTACAACAATCAAGGTGATTACTACACTTATTCCTCATGTTAATCCAGTCCTTAATCCATGTTAAAATAGTCCATAAAAATAGTCCACATTCTATCAACAACAAGAGGTATTCCAACTACCACGAGAGTGCAATGTTCAACCTTTTCCAACCTTAATTCTTTTAGGACATATATCCATAATTACAACAATGTATATATATGTTCATAACGTATATTTCCAGCATTATACTTTAACAAAACATCTCCTAATACCTCACAACAATTTCATGCATATTTCGGCCATAACAACATAATTTCATAACTCTTTTCTTAACTTCTTAGAATCCAATTCACTTTTCAACACTTTCATATAACCACTTATGACTTAAACATCAAGGTTTTCCTTCATTTTCCAACATGCAATTAGTGACGATAATAACAATAACAACAATCGAATTCAATATATACAAAAACAGTCCATAAAAATCGATAATAGCCATTCTATTTGGCTCAACAACGCCAACAATATTCACATGCAATCTCTTATTTCCAATTCTTCTTTAACATAAATTTATCTCTTAACTACATCATCATTTAATATTTCAAATACTCTATACAAAGAAGAATTATTTACCTCAATTTTGCCAAAACAGTCTCTAACTCTCGGCATTCACTGCTCCATTTGCACCAATTTTCTCACTTCTTCAACTCCAAAACGACATGCATGAATTCTATAAGTTTAATCCACCTTTCTCACATGTTTCTCTTCCAAAAATTTCCTCTTAAAATTGGAAAAATCTGGGCAGTTTTCTCGGCAGCAGTGGCGTTAATTTGCCCACTGTTTTGGTACAATTTTTGGCTTCTAATTTGTAGAAGGATTAATCTTGGAGAAATGAAATAAAAACTTCAATTTTTGCTATGTAATAGGGGTGTGTTTCAGCTGGAGTGAGGAGAAGAGAGGAGAGGAGAGTGAAATGTAATTTGGAATGAAATGTGGGAAGATGAGGAGTTTTAAGGGTTATGTGAAATCTGAAAATTATAAGTTCAACTTGGTCCAATTCCCACAATTTATTAATCTTAGGTCCCACTTCTTTTAACTCTCGAAAATTTCATAAGGACTCGGATTCTCAATGTCATAATTCTCATAATACGACACTAGTCCAAAACAAGAATATACAACTATTATCATTAATTTCCAACGTCACACACGTTGTAACCAACCTCCTTCTGGAATCACATCCATTTGTATACTAATTTCTTCATTAGCATAAATAAGTACACTTTATTTCCAATACTCGAATCTTATTTCTTAATTAGAGTAGTCACAAATAGCCACAATCATCATAATCATTACATAATGTTTGGCGTAACATATTCAAGGTTTAATAGTTAACTAATTAGGTAAACCATTTATTGCAGCAACAAAGCATTCCTGGAATTATTTAAACACTCCCCTTTTCACTCCCTTAAGCATCTATTTACAACATGTTTAGCATGCGAATCTATTCCCTATTTAAGAAATAAAACACAGGCTTGGGTTATTAAAACCTATTGCATTATATATTATGATATGCAAAAACAATTATGGGGGTAAATTTAATCAAATATGAAAGATATTTAGGCAAGTCTAATTAAATGTTTAGAGGTAGTCTCAATGAGCAAAATTGGCAAGGATAGGTCCTAACACAAGTGATTTATACTCAAATCAAGGAATCATCACAACTAATATACTTCACATATACCATGTACTTTAACCAAGATCAAACATAAAATATTTTACTCAAGAAGGCCTTGATATCTAAGGTCTCAACGATTATCTAATATTCCAAGATTCTCGAATATTTCATGTCCCAAGATTACATTATCTCTCCCCGTATACGAGTTATATATCCTCTCATAATCTCAAAATCATGTTGCCCTTCTAGCATATCAATAGTCGGGGTATAAATCGCTCCTCTATTGGCTACGACTATCAACTGACTGAAGTCATTTTTTGTAACCGGGGTTATCGAAATTGTAACATACCTTCCAAACAATTTTCAAATCTCAAACAACTCATGATAACCCATAATCACTTCAGACAACACACACATGACCCTAATAAATATGTTCGTATAGATGCACATCATCATCATACCAACTATACAACAATCTTACCAACCTATATACAAAGTCCATATATTCTCTTCTGGGCCGTTGTCACTTTCTTTAGAGGCATAGCTGAAAACACAATACTTCGTTAGAGAGAGATTATCCTAATAACATAGCTCTATCGCACGATATTAGGGTAAGAAGAAAAAACGACATCCTAAATGTCCGACAACCTTCTGCGTATAATTATGATGCACAACATACCCATACACAATATTTTACTAGACACGGTCTGTAGACATTCCGAGAACGAACTGCTCTGATACCACTTTTGTCACGACCCGACTCGACGGGCCGCGACCCGGTGCCCTACCTGGGCACCCTTATACCCATCTGTCACATATAATCACACAGATACCAAGAATAATGTAGAATCTGTAAACCATATCAAAATAGGCAAGCCGACAAGGTTGCCACTATATACGTGAACATCCCAAAATGAAGTACAACAGTACAGATGACCAACACACGTCTACAATCCATACATGTCCAAAATACATCTACCACCCACACATGTCTACAGACCTCTAAGAGTATAATAGTGAAACATGATGGGACAGGGCTCCGCCATACCCCTGAATATACATAAGTCTATAACAAAAGGGTATGTACCAAAACGACTTGACTCCGGATCAATGGAGCTCTCCAAAATAGCTGAACAAGAATCCTAGACTGGAGGATCACTAAACCGAATATATGTACCTACGGGCATGAAATACAGCCCCCCGAGGAAAGGGGGTCAGTACGAACGAATGTACCGAGTATGTAAAATATAAAGTACAATAAAAAAGATCATAACTGGCCAAAAGATAACAGGAGACAAATATGATAACCAAAATATCAATACAACTGTGCCATATAAAAATGAGAATCAATTGTGCCTTACAAAAATGAGAGTCATATCAAAATCATGGATGCCTGTCCATAGAATCATCGTATCTATATACACATAACGTATCCCAGATCTCTAGTGAGGGACTCAGTGGAATTCATCATAATCATATCAAGCACGAATAGAATATCATGAGTAACCTTATACAATTTAAATCATCATTGACTCTCAATGGAATAAATAGAATGAACCATCACTGTGAAATCAAAGGCACTATCATATCAAATGTCACTAGGAATTAGGATTCATTGAAACTATGTACGTCCGCCGTACATTCATTTATGTAAATCATGCCAAAAAGAAAGAAGGGATGATTTCACATACCTCTTGTCGTCTATACCAACTTAATAATTAAAACTCGTCTCGATTAGCATTTCAACCTATAATAATAATAATATGTACGTCAACTCTATGATTACTAGTATACTTTATATGTATCGAATGTTGACTCTCTTGTTATATAAAATTGGGCAACACTTCCCCTATTTATATACACATCCACAACTCACAAACAAGGTCAACAATATTAATAACAAGACACAACTTCAAGGATAACCAAAACAGTCTCATATACTCCATATACGCCATCGTTATACATTCTTTCTCTTTATCTTCATGTAATACAACAACCACAACAACCAAGGTGATTAATACACTTATTTTTCATGTTAATCCATCCCCTTAATCCATATCAAAACAGCCCTAAAACAGTCCATATTTCTAACAACAATCGAGAGTTCAAGAATGCAAAGTAACACTTTTCTACACCTTAATTCCTCTAAGACATATATCCGCAATTACAACAATGTATATGCATCTTCATAGCTTATAATTCCAACATTATATCTTCAACAAAATAGCCCCTAAATTCGACACAACACGCCTAACAGTTTCATGAAGATTTCGGCCAACAACACGATATCATAACTCTTCTCATAACTCCTTAAAATTCAATTCATATTTCAACACTGCCGTGACTCACTGCTTGGAAAATTTACCAAGGCTTGGAATTTAGAGGAGAAGTTAATCTTGGAAGATGGATGTGTTTTGGTCTTCTCTTAGCTATGGAATGGTAGAAAATATGTTTGAGGGAGATAAAAATCTGTTGGAGGGAGAGAGACTGAATATTTGGAGAAGACATTTTGAATTAAAGGTAAAGATACTTAGGTTTATGTGAGCATGAAAGCTGAAAATTACATTGCATGATGGCCAAGTGGCGGGGAGGCTCAAGTCTCCACAAGTTGACCACTTATTGTCATCTTCTCCATTAAAATTAATTTCACAATTAATAAATCAATTTTCCACATAATCAATCTTATTTATCTGAAAATTTCAAGTCCAAGTTGTGCTATACACGGCACTAGTCCATAATCCAATTGGAAATATACAACTATTAGTACTAATTCTCATCGTCACACTTGTTGTATTCGAAAATTATTCCGGGATCACATCATTTGTATACTAACTTCCGTATTAGCATATGTAAATATACTTTATATCCAATATGCAAATCTTATTTTCTTAATTGCGTTCACAAATTATCGCCCTAGAACTACGAGGTGTAACAAAAGGAAACATCCATAAAAAATTAGAGTAATCATCCAACAAAAGAAAAGATAATATCTATGACCCGAAGAGCTCAAAACTGGATATGTCCAAATATCACTATGAATAATATCAAATGACATAACAATACGAGAATTAGAAGCAATAAAAGACAACTTAACATGTTTTCCAAGAGAACAAGAGGGAAAAACATGAGAATTGTGAGTTCTAGTACACTCAATAAATTTATTTTGTTTAAGGGAAACAAAAATAGGTGTTCCCGAATGATCCAAACATTCATGCCATAAAGAATGAGCTAAAACTGCAAAAGTGGATGGTAATGTGGCTTGATGTGTAGTTTGGTGATTGGATAAAGCTCTCTCCGACTATCACATCTCATTATACGCATCCCCGTCTGAAAATCCTTAATGGAAAACCCAAAATGATCAAATTCAACAGAAACACAATTATCAGTAGTAAATTTTATAACTGAAATTAAGTTTTTAATTAATTGAGAAGCGTGAAAGATATTTTTTAAAGTTAACTGTGGGTTCGGGGGAGATAATTTTGTAGTACCATAACCTCGAATTGGAATTGAATGACCATTTCCGACAATTATACCACAATTGTTGCTCAAATTAAAATAGGATGAGAGATTATCTTGTGAGGACGTCATATGAGAGTTGCACCAGTGTCCATGTACTAATTTGCATAAGATGAAGTAAGCCTAAGAGTATGCATTGCAACCTCAATATATGTTGGGATCGTCATTGCTGAGTGGGCCTACTACCACTGGCTCGGCAGTGGCCCAATAATCCTTGGCTGCTGCTGGGCCTGCTAGGTCGCTGGCTGTGACTTGGGCCTGGCGATAGGGGCAGGGCGGCACGACCCAAGGCTATTGCTAAGCCCATGATGCCGGCCCACTACCTCATGGTGCCCTCGACTGTCACTGGGCTAGTGGTTGCTGTTGGCAACCACCTCTGCCGACATTGCCTCCTCTTCCACCATGGCGGTGGCGCCGTCCTTTCCACCACTGCGGCCACCGCCGTAGTTTTTGCCTCCATTACCGTTATTTTATCCATTTTGGCCACGGTTTGACAAATTTTCAAATTGTGTAGAAGTCTCCTCGGACGGAGCGACAATCATGGCGAAATTAAGCATGGTGGTTGATGTTTTGGCAAAGCCCGCTTATTCGAGAATGAGTATAGAGCGGGCTTGGTAAAACGGTGGAAGAGGATTGCTTTGGTAGTAAGGCCGACAACTAGTTGTAAAACAAAGTGATTGTTAGATACTGACGCACCGATATTCTTGAGTTGGTACGACAACACCTTGAGCGGTTGACAATATGCTGATGCATTGAGAAAATCCTCCATGTCAGTGGTGGAGAATTCTTGCTAAAGCGTAACGGCCTGGGATTTTTTGTTGTCTTGAAATATGTCGCGTAAGAGATCCCAAGACTCCAACTCCATAGAGTCATGTTCAATAATTGTATGCAATAAATTGCTAGAAATAGTGGCATAAATCCACTGAAGAACTGTCGTATCGAGGGTTAACCATAATTCTCTTTCATCGTCGGTTTTCGGCACATTCTCCTTGCCTTTTTTCGGCGGAATTATGTGATGAATAACCCGGTGGGAGCGACATTGAATCTTGAAGAGCTCCGCCCACGTTGCATAATGAACGTTTTACATCTCAAGAGTGATGGAAACATGAGATTTAATATTTGAAACTGTGAGGGCTGGATGAAAAGAGGATTTCGAGTCAGACATGGCTGACGGGGAGAAGGGTGTTGGCCAGCGACAAAAGAAGAAAGGGGGGGGGGGCGACGTCACAAGGAAGTAGGGTTAGAGTTTCAGTAGCATTCCCTACCCTGCTGATATCATGGAAGAGATATTCTTCCTTCTTATTTCATTCCAAAATCATGGTACATATACTAAAATACAAACATAATCCTAAACTACAATTACAGTAAGGAATAACTATCATATACATCTATCATAAAATATATAGCATTATGATTAAATATAATTTTCATATTCTATCACTATCCTCTCGGACCTCAGATTACAACTGATATGTTGTTATTGTTTTTGTTGCATTTGATCATTGACCAAGTTTATGTGATGTTAATTTGTCAAGTTTGACAAAGTACATGAAATACATAACGTATAAAGAGAATGAATACAGTGATTTTGACTAAAAGGAAGGTTCTTTGACCTTTTCTTAGCTTGAGAGATTTTGGACTGTAAAATTTAATGATTTTGGTACAGTTAAGACAGGATGGATTTTTTTTACTTTCCTCTTTGCTGTTTTTCCATTAAAAGAGATTCGTAGAAATGTACGTAAAATAACTTGTTTTTTTTTTTTTTTTTGTGAAGGCCGCGTGCATTCTCTTTCAGTGCGCGAGAGTAAACAGTGGCCATGATAGCGCAAACCACGTCGGTAGATTAACTTATGGCTGTGGCCAGTAATGACCAAAGAAGGTTTATGCGAGGATCGAGCTCGTGGCCTTGCGGTCGTATTCTCTTCTTCTGCACATTCTGCTTTGACAATTAGATTTTGTGGATTAAGATATGACTTTCCTCTTTGTTATTTTTTCATTAAATAGAAGATGGTGATGAAGTGGCATATATGAATTTGATGTGTAACGTACTTCAAGACAATTGAAGAACACACTGGATTAGATACACTTAAAAATATATGTTTCAAGTTTCAACCAACTTCAGATGTCTATGTAAATTCGTAAAATTATAAGGCCGGCATTAAAAAGAATGTGTAAGTATTAGCCCAAAGTCATTTTGAGGCACTTATTATTATAAACAGAACAATAAAAGATAGTTATTGCTTTTTAAGCATTCTGTTCCATTTTTTTTATTTATATCTAGGTTCCATTTGGATCAGACTAGTATTGGAAATAGTAGTACCGGTAACACTATTACTAGTAAATCGTTACGGTCCAAAGATATAGTATATCTTTTATTGCAAAAAAGAGAAAACCAAACTTAATTGCAGACAAAAAAGTTAGTACTATAAAATTAATTTAACTCTTAATTTTGTTTTAAAAAAAACATACTAGGTCTTTTGATGTAACATGGAAAAGGAGATGACAAGGACTAGTTTTGTTTGGATCCATTTTTCTGTGAAAAAGCCTGTTTTATGGGACCCGAAATCGAACTGATTGATTGTGCCTGGAGTGGGGTGGGTGGGGGATATGAAGAAGGACTGTCCTTATTTTATTCATGCTACAGTAAATTTGACATTTGATTCCCTTTCTTGGAAAAAAATGATACGAGGAATGATGATGGAGGTAAAATTGATGGACTAGAAATGTAATATGTAAGAAATGTAGGGTGTGACGAGGTGAAGAATAGAAAGGGAGAAAAGTAAAAAAGGAAAGGACAGCACCCGTGTGGTGGAAATGGGGTGCCTGTCTCGTACGAGTCCAACATCTGACTGACCAAGGAAGCACAGGGCTCCCCCACGTGGACCACGATGAAGCAACGAGGGTGTAGGGACATGTGACCTAGGGATTGGTAAAAAAGAGGTTAATTATATTCACATATCGTATGAAAATATGTACACAATTAGATTAATTAAAAAACAGAAAAAGACCAAAAATGTCCGTAACATATTTAAAAGTGAAAATGATCATATTTGCTATTCAACTTTAAAAAAGAATCATATTTGTCTTCCATTAAGTATTTGATCAAATATGCCTTTTCCGTTAGCAACGTTATTATAATTGCCTTTTGTTAACGAAAATTTTACGTGGATACCACATGTGACCCACGTGAATGCCACATGAGATCCACGTGGAGGGTGGAACCCACCTCCTTCTACAACCTCTGATCTCCTTCCCCCCTCCCCCACTGTTCCGACAAAGAATAGAGTATGAGTAACAAAAAACAGTGAGAAAATGGTAGAAATTCAACCCACACAACACTGTTATTAGCGAACACCATCATCATGGCTTCACCGGAAAACACCATAAACACCATCTGAATCAACCTGAATTTCACCATAAAAACAACACAATTTCCATTATCCGACACACACCAAACTATTGTTCAACACAACACCAATGATTCTTTTATTTTAGAGTCATAAATCATATCTCAAAAAACTACTACTATGAAAGGGTAGAAATCCACAACAGAGAAGAAATACATGGACTATACATAAAGCACTTCCTAATGTATCATATTCATATACACTGCAGAACCACAAAATACAAAGGAACCCGTCTCCACAACCACCACCACGCCACTGCCTCACCCCCTTCTACTTATACTCCATCTGTTCTCCTCCCGCTGCTCGTGAAGCTCATTTCCGGTGAGCGGGCGATCCTAAACAACACCAAACAACCCTACGTCATCATTAACCGACAAACCACACCACCGGTCGTCCCCTCCTCCGTCATGGAACACTGCTACATTCTTATTTTTCGGCTGTCGGAAAACTGAGATTCTTCGAGTATGTATCTCACAGTTGTTGCGATTTTGCTATTTACCGTAATATTTGTTTTAAAGTTCGTATATTTAGTTTTACATTCCATGGAAATTCGAAAAGCACTTTAAAAGACAAGGAATCAGAGGCCCTGACTACCGTCCGATCTACGGAAACTCAGAGGAAATCAAACATTCCCTTCAACCACAATGTGTTGTATCGAATTGCTCCACATTACTACAATTGATCAGCTATTTACAGGGAAGACATTTTTGTTCTAGTTCGGGTCGAAGCTGATTGGCTCTTGCTAACCCGAATATAATTAAAGGGCGGAGTGGGGGTTGTAGAAGGAGGTGGGTCCCACCCTCCACGTGGGTTTCATGTGACATACACGTGGATCACAGTGGCGTCCACGTGGAATTTCCGTTAACAAGTGGCAAATATAACAACTTTGCTAACGAAAAGAGCATATTTGACCTCATACTTTAATGGAGCGCAAATATGATAATTTCTTGAAAGTTGGATGACAACTATGACAATTTTCCCTATTTAAAATAGTTCAAATTTGTTCTCGTTTCACCTATAGTAACAGATTGTCCTTAACGTTGATATTTATGTTAAAATATCATTCCTTCCGCGTATTGAACCCTAAGTATCTTTTATGTTTTAAAGATCTCCCTCCTTTTAACAAAATTATGAAATAACATATGTAAAACTTTAATTAAATAAGTGATATTGATTTATTAGTCCACGTAGATCTTAGACCCAACCCTAAATAACCAGGCCCATTCAAATTTATTTGTTTAGAATTGTTGGGGAAAATTTCTTACAATCGGCCTAATTTTAAAGGATGAAGAAACTGAATTGAACCAAATATGGAGTAGATTGAAGCTTATTTACACCAATTTGAACTAAAAATTGAAGCTTCAAATAAAGAAGACTTTTTGTCTTTTAAATTCATCCAGTCGCAAAACGTGACGCACTGAAGAAACTGAGTACGAACTAATAATTTTTAACTATTTTAGGTTAACTCAGATGGGTGGAATTATTTATGATTGTAGCCACATGGATCAATAAATCAATGTCACATAATTAATCAGACCTCAATTCCATATATGTCATCTTGGGAGCAAAAGGCGAAATCCCTCGCCCACAGGGCCTTTTTCCATATGTGTCATCTTATAATTAATCAGACCTCAATTCCATATGTGTCATCTTATAATTATGTTAAAGGGAGGGCTTAACTCCAAATTTAATAAGGGGTCTGGAGAGGGTAGAGTGTATGCAGACCTTACATCTACCTTGTTAGATAGAGTGATTGTTTCCGAGACCTTCAGCTCAAGACAGAGCATAAGCACAAGCAAAGCAACAACAAAAGCAAAATAAGAGAAATGGTCAGACCCGGTCAGAAAAAATTTAAAATAGTATGAAAATGCTGATATCAAAAGCGAATAAGTCATGATAGCGCATTCCGAAAAAATAAGCAATAGCTAGCGCAATTAAATAAGCTAAATAAAGTATACTAAATGACACATAGTAGCAGAAATCAAACTATAAGAGACTATAAACCAATATTGCACCTACTAGTATGATAGACTAAGCAGACCTACAATAATAACACTACAACTATCATTTTGCAAGCGTAAGTCTACGCTCGACTACCTACTATCCTAATCCGTGTTCCACAACCCCCATATTTAAGGTCATGTCCTCAGTAAGTTGCACCTACACCATATCCCATCTAATCACCTCTTCCCAATACTTATTAGGCTTACCTCTATCCCTCTTGAACCCGTCCATATCCAACTTCTCATACCTCCGCTCTGGGGAATTTGTGTCTCTCATCTACACATGCCCAAATCATCTCAATCTTGCTTCCTGCATCTTATTCTCCACCGAGGCCACTCTCACTCTGTCTCGGATATCATTATTTCTAATTCTATCTCTTCTTATATGCCCGCACATCCATCTCAACATCCTCATCTCTACAACTTTTATCTTGGATGTGTGATGTCTTAACTGGCTAACACGCCGCCTCATACAACATAGTTTGTCTAACCACCATCCTATAAAACATCTTTTAAGTTTTGGTGACAACTTTTTGTCGCATAAGACTCTAGAGACGAGTCTCCATCTCATCCACCTTGCCCCAATACGACGTGTGACATCGTCATCAATCTCTCCATCTTCTTGAATAATAGACCCGAGGTACTTGAAGCTTCCTTTCTTTGGAATGACCCGAGTACCAAAACTCACCTCCATGTCCGCCTCACGGTCACTTCCGTTACTGAACTTGCACTCTAAGTATTCTGTCTTGGTTCTACTCAGCCTAAACCCTTTAGATTCCAGAGTATGTCTCTAAACCTCCAGCTTAACGTTCACTTCGCTGTGAGTCTTATCAATCAGGACTATGTCATCTGCGAATAACATACATCATGGCACCTCCGCTTGAATTTGTTGTGACAGTCCATCCATCACTAAGACAAATAAGAATGGGCTAAGAGCTGATCCTTAGTGCAACCCATCATCACTGAAAAGTGTTCTGAGTCTCCTCCCACTGTCCATACCCTGGTGTTAGCTCCATCATACGTATCATTGGTCGCCCTAGTGTACTCCACATGTACACCTCTAACCTCCAATCATCTCTATAGAACCTCCATAGGAACTTTGTCGTATGAGCACTCATGACCAAATAAGCCCTCATGGTTTGACCAAAATTCTAATTACATATTAAATCTTTGCGGGATCCTATTAACTCCTGTCATTTTAAAACTGAAATATTTACCTCCCTAAATATTTACGTGAAAAAGTGAGTGTATGTCACTCTCCTTGAGAGAGTGAGCAGCAAAAACAATATTAGAACTTATTTTTAAGTATTTTAATAAATATATGTATTATTATTTTTTATTTTTTCTTATTTGTTTCTAACTCATTTCTAAAATTAGATTTCCTTATTATTTTTTAATATGTTGAAAACTTTCTGCTGAGCGACGTTGTGAACGGCGGCGGAGAGGAGGCGATATTTGGTTGTTCGTAGGTGGCGTTGGTTTGTTTTGACAACAATGAACATATGGGGAAAGAGAGAAAGGCGTTTGGTTGGTGGTTTCGTGTTGGTGTGGAGATGGAACAGTTGCGGTTAGTGGTCGTCATCATCGGTCATCCGGTGGTCAAATTCGACGGCGACAACTAATAGAAAACAGAGAGGGATGAGAGAGGGAGATGAAGTGGAGGCATTGATTGTACATTAGCTGTACAATGGTGGAGTTCGCGAGACATCCGGCATGGGAGCTCGTCGGCAACTTTGGCAGCGAGAGAGAAATGGAGAGGGATAGGGGAAGCAATGGTTCGTGGTAGAGTGACCGATTGGGCTTAACGGAGCTCGCCGGAGATGGCAGAGGTCCTCTGGAGAAGAAGCAACAATGAGGGGGTGACAGAGCTGGAGAAGAAATAACAGTTAGTTGAAGAAGATGAAGAAAAGAAATAAAAAGAAAGTAAAAAATTTAAAAATTAAATAATAAACCCAGAAACAGAAGTACATAGGAGGACTATTTATCTCTCTTTTTCTTTTTCTTTTTTAAGGGTTGTTTTAAAAATGGAGAATCATAGGAAAAATCGGAAAAAAAATGAAATTTCCAGGTGTCAAGCGCGGGTGCGACACCAGCTAACACATATGTGGGTAGGGCTGTGAGTGAGTCAAACTATTCGATTCGATTCGCAAAATTCGGCTCGAAAAAACTCGATTGAGTTCGATTCGTTGCATCAAATATTGAGTCGAACTTTAGATTTTGATTCGGTCCAAATCGAGCCGAATATTCGGTCCGATCCGCCACAGGCCCAGTCAACACATTAGGGCCGAACTATTTTCGAATATTCGATCCGATTTGCTATATTGTATTTGATATCATTGTTCAATACATAATATCTATTGTATTCGGGCCGAACTATTTTCGAATATTCGATCCGATTTGCCGAATCGGATCGATCCTTAACTGCTCAAAAATACTGTCGAACCCGAATCGAGCTTTAATTTTTTAAGATTCGACGAGTCGAATCGAATTGAACCTAAGGTTCGAAATTTTCGAATCGAATAGAATATATGTATTATTCGATAGATTCGGCTTGGTAACAGCCCTATATGTGAGTGTGACTTTTTAATGTTATAAATATTTTACTTTTAAAATGATAAGAGGGCAATAGAATCCCTAGCAAATATTTGGTGTGTAATTGAGATTTCTGTCAAAAGTTGCTCATTTGGCCATTTTTCCACAAATAACATCCCACAATCACAAACACAGAGTCAAATACAATACTGGCGGAGCCAAATGTGTATTTAAGTGATGTCGATTGACATTCCTTTGTCGAATAATTATACTATATAGTTAGGTAAATTTTTATATATATTATATATATATATATATATATATATATATATATATATATATATATATATATATTAATATAATTTACATTCTTTGTCAATTCACTCTTTTATATTTTGATAAGCAGTCCTTAGTGTAAATACGAGTGTATTTACGTATACTGTTCTTTACAATCGCCTCGAGCCTTAGAACCGTGGAACAAAGAAATTCACTATAACTGGCTTTTTCCGTAGATTATATCATCTTTGAACATGGGATAGAGGAATACTGTTGGTCTTGGATACTTTAAATTTCTACTTCTTGCTAGGTACTTTAATAAGTTTACCATTAAGGTAGCCATAAACAACCTTGTTAATTTGTCAGATGCTAAATTGCTTATACACGTGAAATTTATTTTAACAATAGTTGTATTTGAGCAACAGTCCTTATAAATGACCGTTTCTGAATTTTATGCAGACGAGGAGATGAGTTATGATCATCTGGCATCTGGATCAAAGGTTACTCTTGATAGTAGCAAATTTGCATTTGATGTTGATCGTCTGCAGATATATATTGGTAAACAGGTCTTTGTGAGTCTTGTGACTGCCTTTTGGATTCTCTTCTACTATGCATCTGTACTACACCCATCCCACGGGAAAATCATTCCAGTAGGGGTATGAGATTTGGTTTTATTTGTGTTCATGAAGTCTCTATGTTAAGCAACTCATAGTTGATATATACAGGTAATGAAGTACTCTCTCTCTATATATATATATAGGTTCTGAGATCTTGTAGCCTTTTCCTGCATATTTCTTTCCAAATATAATCTCATTCCGAACACCAATTTCTAGGTCCTCAATTAAAGAAAATGTTGAACTGGCCAAGACCACTGCCTTTGGAGGATGAACGGGTGCGCTTATTGCATGAAGTACACTTCTTAATTCTTGATTTGCTTTGCTTAATGTTCCAGTAGGTTGCATTTCTCTTGATGTTCTAGAAGTCGTAATTTGATATTAACTAAAGTACTCCTAAGCGTGTTAATGAACTAACAGCTTTGTGAAATCATGGTTAAGGTTTGGCTTGAACTTAAGAGGATCTTTAAGGGAAAGACATCAAAATTTGTGAGTGCTGCCACAAGTCTGTTGCAAAGCTTATATCTTTTATCGCACATCACTTTTCTGGTATCTTTGTCTACTATAGTTTTCCTTTCACATGTTACATTTGATCATTATTTCCATCGTCCGCATGGGCAGCTCAATTGGTTCTCAAGGGGGATAATTGGAAAAATTATTTCCATCAGTGAGATACAGTCATGATTAATTTATGTTTTATCTTTCT
The DNA here is from genome assembly GCA_029844215.1 of Przewalskia tangutica. Classification (NCBI taxonomy): domain Eukaryota; kingdom Viridiplantae; phylum Streptophyta; class Magnoliopsida; order Solanales; family Solanaceae; genus Przewalskia; species Przewalskia tangutica. The sequence goes on along the minus strand of CM056735.1, from coordinate 10,921,763 downwards.
TTGTGTTTAATGACCACTTTATAAAGTTGTGCTCAATTTTTATAATTTGTATCAAGTTTAAATAGAATGTTAGCTTCTACTCTTAACATTATTTGTTTACATTTGTAATTTATTATAGTTTATATTTTTGCAGTCCTTTTCCTGTTGATGTTTCAAATTTTGAAGGTGCAGATAGTTACACTTGATAGAATTTGACACTGAGTGGTTAAATTACTATTAGACTTATTTCATTATGTAACCAATTTTCTAGTTCATCTTTATAGTTTTTACTTTTTCTTTTTCATAGCATATATTGATATCTTTTACAGGTTTTGGGGACTTGAGTTTACAAGTCAAGATATAGATTTTGAAGACTTCATACAAGTTGAGAGTTTGTTATAATTTTGATAGGAGTGCTCGGCATAATTTATTTCCTATGAATTTTAGCTCTTTAGCTAAGAGGTTGTGTAAACAATACAATGATTTATATCATAGTCATACAATGACACTAATGCGATGTTAATTCATTTTTGTAATTAATTGTATGTATATAAAGCAATGATATTATTCTTAATTTTGTCTCCATTGACTTCCCGTACTATAAATTATAATTTATTATAAATATATATAGTGGCAGGCTTTGATTTTATTTAAACTATAGGAACAATACGATATATTGTCCTTAAAGATCGATCCTTTAAGGACCAGATTTATTGTCCTTAAAGACGTTTTAGGACCAAAAGAATGATCGCCAACAGTATGTATGCAAAAAATTAATTACCAAACACCATATTTAGGGACCAAAAATGAGGTCCTTAAAAATGTTTTAGAGAACAGAATATGACTGGTCGCTAAATACCTTTTAGGACCAGATGTGAAATCTCGTCGTTATTAGCCTTTTGCGGTGAAGCCTATTAGGACGAGCAAATACGGTCGCTATTGAGTGTTAGCAATCAGAATTGAACTTTTAGGGACCAGAATTTCCGTTGCAAATGACCATTTTTGTTGTAGTGAAATATGTTAGCTAGTTGTTGAGAAGTGTGCACATGAGACACAACAATGTGACCAAATGTTATTTCATCACGTGCGAAGTGACAATCAACCTCAATATGTTTCGTACGCTCATAGAAAATCGAATTTGTAGATATATGCTTCGTAACCTCAATAAACTTTTGTGTAGCCAACAAGTTCTTTTCACATGCTTTTCAGTTTACCGTAGTATGCAACAATCGTTTGTCCTCCTTGTTTATAGAATGCAAGTTCACTTTTCAATTGGTGTATTCTCATGTCATTACCAATTGAAAATCATTCTCGCAAGTTTTTCCATAGTTCTTTTAACAGTTTCCGTGTAAGAGATTGTCGAACAAAGTGGCAGGTCTATGGTGTTAAAGACCCAAGCAACCAACATCGAATTGACGGCATACTAGTCATCGAGTTCAAATCATTCTTCCTTGGGTTGTGTAATCAGTCCATCGAAAAAACCCAATTTTCTTTGGCTTTAAAAGCGTTTCTCACTGCCTTAGCCCATTCATCATATAATTGCCGCCCTTCAAAATCACAGGAGTTATACATATTCCTGTGTGATCTGCCGAAAGCAAAAAACATGGAGATGTGGATCATTCATGGGAGTATTGCTACTTCTGATCCACTGCCTCCGTCTCCGTTCTTCTTCTTATCATCGCCAACCATCTCCTATTTTTTTCTGGGTTATGATTCTGGTGCCATGAGAAAGTTTGAAAGAATTAACGTTATGTTCCATTGAATAGGCTGAAGCCTAATAAATACAAATCCTAAACTTGCTAACCAAGAAAACCTATCGTAAATAAGGTAATAGTCTCCTAAATATATATAACTTCCTAAAAGATTCCACCGCCTATTTACACTTATGGTACATCTCCTAATAGAAGGTAACTTTTTAAAACAAACTTAACATTCTATAACTTTTTAATTATAGACTGAGATCCCACAAGTCTCTTCAAGGTGTGAGGAATTTTGAGAATCTCTCTTGCTTTCAATATGAGAGAATAATAATACTCATACTATGACCTAATGTGGTTTGTGTCCGTTCATTTCGTGGTTAAAAAGTCTAAATCTTAAGGTCAAAATCTACCTAGCAAAGTTTAAATATGGTAATTTGGACCACAACAACTTTAGGAGCGGCAAAATTTGAATTGATAGTTGGTTTTCAGATTAAGAAACAAAAGCAATAAGACACGAGGGACAGGTTTTTCTGGTCGTGTTAATCGAATAAGAGAAAGGCAAAATGATGCAAGGAATGAGCACATCAAAGTTTACAATTGAATTGCTTATGAATTTAAGTTACTTAAATAAAAAGACTCTTTAATATATGCATAGAAAAATGTGAGGAAGTTTTAAGCAAATCTTGGAGTATTTATTAGACAAGGGTAATTCTTTACCTTGTGATGTATGTGAAAAATAATAGAGTAGAGTGTATAAAAAAGTGAGTGTTTTTTTTTTCTTTGTTGAAGGGATGTATTCTTTTGATGTAGCTTTATACTAGATAACTTGTTCAAGGTTTGTTTAATTGTTGTGGGACGGTTGTATTCTGAAGGAGACAAGTCAAAAAGATTACTATTGGATCGGTGAGAATTTTACAGCTGAGCTTACATCTCTTTAAAAAGAGGGAGATATTTACGCCACAATCTTAATTTTTTATTTATTTATTCATGTTATTTTTATTTTTACCACTTATTTTAGAACAAAATTTAAAAAAGGCTAAAACTCACTTAAAAGGAAATGGAGAGAGTACTGTTATTAGTAGAACATTGTCATTTGTCAACATTTTGATACTTGCCAATACGTAAAGACTATCCTACATTGTATTATGTTCATATTATCTGTCTTTTAAGAGCCCTGTTTACATCAAAAACTAATTCATTAGAAAAATATTTCTTATATCAATTCAATGAATACATAAAAATATGTGATCTTCTTATACATTCTTATCACTATAATATACACTTTTACTTTAATATATAATTTAATCATGACAAATTAGCATAATTTAGTGTAAAACTGAGTGGAAATTTTATCTTTTGTACACTTCTTAAGAAAGATATCTAGTAAATTTAATTAGAAGAGTATTTCTGTAATCTGCTATTTATATCTCACTCAAGTGTCTCATATATAATCAACATTACCACCAATTGGACCAAGATAAAATTTAAAAGAAAAAAAAAAGAGATATTTTCTTCTTCTTCTTCTTACCTATCAACTATTCTGAAACAAAGAGGTAGAGTAAGTTAAAAGGAATTGTAGTGTATCTATGGAAGCATTTGTTCATGCATAGAGTCGCAAGATTCGTGTTGCCCCTTCTGACTGAACAAAAAAGTAGATGGGGGATGGGTGGGGGCTTGGTGATATTTTACTTATTGTAGATGTTTGTGAATGATTCCTTTGTCTCCTCAGTGTGCCCATTCCTATTTCACTCTTAACCACAACCCCTTCTGATGAAATGGAGCTACATGCATTATTGTTAAAAGGGAGAAATGCAAATATATCATTTAATTTCGCGATATAGAGCAGATATACTCTTATTTAAAAAGTAGTACATATATGTTTGTATCGTTACACAAATAATATAAATATACTCTATTACTGACGGAATATTTTTAAAAATTATTTAACTTATTTTAGTTAAAAAAATGTCATGTGGCTTTAAAAAAAATAGATACACTTAATTTTTTTAAAACCTCCTGATATTTTTTTAATTAAAAAATAAGCTAAATGACATTTTTTAAATTATTAGTGAAAAGGGTATATTTGCATCATTTATGTAATAATAGGGATATATTTGTACCATTTATCTAACGACATGAGTATATATACATCGTGTTTTTTTTTAACAAGGAATATATCTACTCTTTTTGTTAACGAAGGAACCCGCAGCCGCTACTTTTTTGAGTGCGCACAGGGTAAATCCCGGGCTGACGCAATAGCCTGCAAACCACGTCAGCCGATTAACCACACTTGGCAAGCCATGTGTGACAAGTTCAACCAAGAAGGTTTATGCAGGGATCGAATTCGTGATCTTGCGGTCCCGCACTCTACTGCTACACCAACTTGGCTACCCTTGCGGGTGGAATATATCTATTTTTTTTTTGACGAAGGAACCCGCAGCCGCTACTCTTTCGAGTGTGCACAGGGTAAACCCTGGGCTGACGCAATAACCTGTAAACCACGTCAGACGATTAACCACAGAATATATCTACTCTATTGCATAGTTGAGCGGTAATTATTTGAAGTGATATTCGATTGGACTGTAACTCTTGGCATTGCGAGTGATTTCATGTGGGTATTATGCTACTGATTCCTGGAGCTATATCTTTGCATTTAGCTTTTTATCAATTTGATTCGTTTTAATTTATGTGATATAATTTGAATCGTTATAAAAAATTTAAAAATAAGTATTTTTAAAATTTATGGTTATAAATTATCATAATATTTGTAATGGTTGATTAAACTTGATAGATTCGCCCTCAAAAACAAGAAGTTATGATCCGAGATGGATAATATAATACACCTATTCGATTATGATTATCTCATATTCCCAATATGGTTATATGACCTTTTTAAACTGATCTAAAATATTCATTAACATTCGTAACTATAAAGAATTTGTCATTATTGATAAAATAAAAAATTTAAGTTAAATTATTTTCTGATTTAAAAAATTAAAACATTAATTATCACATCAATTCCCAAGCTTGTAAAGTGGTAAACCATCTTTAACAAAGATCTTTCTAATATTCCACAATCTTTTACCAATATTTGGTCAAAAGTAAAAATGAAAGGTTTAAAATCATGAAAAGGGAAAGAAGGTTAGACAAGATTGATGGTTTTTTGTTTAAAAAAATAGTTCAACGAATCTCTTATAGTTCTTGGACAGAATGCTAAAGTTATGAACTTTTAGGGGTTGTTTGTGTTAGAATATTTATTATTAATTACAATTAATAATATAATTATGTAGAATTTTATGTATATGGTAAATAGTATTATGTATTAAATAGAATAGTATTAAATATGAATATATTATGGGATAGGTATGAGGATTTTAGGGAAAAAACTTAATCTTCCTATTAATGGTTACTTAGTGTATATATTGTTACCATTTGGATGAATAAAGATTAAGGAAGATTTACCATTTTTAAATAATTCTTACATGGTATCAGAAGGTAATTCAAAGATCCTACTCTAAATAAAATATTCCTTCCAAATTCGGTCATCTTCCTCCTCCATCCAACCGAATTTGTCTTCTCCATTATTATTTTTTTCCTCCATTATTGTTGTCAACCATGTCTGAATCAAAATCTTCGTTTCACTCAGCTCTTACTATCTCCAACATCAAAACACATATTTCTGTCAAACTAGAGATAGAAACTGTTCACTACGCAACATGGGCGGAGTTGTTCAAAATATGTTGTAGGGCTCACAAAGTTCTTCATCATATAATTCCACCAAAAAATGGTACAACAACGGAACAATCGTCTGAAGCAGACAAAGAATTGTGAGATACCATTGATGCCACGGTTCTTGGTTGGATTTATGCAACAATATCCACAGACTTGTTGCATCTGATAATGGAACGATTCTCGCCATGGCGGCGTGAAACGGCGAGAGACATTTTCAAGATAATCAAAACTCTCGTGTCGTTGCGTTGGAACAAGAATTTTCAACCATTGTCGCGTGAGACTTCCGACGTTTCAACCTCATCGGCGTCTCAAAGTGGTGGCGGATCAATTGAAAGCGTGGGTTCACGGTTTCGACAAGTTAGTTTTACAATTAGTTGTCGGTCTCACGGATGCTTATAGTGGCGTGGGGACACTAATCCGTCAAAGTAATCCCTTACCAAAGTTTTATCAAGCAAGATTCATGCTTGTTCTTGAAGAGTCGGGTTTGATTAAGAAGGTTTCAACGACTAAAAATTTCGTCATGGTTGCCACGTATTCAAATGAAGGTAATTATTTTGCCTATTCTTCACAAAATAAGAGTCAAAAAGGACGTGGTAATAATAATAAGAAGGGTGGAAATCGCGGAAATAATAAAGGTGGGGGTCACCGGAATTCCGGTGGCGGCGAAAATGGCGGCAACACCAACTCCGGCGGTGGCTGCGCGGCAACCACCGAGCGGCAGAAGCGGCGGCGGAAGGCCCGGTGGCGGCGGCCAGTGTAGCGGCAGCGGTGCGGGCGAGGTGGGCAGAAAACCAGCGAGCTCGATGGCGATGGCAGCCCAACCACGTCCAGCAGATTAGGCAACATCACGGTATGACCCGAGGCCCAATTCGGCGGTGCATTTCAGCAGCGACAACGATTTTGGGCCTCGCCGGCCCGATGGCGAGAGACCCATTCAACCCCGACCCATCCTACGGATATTGAAGCGGTATGCACTCTTGGACTCAATCCACGGATTCTAATTGGTATATGGACTCGGAACGCGTCGCGTATGTGGCGTCCCAAGGTACACTCTCACCCTATTTTAATTTGAGCAAAGAAAATGGTATTATTGTCGAAAATGGCCATGCAATTCCAATAAAAGGTTATGGGTCAAACACACTATCACCACCACATCCGCCACTGGTTTTAAATAATGTCCTGCATGCTCCCAAATTAATAAAAAATTTGGTTTCTGTTAGGAAGTTTACTAGTGATAATCGGATTTCTGTTAAATTTGACCCATTTGATTTTCCGTACATGACTTTCAGACGGGGAAGCTTCTCATGAGATGTGATAGCAAGGGGGAGCTCTATCCAATAAGTTTACCAAATTCACAGTCTAAAGTTTCTTCCACTTTTGCAGCCTTGGCTCCATCACTATGGCATGAACGATTGGGACATCCGGGGGAGTCCATTTTGGCCTCTCTTAAACAAAACAATTTTATTTCATGTACTCAAACTCATGTTTTGAATAAGTGTTATGCTTGTGCCCTTGGTAAACATGTTAGGTTGTCATTTACTTCTTCTACTTCATGCACTACTATGTCGTTTGATATTTTACATTGTGATATTTGGACATCACCTGTTTTGAGTTCTTCAGGTCATATATACTATTTACTGTTTCTTGATGACTACTCTAATTATTTGTGGACATTCCCTTTGTCGAAAAAATTACAAGTGTTTTCCACTTTCCTAAACTTTAGAGCATTTATCCGAACTCAGTTTGAACGGGAGATTAAAAGTATTCAATGTGACAATGGGAGGGAATTTGACAATAATCAGTTTTGGGATTTTTTCAAAATAAATGGTTTACAATTTCGTTTATCCTGTCCTCACATCTCTTCACAGAATGGGAAGGCGGAACGCAAAATTAGAACCATAAACAATATTGTGAGAACATCCCTTGCTCATGCTTCTATACCCCCCATTTTTTGGCATCATGCGCTTCAAATGGCAACCTACATGTTGAATATCCTTCCCCATAAAAACATGTCTTACCAAGCTCCACTAAAAATACTTTACTTACGAGAGCCCTCATATCATCATTTGAGAGTATTTGGTTGTCTTTGCTACCCTCTATTTCCATCCACCACAATCACAAAACTTCAACCCCGGTCTACTCCATGTGTCTTCTTGGGATATCCTACGAATCACCGTGGTTACATGTGTTATGACATTTCTTCCAAACATATGATTATATGTCGTCATGTAATTTTCGATGAGTCACAATTTCCCTTTGCCAAGATACATGACACAGGGACAAATACTTATGATTTTTTGAATGATGATAGGCTCCCGTATATAACTCATTTTTTCCACAGCCCGGGACTCACAAAAATCTGGACAAGCGCTTGGGCCCATGAACCAAGGGCCCGATGGTCCGGCATCGAAAATCTGATCCAATGGCCCGGGCCATCAGTTCCAAGGCCCAGTGCACGAGAACCCCCTACCTCACACCTTGCCCGGTTGGGCGACCTCCAAATCTAGGCCCAACTACACACAAACTACTCGTCCAGCCCAGTGCAACCAGTGGAGAAAATAGCAATAATCTGGGCAGTGGCGTTCAGCCCACTGTCTCACTCCGTCGGTGGTGTCGATCCATCAGCCCACTAAACCGACGATCACCCGTAGTCGACATGGAATTACAAAACTCGATGTCAAATCTGATCTACACTCAAGTCTCGAAATCACCTTGCGCGTAACCACGTATGCGCTCAAAGATCCTAATTGGAAAATGGTCATGGATGATGAATATCATGCTCTAATTAAAAATAGGACATGGGAGTTAGTACCTCGTCCATCTAATGCTAATATAATTCGTTCTATGTGGATTTTTAGCCATAAAGAAAAATCTGATGGTTCTTTTGAGCGGCATAAGGCCCGACTTGTAGGTGATGGCAAGACTCAACAGGTGGGATTAGATTGCGGCGAGACATTCAGTCCAGTGGTTAAACCAGCAATCATCAGAATTGTTCTCAGTCTAGCCCTCTCAAAAGGATGGTTACTTCATCAATTGGATGTCAAGAATGCCTTCTTACATGGACACTTGAGTGAGACTGTATACATGCACCAACCATTGGGGTACAGAGATTCTCGATATCCCAATCATGTGTGTTTACTTAAAAAATCGTTATATGGCCTCAAACAGGCTCCCAGGACTTGGTACAAGCGGTTTGCAAATTTTGTGTTCAACATGGGTTTCTCAAACAGCCGTTCGGATAATTCACTATTTATTTATCAACAGGGTAATCATACTGCTTATATTCTCTTATATGTAGATGATATTATCCTATGACCTCTTGGACTTTTTCGCAAGAATATCATGACCAGTGAGTTCGAATTTGCTATGAAAGATCTTGGTCCACTTCACTACTTTCTAGGAATTGCGGTGACACGTCGTACGCGGTGGTTTATTTCTTTCCCAAAGAAGTATGCATCGAGATCGTAGAGCGGTGAATGTCATCTTGCAAACCTTCGCAACTCAGGTAGATACCAAGTCAAAATTGAGTGTCATATCCGTAGTCCTTTTGCCAATCCGACATTGTAGCGCGACTGGCGGGAGCTTTGCAATATCTCACATTCACGGGCGGATATTACATATGTAGTACAACAAGTGTGTTTGTTCATGCACAATCAATGGAAGAACATACGTGCACTCAAACGTATTATGCGATATATTGAGGCACTCGAATTATGGATTGCATCTGTACCACCTTCTTCCGTGACCAAGCTTGTCACTACGGTCTGGTAGGCGGGATGTCCGACACACGGGCGCTCCTCCGGTTATTGCGTCTTCGCCGGTGATAATTTAATATCATGGTCCTCCAAAAGGCAACCACCGTATCACGTTCAGTCTTTGAAGGCGAATCGTGCGGTAGCGATGTTATGTCGACTCATCTTTGGATTCGAATCTTTTATTTGAGCCGTTGTCTATTCCAAGCGGCGGTATGGTATCTTGTGATAACATTAGTGCGATTTATCTCTCCGGAAATCCAATCCATCATCAACGCACTAAGCATATTGAGTTAGATATTCATTTTGTCCGTGAAAAGGTAGCTCGCGGACAGGTGCGAGTGTTACATGTCCCGACACGACATCAGATTGCAGATATCTTCACAAAAGGGCTTCCGCTGATCTTATTTGAAGAATTTCGGGACAGTCTCAGCATTCGCCTTCCTCCGGCTTCGACTGCGGGGGAGTGTTAGAATATTTATTATTAATTACAATTAATAATATAATTATGTAGAATTTTATGTATATGGTAAATAGTATTATGTATTAAATAGAATAGTATTAAATAGGAATATATTATGGGATAGGTAGGAGGATTTTAGGGAAGACTTAATCTTCCTATTAATGGTTACTTAGTGTATATATTGTTACCATTTGGATGAATAAAAATTAAGGAAGATTTACCAGTTCTAAATAATTCTTACAGTTTGATATGACGTACAATTATACTGGAATTATAATATAAGAATCAGTTACTTAGGATTATTTCATGTTGTTGGTGATATAAAATAATATCAATTGGTATGCTAAGTTATACTCCACAAGGTTTGAGTTATACATGATTCAAATTACAATTTACAGCCAAATATTAAATGAAATTATACCAATTTATTTATCATAATTATTTTTCTTATACCTCATATCAAACGATCCCTTACTATTTCGTGTAACTTTTTCTACTAGCTATTGACATAAGCAGAGAATTGGAATATTTATAATTTATACATTAGTGATTAGACTTACTTCTTTGTTAGTTTTTTTTTTTTGGCTGTAGAATAGAATTTTCCTGCCACGTTACGGGTGAGTGGCCGAGTGAAGTATCACTGTTAGATGTGGGTAAAATAGAAATTACCTTGCCTCCTTGTAGATTAACATGCATGTACTCCTTTTGTTTTATTTTAATTTTTAAATGTCTTACTTTTTTTTTGAATCGTTCCAAAAAGAGTATATTTTTTATATGTGGTAAGTTTTGACATGTTTAACATCACAAGATTCGAAGGACTATACACATATTTTATTTAAGACTATAAGATTTCAAAATCTTCCTTTATTTTTTAAACTTTATGTTCAGTCAAATTAAAACACTTAAATTGAGACGGAAAATATATTTTTACATCTTTTTTACATTGATACGACACAAAACATAATAATAGATGTAATTAGAGAAGAAAAAGAGGTATTGTCATTGTTCAACTTTTACTTTATTATAACCAAAGTTGCTAAACTATTTTATGTAACAAAAAAGTCATTTCATTTTATCTAAGTATCACTAAAAGTCAGTAAAGATTTTTTTTGCAAAAACAAAAACACTCAACTTTGCTTAATACTAATGAAATAGAAGCAATACCCACATTTGCATTTAAAAATAAATGACAATATGGAAAGGGAGAGATCGAGTGAATCAAGTAGGTTTCAGAGTTGCTACATCTACACTTTCTGCAGAATTAAACAGAGCAACATTTCCAAAAAACCTGGAACTATTTTGTGCTGGAAATTTATCAATGTGGAATAAAGTTTATCTCATTATTTATGACTCGAATAATTGGGTCACCGCACGTCGGAAATGTCGTTTTTACACACGTGCACACGTTATACCAAAGATCGTAAATTTTCTTAGTGAAAGAGATATTGATACGTAAATAAAATATTTGAGACATAGAATGATGGATGGTTGTTGGCCAAATGACGAGTGTTCCACGTTGGTGAATGAAGGAAGAAGTGTTACATTGTGTAAAGATTGAAACGGGTCAGAAAAGGGCCGGGGGCGCCGCGGCGCCACCACCTTCAGGGCTGCGGCACCTCCAAGGCCCAGCCGCGGCGCTACCCAGGCAGAAAGTCAAAAACAAAAATCTGATTTTTGGTGACGTTTGGGCTGCCCTTGATGACATACATTCCAGCAGTTTTCAGCCATTATTTGACTAAAAAATGGATGTCATTACTTGGGCAATTCATTGTCATTACATGAGTGATTCAATGTCATTATTTGGCACTTGAAGGGACAAATCTTACACACTATAAATTGAAGCCTTTGACTCAATTGAAAAACACTTGTAATCAGAAATTTTCTGAAAACCTCTTCCTCTCTAGCATTCTTACAATATTCAAAGTTCTTCAAGAGTTAGTTGTTGTTTTACCTTGGGAGACTATTGCCTAGAAAACATAGAAGATAGATACGGGTCAATCTTGTCTTAAAGACAGAATGTCATCACTCGACTCAGCAAATCTTCAAATCAAGTGTTGGTTCTTGTTCCAGTTATTGTTAATATTATTTCTTTTGGTTGTAATCTTTTGTTCTTCGCTTTCCTAGTTCTTGTAATATGAGTTCAAAGCCAACAATTTATAAAGCTTCTTGATGTGGTAGGAAATTGATTCCTTGATTAATATTATTCCAATAGTACAATATATATATATATATATATAATCATAATATGCTTTTCATATGGAAGACTAATCTACTTTACCTAAAATATAAGATGCTAATTATAATCATCCTAATTAATGAGATATTACAATATATTACAATATCAATTATGAATAATGAAGATTGAAGGTAATTATGGGATTGCCCCATAATTACTCTAACAGTCCCCCGCAGTCTTAGCGGGAGGTTCAAATATGCTCATACTGTCCCTGAAATCATCAAAAAGTACGCGGGAAAAAACTTTCGTGAAAATATCTCAATTTAATAGAGGGACAGTACATGGAGAACACAAACTTGTCCACGGATAACCTTTTCAGTGACAAACAAGATATTCATTTCAATATGTTTTGTGCGCTGATGATAACAAGATTGTCAGATAAGTATATCGCACTCATATTGTCACAATAGACCACTATTGCCTTTTAATCGGACAATGCAACTCTAACAGTAGATTACGGAACCAACATAATTCAGCAACCACATTAGCTACCCCTCGATATTCTACTTCAACACTTGACCGAGACAGTGTGGATTGTCATTTGGACGACCATGAAATGAGATTGTCCCCCTAGAACACGTAATAACCGGAAGTGGAATGATGTGTGTCCGTGCAGCCACCCCAATCTGCATCTGTGTAGGCAGAAAGACTCGAGATGGAGGACTTATACAGATGTAGGCTGAAATGGAGAGTACCATTAACGTACCGCAAAATCCTTTTGAGAGCCCCATATGTTCTTTCTTTCAGATCATGCATGTGTAAATAAACTTGCTGAACCACATAGAAATATATGATCTTGTAAAAGTCAGATAATGTAAGGCCCCTGCAAGGCTACGGTAATGGGTAGGATCGATGTATGTAGTTCCGACATCATTACTCAATTTCGTCTGTGTATCAACTGGAGTATGTAAAGGTTTGCAGGAAGACACCACTGCTTTGTCAATTATTTCTTCGATATATTTCATTTGACTGAAAAACAGACCATCTGCATATTGGGTGACGGTAATGCCAAGAAAATAATTCAATGGACCCAAGTCCTTCATTGCAAATTCTGCTGTCAGAAGGGACATAATAGACTGGCGAAGTAAAGTGGATGATGGTATGATAAAAATATCATCGACTTATAGAAGGATATATGCCATGTCAGCGCCTTTCCGATAAATGAATAATGACTGATCGGACTTGTTGTGAGAGAACCCTAACTTGGAAACAAATCCTGCAAACATGTTATACCATGCCCGATGAGCTTGTTTCAAACCATATAAAAATTTCTTCAACAGTCAATCATGATATGGATGGGTATAATCTCGGAAATCCAATGATTGATGCATGTACATTGTCTCATGTAAGTTGCCAAGTAAGAATGTATTTTTAACATCCAATTGATGAATGGACAAAGTTTGGAAAGAGCAGGCTGAGAACAATCATGATAGTTGTTGACTTAACTACCGGACTGAATGTTTCACCACAATCTACCCCAACCTGCTGAAACATTCCATCACCAACAAGACGAACTTTGTATCTCGCAAAAGAATCATCAGAATTTTTTTATTACAAAAAACCCACATAAATCGAATGATGTTCACATTAGACGGATGTGTTACTAATTCTCACATCCTATATGTAATAAGCGCATTAAATTCGTCTAACATGACAACTTTTAAATTCGGACCGGACAACACAACTTTGAGATTTTTTGGTAAAGGTGATGGTTGAACTAAGGATAGTAGGTTAAATTGATGTTTGCTAAAAAATCCCGTGCATGACACGGGTTTCAATGGTTCGAGGCTATTCCGTCATTGGTTGGGTAGTAGGGTTCTCGAGTAGGGTATTGGGCCAAGGAGTGTATTGTGACACAAGAAAAAATATGTAGCCGATCCGATATTGGGTTGAGATATGAGATTACATTGGGATAAGGGTGTGGTTAAGGGAGCAGTGGGCTTCCCCACTTGGCCCTGCCCTCCACGGAAACAGGACTGAGCCGAGACCAGCGATAACAAGGTTGTGGTATCCGGTACAGTCTCATTTAATGGTTGGTCCAGAAGATGTTGGGTATTTTATTGGGTTGGGTCCACTTATGTTTGGATATTAAAGTGGTGGTGTAAAGTGGGATGTATTCTGTTGTCCAAAAAATCAAATGAAGGCGATGATGCCACATGACTGATGAGACTTAGCAAACGGGAATGTAGACTAATCAAAAATACATAAAGAGAGATAATTATTTTTCCATTAATCAAATCATAACATTTATATTCCCTATGATTTTGTGGGTATCCCAAAAACACACAAAGAGTTGAACGAGTCTGCAACTTGTTAATGGTAGTGGATGGAAACAAAGGATAACACAAACACCCTCAAATGTGTAAAAGACGGGAGACGATGATACAACATTTGTGTAGGAGACACATTGGAGAGCAATTTACTAGGAAGAATAAAAGGTATGTGTCATTTGAAGTGCATGGTGCCAAAACTTTAGTGGTGGGAAGAATGCACAAGAAGAGAGTGAATCATATTGTAATCGTTCGAATTTTTCTTTCGGCTTTCCCATTTTGTGGTGATGTATGTGGACACGAAAGACGCAAAGACATCCTATTTTGGTGACAAAAATCATTAAGTTGAGCATTTATGAATTCCTTCCCTCCCCCATTGTCACATTGAAACTATTAAATGCATTTTGTAAATTGAGTTTTGATAAAAATACTAAATTGTTTAAAAATGGTATAGGTTTGTGATTTATGTCCTAAGGGAAAAGTCCACAAAAATTCGAATTTTCATCTAGAATGAGCATATAGTATCTATGACATGCAGAACTCAAAACTGGTGATGTCCACAAATCACAATGTACAAGATAAAATGACATAAAAGTATGGAAAGTAGATGATGCAAAAGGAAGCTTAACATGTTTACCAAACACACAATTTTGGCAAACATAAGAGTTCAAAAGTTTGTTACAATAAAACAAATTATTCTTCCTAAGATTATGAAAGACTTATGCTCCTGGGTGTCCCAGCTGATTGTTCCATAGAGTAGGAGAAATGGCATCAAAGGTTGATGGTTGATCATGCTATTTTTGGAAACAGAGGTGACAGGATACAAGTCCCTCATGCTATTGCATCTCATAAGTGACATCCCCGTCTGAAAATTATTCACAGAAAAGCCAAACAAATCAAAATTTACAGAAACATTGTTGTCAATTGTAAAACGTCTAACAGATATCAAGTTTTTAATTAGTTTTGGTGCATGTATTGTTATACCCCGTAGTTCTGACCCTACGTATGAGAGCGTACGAAAGCATGTAAGACTTAAAATTTTCTAAAGATAGGTTGACGGATTGTTCCGGATGGATTTTAGTCAACTTTGAGGCGGGTTATGACCCGATACATTAAGAATTCCTAAGTGTTTCAAAGGCCCAGGGCGTAGTTCGTTGAGTCTAGATTCCAACGCAACCAACCGTTCGTCGATAGGACGTCGGAGTAGAAAGTTATGGGAGTTACAAGTTCGTCTTGTGACGGACGAAATGCGTTTGAGCAAAGGCCGCGGCGCCGGATGCGAGGCCGCGCGCCGAATGCGAGGGCTGAAGTTGCGGCCGCGCGCCGAAGCGAACGCGCGCCGAAAGTTCGCAGGCGAGAGGTTTCAGCGCGCGCACGAAGCAGCGCGCCAGGCGGGATTCATGGCGGAAAAACTTAGGAAAAGTCAGATTTTTCTTTTAAAAGACCTTGGAAGGGTGACAAGTGTCCCTCCCATCTGATTTTGCATGCACTATATTGACCAAGTCTTCAAGACTTGATCATACTTCATCTCTCTCTTAGACAAAAGTTCTTCCTTCTCTCTTAAGAGTTCAAGCTCCTCCTTCTCTCTAAAATCCTAAGAGAAATTCTAGCCTTAGGAAAAATCTGAAAAGTTAAGAACAAGAAGGAAGCTTGTGGCTAGCTTGTTGGTGGTGTTCTTGGCAAGGAAGCTAGGAAAAATATTTGGAATAAGTTTGACTAAAACTTTAAGGTAACATTTCTTCCTTTAGAATTAGTTTCTAGTGTTGCATGTTAAGAAGAAAGAACTTGTGGTAGTGAATAATGCTCTTAGAGTCATTGCATGTAAGAAATATGATTTGGATGTGAAAGAATTGGTTAAGAAGATTATGTGAGCATGTTGTAGCCTAAAAACTACCTTAGACTTGTTAAGTTAATTGTTTTACCTTTTGGGGCAGAATTTTACACACCCAAGTTTAGGTGTGTAATCCCCTTGAGATGTTTGGATTGTTGGGCCTAAGAAGTGGCGTTTGGATGTTGAATTCGGACCTTAAAAAGGTGACAAAGTATGTAGAAACAAAGGAAATGCTGCCCAATTTTTCATAGAATTTAGGGGCTTTGAACTTAGATTATTCCTACATTGAAATTAGAGGTTAATAAACATATTATGGTTATTATAGGTTGGCATATTACTTGCGGTAGTTTGAGCTTAGCAAGTGGATTGACCGAAGAGGTATGTGGAAACTTTCTTATCTTTTGAGCATGAGTAGTTATAACTATATAGTACGGTAGACGTACGTGTTTTGAATGAAGTAAATCATTTTGTTATACTTGACTTGTTTTAAGGAAATGTCTAAGTTGGTTGGGTTAAGAAGTTAACCCGCTTGTTCTTAAGGAATGGTTTATCCTAAATAAGGTAGACAAGGATTTCTTGACATAATGAAGTATAGAGTACTTTTGGTGTGAAAGTATTGAATATTGAATTATTCTAAAAGATAAGAGACTTAAATTTTTGAGGTAAGAAACTTGTTTTCTAAAGGATAAGAGGCTTGAAGTATTTTGAAAATTGTATGAATTTGTTTGAAGTATAAGTCTCTTGGTTAGTAAAAGAACGAAATGGTTTATAAGGAGTTATAACGGCTTTATGGAAAGTTAGTTATAACGGCCTTATGAATGGATAAGGATGTCGTAAATTTCTAAAGCATAAAGTTAGTATAACGGCTTTATGGGAAGTTGGTTATAATAACTTTATGGAAGGTTATAAAAGTTGTCTATTTTGATTAATGAGCATAAGTTGTCTAGATTGTGGAAAAATTGAAGTTACTTGGTTTCAAGCTTTGAAATGAGTTTTCTAAAGGTGTAGTAACTTACTTTGAAAAATAGACACGCCTCGATACTACGGGTGTTAGTATCTTGGATTTTACATAAAAAGGAGGCTTTCGAAAAGAATGTACGTACATAGCACTTTGGCTTGTTTAATTGAGAATTATTCTATGTGTGCCTTGATAAGTACTTTGGCTTGCTTAAATAAGAAATTCTCTTGGTTTATGTGAAAAGAAGGCATGGTAATTGTCTTGGTTTATATAAAGGCATGGTATTGCAATTCGAATTAAAAGCATGTAATTATGAGTCTATTTGGGCGTACCGTCAGTGATGGGGGATTCCACGGGTATGCGGCGAGGGTTTGTTTCCCTGTTGACAGTATTATTCCATGGATTAGCTCTCCATGAGGTCTACTGATGCAGGGTGGATCTAGTAGTTAGCCCTCGTACTTGCCGGCCGAGACGTGATGCAGTGGATCCGGTAGTTGGCTTCGTACTTGCCGGTCGAGTTAGGAAGCGTGGTGTGACGAGTGGATCTGGTGGTTAGCTGCGTGCCCCGGCCGATCGTGACGCAGGGTGGATCTGGTAGAGGCTATCGCACTTGCCCCTGTCAGCTTCGTGATTTCAGTTATAGTATTGTTGGTATGGGTGGATCTGGTAGCTGGCTTTCGTACTTACCGATTGAGGATGCAGGTGGATCCGTAGCTATGCCTTCGCATTTGCCTCGTCGGTTCTTATGATACAGTGGGATCTAGTATTCATGTACTTTAGTGTTGTTGTTATATCATGCATCACGGCGGAGAAAGGAATTCCAGGCACGATTGATATTATGGGCATGAGACCTATGGTTATATTTGAGTGATGACTTAGAGGCGTGAGTCACGACTTGACATGATCATTTGCGTATATGTTGTATCGTAGTTTGGTTATCATACATGTCTCCCGCTTTATATATATGCTATTATGATTTCATTACTGATTTTCGATTTCACATACTTGGTACTGCCAGATCGACCTCCTTCGGAGTGCGTTCATGTCGCAGTCGAGATCGTAGCTTTTGGTCCGTCCGCACTCTTAGGATCATCGCTCATTTCTTGAAAGCTCCATCTCTCGGAGGCTTTGTCTTTTGGTATGATTCTGCGAGGTTATAGACTTTTGTACATTCAGGGGTATGGCGGGGCCTTGTCCCGCCACAGTTGTTATTCTAAGTTCTGTAGTCACGTTGGTGGATTGGGCTGTAAGAATAAGTTGTACTACGATTAAGTATGTTTTATGGAAGCGGCCTTATCTACCGCCAACGATGTTTACCTTTTTATAAGTTATGTGTTATGTATGTTCCGCTGCTATTCTCTGATGTATACTTGACAGGGTACCCCGGTAGGGTACTAGTCGCGGCCCCGGGGTCGGGTTGTGACATGTATAATGTTTTTCAAGTATAGTGGTGGGTGTGGGAGGGGTAGCGTTACCTGACCAATACCACGAATTGAAATTTCCTGCCCACTGCCAACAACAATATTTTTATTATTGCTCATATTAAAATAAAATGAGAGATTACCTTGAGATGCCGTCATGTGTGACGTAGCCTTGTGTCCATGTACCCATGACTCATCTGGAACACTTAGATTCATATTGTTCATGGCTTGTTCAATGCATGTGGGTTCATAGCCAACATTAGACAGTGCATGAGCCGCAAACACATGTTGTGGACGAGACCCTAGAAAACTGAGTTGGCAATTTGAAGAGGGAAGAGGCCTGACCCACGAACGATATGGGCATGGTGGGGTAACCTAATGTGGGTCCCAACCCCACTGTGGATACTGCCCCTACTGATTTCCTCCACTACCCTGACTGACCACTGTCGCCGGCAGGTTGTCCACCGCCCCGACCATGTCCATTTTTACCATTATTTTTTTCTTTGTTATTGTTACGATTTGAACCCCGATTTGGACATTATTTTGATGATTACTATTGCCCGCCGAATCAGAATTGGGCTCCAAATCCGTGGAAAATGAGTTGGCGGAGACGAGAGCAGTTCCGGCGGTGGCTGCTCCACAAGATGCCTATTTTACTTTCTGTGTTTCCTCGAGAATCAACCTCAAATGGGACTCACAAAAGGGAGGAAACAAATTACTTTGCTGAATGAACGTAGCAACTCCATCATATTGTTCATTCAACCTTACAATCAACTCAAGGACCAACCTTTAATTTGTTACGGGCAAACCAACGTTGGATTTGTTCTATAAGCATCTTCAATTCCTGACAATAAGAGGAGATGTTGAAAAAATCATCCAATTTAACATTAGTAAATTGGTGTTCAAGATAAACGGCGTGAGAAAGTTTGTTATCTTGAAATATATTTTGTAAACGTTCTCATACATGTTGAGCCATAGAATTAGGCTTTGATATGGTATGTAAAAGATCGTTGGATAAATTCATTGAAGGACAATAGCATCCAAATGGGACCATAGCTTTTTGTCTACCCAAATGGCATCCGAGGACGACTCGAAAAGTATGATATGGTATCACCTCATATGCGCGATAATGAATTTTAAACAATTCCGCCAAGAGGTATATTGTCTTTTTTCCATTTCAAGGGTTATAGAGATAACGTTCTTGACATTATTAACGGCAAGAGCGGGATGAAATGTTTATTTTTCGGACATAGGATCCACAAGAAATCAAAATTAGAGAAGAAAAGAAATAGTGTTTGATGTTTTGGATGTGGAGAACCTTAGGGTTTCAGATAGGAGTAAGTCAATAAGGGGGGAGGGTTTAGATGTTGTCTATGGTTATGCTAGGGGTAAGAAGTGGTTTAGGGTTTCTTTTGAGAGTTGGCCGAAAAGTTTAGGGGAAAGAGAAGGGATAAATCAAGTAGGAGGAGGGAAGTATTAGGGCAAATGATTTTTGACTCTTGATATCATGTAGAAAATTGATTCCTTGATTAATATTATTCCAATAGTACAATATATATATACAATCATAATATGTTTGTCTTATGAAAGACTAATTTACTTTACCTAAAATATAAGATACTAATTATAACCATCTTAATTAATGAGATATTACAATATATAACAATATCAATTATGAATAATGAATATTGAAGTTAATTATGAGATTGTCCTATAATTACTCTAACGAATGATACTTTATGGTTGAAATTTCAATATGCTCAAAGTGAGACACTGGTTACATCAAAATGGTCTCAATGTATAAATAATATTTACATATCAGTTCTATTTAATTAAGTTATAACATGTCATTAATCTACAATTTCAAACATATGTTGAAAATTTGGCCTTACGTATATATTGAAAGTTTGCTTGCTTTTTTAAAATGCCTAAAGTTAAGCTTTGTCAAGCCAAACTTTAAACGTGTATGCGCGTCTAAAGTTATTTCAATGTGACCAAATTAAACTTGCAAAAAAGCTAATATCAACCGCTATGCCTTCAACGGTATCCTGAAATGGGCTATTTGTGCACTTCCTTTCCTCCTACCTGCAAAGCCATCAGCATATGACCCAATTTGTTGGACCTTCCGGCTTAGGTGGGCTTCAATGTATTTGGACCTAATGGGCCTTACCCATGGCATCGCACTATTAAAATGTTACAACTGCTTCATCCGCAAAAACATTAACTAGTAAAAACTTTGTTTTGATCACTAATTAGATTCCGTTTAGAAAAATATTTGAAATTTAATTCGAAACGTGAACTACTTAACTGTATGAGATAAGTGTATAAGACTAGAATTTAGATAACATATTAGTTTAGTTGTATTAATAGAAATTCTCTAAGAAGCAAAAGCTTTCTATGGTAGAAAATGAGACAAGCAAAAGGTATATCATGGTTTTATCAAGGTTTTAAAGTATATATAGATGAATGAAATCCGTTGGCTTTCTCATTTATCACGATGTATGTCTAAAATTAGATATTTATTTATTTATTCATGGAGTATTAAATAATAAATCATAATCACCACTTGATATATTTAGTACACAAAAGTTGAACGTACTATCTTTCACGTTACCGCCAACCACAGGATCATCATGCATGCATAATTCGCAACCTCTCATTTCCACTTCTTAAAACAATTCCACAGAGAGAATAATATTTGCTCTCACCAACTCTTTCGTATTCTCTTATTCTTCCTCCATATTCTCATAAACGCCCTTAGACTATGTGAAATGCAATTTTTGTTAGAAGAATAAATTTAAATTATTCGCAAGTTTATAGGCAAATTAGACCCTTTTTTTCTTCTTTGACTAAAATAATTGAGAATTCAATTTTCCGCCTATAATTAATTCGAGATTTGATTTTTTATGAGATATCTTTCAGGACGTGACACAAGATGTTCAAGAATGGAGGCGTGGACATTGAGTCCGGCCAAAAAGGCGGTGACGTTATCGCGGTGGCCAAATATATCCAGGACAGATGGAAGATCCTCAGATGAGATGGAGATTTATCAGAAAAGTTTACTCCATTATATGCATGCAGCTTTTCGTCACCGTCGTGATCGCCACCGCCATGTTCTTCACTCCAGCCGTCAAAATTTACATGCTAACCATTATGGGCAGTGTAACCATTATTATCCTTCTTGTCATTGTTATTATAGGTAAAACACTTATTCCTACATACTTCCCTTATATATGTAAATTATCTCTTGATTTTTTAAACTGGACAAATAAAAATAGACGGAAGAAATAATAAATAGAAATATATATATACCCCTTCCGTCTCAAATTATTTATCATTTTTACACGCTCTTAAGGAATATTAATTAGGAGGGATATTTGACCTATTTTACCTTTATTTATGTCTAATTTATAATCTCTCAATTAAATATTTACTCTATTCATGTGTCATTTTCATTAATGACAAGGGGTAAAATGGAGAAAAGACAATTAATTATGTCTTGAACTTCTCAAACGATAAATAATTTGAGACAACTATTTATAGTAACCACGATAAATAATTTGAGACAAAGGGAGTACTTGTTTTACCGTTACTATTAATTATTGAGTTGGAAACTTCAATGAAATTGTTAGTGGCTGCACAACTTTTAAGGTATATTTAATTATGTAAAGACATTGTATGTTGATTAAATATATTTAGTATACATTAGATATATTTAGTATACTGGGCCTTTGCCTTTGTTTATAACAGATTGTGTAGTGGGCCTTGCTTTTATTCATAGCAGGCCGCGTCTTAATATTAGGAAGCCTAATATATACATGGCTGCTTTTGTAATTTCAAAATAATGAACGATTCTCAATAATATCTTCTCCCTTATTTCTAGTACCTTCTCTTCTTCCCCGATCACCCCATCTCGTCGTCTCAACCACTGAATCCACCGACTCATCCCACTCGTCTTAATACCACCGATCTCGATCGCTCGTATCGGTCTAGACTTTCTACATGGTATCAAAGCTATGCAGATCCTAGGACGTTCGTAAAGGAAGATTCGAACGAAGGATCAACACAAGAAAACTGCAGATCCAGGTAGATCGGGTACATGCAAGAGGAGTGATAATGGATGGATACGTTTACGACTACGATTTGAATGCGGAAATATAAAGAAAGAAAAGAAGGTAGAAATTAAATCGATTTGTTTGTTTGGTCGACTCTAGAAATTCTTGTTAGTATTGCTCCTTCTATGTCATTAATTACTGCCTAGTGTTAACTGAATTTGTTTGGGAGAACATGGCGATATCAGAAATTGTAGGAGATAGGGGAGTAAATGAAGTCGGTGAAACATCAAATACAAGGAATAACATCGACCATAACCACCCTCTCTTCCTATTCCCATCGGATGCCCCTGGTTCTCTGTCCATTGGAGTCGTCTTGAATGGAATGGACAACTATGTGATGTGGAGTAGGGCCATGAAACTGGCTCTACTGGGTAAAAACAAGATAGGGTTTGTCGATGGGACGGTTAGGAGAGAACATTATGATGAGGAGGTGGCACGGGTCTGGGATAGATGTAATGCCATCGTAGTGTCGTGGTTGATGGGGAACGTCAGTAAAAGTTTGCTGACAGGGATGCTATTCAATGCTGACTCTCACAGCATCTGGGAGGAGTTAAAGGAGCGATTCGACAAAGTGAATAGTTCTATAGCTTTTCAGATCCACAAGGAGATATTTACCCTGCGACAAGGAACTATGTCGATATCAGGATATTACTCAAGGCTGAAGGACCTTTGGGATGAATACGACTCGATAATACCTACACAAGACGTCCCGCCAAGGAGTTTATCAATAACAGTCAATATCAAAGGTTGCTGCAGTTCCTAATGGGACTGAACGAAAGTTACCACAACACGAGGAGTCAAATTTTAATGATGCCTCAAGTCCCAAATCTGAATCAGGCATATGCCTTAGTTAATTAGGAGGAGAGCCAAAGAGCTCTTTCAGGAACCAGCAGATCAATAACTGATCACATCGAACCTTCAGCATTATTCACAGCCAGGAGTGGGAACAACAAGGGAGGAGGAAATTACACTCAAAGAAAACCATATAATCCTAATGCTAAGTGTGATCACTGTAAGATGAAAGGGCATTTCACTGTGGATTGTTTCAAGTTGATGAAATGCAACCACTGTCACAAGACAGGACACTTAGAAGAAGGCTGCTATCAATTGATTGGGTATCCAGATGATTTTAAGTCTAAGGCAAAGAGGGCCTATGCAGTAACAGGGCAAATTGAAGACACAGGACAACAGAATCACCTCGCAAAGGGAACCTTGATGTATGATCAGTTCACTCCAAGTCAAAGACAACAGATTCTTCACATGCTGGAAGAAAAGGACAGGAGCAGAACTCATATTGCTAATATGGCAGGTATACATACTACTGATACACCAGAACTACTAAAATGGATAGTAGATTCAGGTGCGACTAATCACATGATAAGTAATTCTAAACACTTACACAATAACTTGTATGAAGAGGCGAGAGGTCTGATTACCAGCGAGATTCACGGAATCTCCCATGTTGGTGATTATCAACTAGGAAAAGGTGATTTTCTGAAAAATGTCCTATGTGTACCAGCTTTTAAATTTAACTTAATGTCAGTGTCAAAAGTGACTAAATAATTGAACTGTAGTGTCTCTTTCTTTCCCTCATGTTGCATTTTTCAGGATCTAACATATGGGAAGGTGAGGGGGATTGGTAGTGAGAAAGATGGGCTCTACACTGTGTGTTTGGATGCTGAAAACCAGGAGAAGGAGTTGAGGAAGTGTATGAGTGCTACCCAACATATAGATATAATGACATGGCACCAGAGACTATGCCATGTTCCCATGACAGTATTGAGGAAAATTTCCTTGTTCAAAGACTATGATACTTCTGTTTTAAATAAATGTGATATCTGCCCCACTAGCTAGACAAATTAGATCACCATTTCCTACTAGTACCAGTAGATCAATAAAACCTTTTCAATTACTGCATTTAGATGTCTGGGGGCCTTATAGAACTGATACATTCAATGGGATGAGATATTTTTTGACCATTGTTGATGACTACTCTAGATGGACATGGGTGTTTTTGATGAGACAGAAATCTGATGTGTCTACAATTCTGAAAATTTTCTTTACTGAAATAACTGTTCAATTTGGATCTAAAATCCAGAAAATTAGATCAAACAATGGTACTGAATTTTTTAATCAAAACTGTAAAGCTCTTTTTCAGACACTAGGAATTATACATGAGAGCTCTTGTCCATACACACCACAACAAAATGGGGTAGTTGAGCGAAAACATAGGCATCTACTTGAGACAGCAGGGGCAATCAAGATTCAGGATTGGTTGCCAGACAGATTCTGGGGAATGTGTATTGATGTTGCAGCTTACATCATAAATAGAATTCCTTCAACAGTTCTAAATAATGAGTCTCCTTTCCATAAACTGTACAACAAAACACCACAACTTAGTCATTTGAGAGTTATAGGTTGTTTATGTTTTGCCACCATTCTTCATACACAGGATAAGTTTAGTCCAAGAGCAGTCAAATGTGCTCTACTTGGGTATGCACCTACACAAAAGGGATATAAGCTCTATGACTTAGAAAACAGGGCTGTTTTTGTTAGTAGAGATGTGATATTCAGGGAAGATACTTTTCCTTTTAAAAATAGGCAGAGTGAAGATTCACTAAACATAAAAGACCATGGACAATTCTGTTATGAGGAGCTAATAATAGGTAATCCTGTCACTATTGGAAATTCTGTCAATGAGACTAATTTTGCAGGACAAGAGTCATTATCTACAGGTTCTGCTGCAGATTTAAATATCAACAGAAGTGATGCAAACAGAGAAAATGACAATGCAGATGAGGCATAACACCATGAGGACAATCAGGGAGGATTGCAGACAACAAGAAGATCAGGGAGACTTGGCAGACCTCCTATATGGCACAAGGACTATGTCACCACACAAGGCTCCCACAATTGCTTATATTCAATTTCTAATAATATCACTTATGCAGGTCTGTCTGCTGCATATCAACATTTTGTTGCACAAGCATCTATGGACACTGAACCAACATGATACTCAACAGCAGCAAAAGATCCAAGATGGGTTGCAGCCATGGAAACTGAGATTCAAGCACTAGAAGACAATGGAACATGGGAACTAGTCAAGTTGCCTGAAGGGAAGAAAGCAATAGATTGTAGGTGGGTATACAAGATAAAATACAAGGCATCAGGGGAAGTTGAAAGATTTAAGGCCAGACTTGTAGCCAAGGGATACAACCAGAAGGAAGGAATAGATTATCAGGAGACATTCTCCCCTGTAGTTAAGATGACCACAGTCAGAACTGTAGTGTCCATAGCAGCAGTAAAACACTGGAAAGTACACCAGATGGATGTGTATAATGCATTCCTTCAAGGGGATTTATTTGAAGAAGTATTCATGGCAGTTCCAGAAGGATTCAAAACTACACATAGGAGTACACATGTATGCAAGTTAAAGAAATCCTTATATGGGTTGAAGCAGGCTTCTAGGCAATGTAATATAAAGTTAACTTCAGCCTTATTGTCATCAGGGTTCACACAAAGTCACAGGGATTACTCACTCTTCACAAGGAAGGAAAAGGAAAAAATTGTGGTAGTATTGGTATATGTGGATGACCTCTTACTAACTGGGAATGATGCTGTCCTCATACAATCCACAAAGGAAGCACTACAGTTAGCCTTTAAGATAAAAGACTTGGGGGAGTTGAAGTACTTTCTGGGGATTGAGTTTGCCAGGAATTCACAGGGCATACTGATGCATCAAAGGAAATATGCCCTGTCGCGCCCTTTTTCGGCCGCGGCATTTATTTTCTAAACTCCTGCTGCTCATAAAAGGTTAGAAAAATAAAAATAAAAGCTAAAATGTTTTAAGAGAATGCTAAAATTGCAAAAAAGGTGCTAAAAGTGCAAAAGAGGCTAAAATGCTAAAATTGCAAAAGATGTTTGAAAGCTTAAAAGGTGCTAAAGGTGCAAAAAAGGGCTAAGTTTAAAAGGGTGCTAAAAGAAAAAGAAAATGTTGAAGGGTTGCTAGAATGCTAAGGGTTCGCGGAGTCGCCACCTAATTAATTTGGGTGAATTAGGACACCTAAATGTTAACTAGTTTAAAGTAACATTAACTCCATTTAATGGTCTGCTAAACTTAATGAGATTCTGGGTAAGGGTTCTTTATTAATCTAGAGGGAAGGGGTTAGGCACCCTCTAAGATCCGCTAACCTGCGGTTGTCCTGCCAAACCTAGGGTAATTATTATGTTTAAGAAAAATGCAAAATAAAGCTCTTCCTGTTTAATAAAATACTGAAAATGTTAAAATGTTTAAGTTAAAGAAATGTTTAAAGTATTAAAAATGCTAAAGAGGTTTTAAAGCTAAAGGGTGCTAAAAGTGCAAAAAATGCTAAAGTTTAAATGCTAGAAGGGCTCCTACTTAGAAAGGTGTTAGAAAATGATAAAAGTGCTAAAATGTTTAAAAGATTTGAAGATTTTAAAATGCCAAGGGGTGCTAAATAGAAAAGATGCTAAGGTGCTAGAGGTATTATTTTTAAGAGATGGTGTAAAATTGATTTATCATAGGTGCATGCATTTTATAAAAGACTTGTGCTACATGTAGAATTTAAAAGTGTTCATTTTACTAATTTATAAGTTAAATGTATGCACTTACTTGAAAAATTTAATTTATGTGGCCTAGTGCAAGAGACGGTTATCATTTGGCAAAGTTTTGGTCGTGGCAAGCCTGCAAGAATTAAATTAAAGGGAATACATTTCTAATGTCCAACTACTTACTAATCTATTGGTTCAAGATTTAATTACCAACTATTCTACTAATTAGTGTAATGTTAAACAATTAATTTACAATAAATAAATGAATGGGGCGGGGTAGAAAATAATATAAAGGACTCGAAGGATGGCGATGTCTTTCGCTGCGACTTTGGAATTCGATGCGGATAGAGAAATGCACGTAGATGCGGTCTTGATGAGTCTCGCCACGAGACTCTTCATTTTGCTCCGATGCGTTTCATGTAAAATAAGAGAAAGATAAAGAATTAGTAAATGCCCAGATTCATTAAACAAAGCAGGCACTTGACACGTAGTTTGCATTTAAGCCAACACGTGTATATAAATACCAAACAAAAGCGATATCGGATAAGGATGAACCAAAGAAGTAGTATTGTACCTAGCCCTTGACAATTCCAAGTAAGGCAGTATGCAAACCGAAACAGTGGCAAGGGCAAAGATACTAAGTAGTATGCAAATAGAGACAATGGCAGGTATGTAGGCAATAGGCAGTAGGCGCATAAAGAATAAGCGTAAAAGCAATAACAAAGAAACAAAGAAATTTAATCAATAAGTGGGCATAATACATCTCAAAACAAAGTTTAACATGATCGTGATCTCTACATCAATAGATTATAAATTGAACTCATGACAAGCCGGCTAGTTTAACGTATCGTTTCTAATAGGCAACTGATATCCTACTGCGGGTGATGCTAGTCAGCAACTTACCCAAAATAAAGCGTGATCCCACATAGTATGGTCTTAACATGAGCAACAAGCATTCAAAAACCAAACACGCAGCACAATATCTCCTCTTATCTCCCACACTTCATTCATCCAACTTTCATATGCATATAGATTTACAAATATTCTATCATATCAATGATTCTGATATTATATTATATCACTCACATGATTATAAAGACATGTAAAACTTGTCCTACAACATTTATTCAGACTCGAGCTATCATAAACAATAGTCTCCGCATTAACGAAAGCATACATATGTCTATTCTACCAATTTTACTTAATCTACATAAGAAACTACACTAAGCAAATACTTAACAAAACTAGATTAAACTAGCGATCTACATGATATTATATACAAGCACGAGAACAGGGTTATGAATTGAACATATGACACAAATATAGGCCATGACTCGTCTGGACAGAAGCTAAACCAAATAAATTCCAAATACTGGTACAGATGTCCTTCGGCCCTAGGTAGACAGGGCATAATACAATATAACTTATAAAGTTCTACATGCTAATACAGAGGCATTTTGTCACTTAAACTAGTAAAGATATATCAGTGACCAACTTTGCGAACATAGAGGACATGAAGCAGATAAATGATACATAGGACTACATCCTGAATTAAGCAGAACCAAATGTTGATGTTGCATACTCGTAGTGAGATACTGACTGTATGACCAATCGACTAAACCGACGCTGTAAAACATTCCACCGACCAATATCCCCATCCCATATATTAAACAACATAACTATATTAAGTATAAACCTAATCAGCAATTTAACCAATCCAAATATGCTTCAGGTAAGCCCAAGCATGATATGACGATTTCGACAAGAAACAATCAATGCACATATAGCAGGGAGCACACAAGTTGCATAAAGAAAATGAGATTCAAATGGGAAGTGAGTTTACCTTCTCCGGCGGCGAACCGAGGCAGCGTATCAAGTCGTCGGCCCAATCGACGGATTTTGGGTTTGCGATGCGAATAGAAGGGCAAAGTTTACTCGTGATTTCTTTGCTGGAACTAAAAAAAAGGTTCGAACTACCTATTCAAGCGGTGCTAAAGTGCAGGTATTGCGCTTTCCCTTCGATGCTATCTTTGCGTTACGTGTTATGCCTCCTATGCGTGCAGATGTAATCGTCTATATATAGCCACAATTTTTGTATTTTTGGTGATGTTGGACGATTTTCTTGAGATTTGCAGATGATTCGGGACGATTTTTATGGAATGATTTTGGGAAGGTTACGTAATAATGACTGGAAGATTTCGATTTGAAGGATTTGGTTAGGTTATGGTAAGAGG